>JAVJIF010003475.1:0-343203 GCA_038442645.1 Agave tequilana | reverse complement strand
TTCTCACGAATTCATGTGAGAACTTTCACGTGGGCCGTCGGATCTGATAGAGATCTAGTTTTATTTGATTTGATCTATCAGATCCGACGACCCACGTGAAAGTTCTCACAGAAATCCGTGAGAACTGTTCTTAGAGGATCAGCTCTCCCTATAGTGAGTTGATCCCCTAAGAACGGTTCTCACGAATTCATGTGAGAACTTTCACGTGGGCCGTCGGATCTGATAGAGATCTATTTTATTTGATTTGATCTATCCGATCCACGACCCACGTGAAAGTTCTCACAAAATCCGTGAGAACTGTTCTTAGAGATCAGCTCCCTATAGTGAGTTGATCCCCTAAAGAACGGTTCTCACGAATTCATGTGAGAACTTTCACGTGGGCCGTCGGATCTGATAGAGATCTAGTTTTATTTGATTTGATCTATCAGATCCGACGCCCACGTGAAAGTTCTCACAGAAATCCGTGAGAACTGTTCTTAGAGGATCAGCTCCCCTATAGTGAGTTGATCCCCTAAGAACGGTTCTCACGAATTCATGTGAGACTTTCACGTGGGCCGTCGGATCTGATAGAGATCTAGTTTTATTTGATTTGATCTATCAGATCCGACGACCCACGTGAAAGTTCTCACAGAAATCCCTGAGAACTGTTCTTAGAGGATCAGCTCCCTATAGTGAGTTGATCCCCTAAGACGGTTCTCACGAATTCATGTGAGAACTTTCACGTGGGCCGTCGGATCTGATAGAGATCTAGTTTTATTTGATTTGATCTATCAGATCCGACGACCCACGTGAAAGTTCTCACAGAAATCCGTGAGAACTTTTCTTAGAGGATCAGCTCCCTATAGTGAGTTGATCCCCAATAAACGGTTCTCACGAATTCATGTGAGAACTTTCACGTGGGCCGTCGGATCTGATAGAGATCTAGTTTTATTTGATTTGATCTATCAGATCCGACGACCCACGTGAAAGTTCTCACAGAAATCCGTGAGAACTGTTCTTAGAGGATCAGCTCCCTATAGTGAGTTGATCCCTAAGAACGGTTCTCACGAATTCATGTGAGAACTTTCACGGGGCCGTCGGATCTGATAGAGATCTAGTTTTATTATTTGATTTGATCTATCAGATCCGACGACCCCCGTGAAAGTTCTCACAGAAATCCGTGAGAACTGTTCTTAGAGGATCATCTCCCTAGTGAGTTGATCCCCTAAGAACGTTTCTCACGAATTCATGTGAGAACTTTCACGTGGGCCGTCGGATCTGTATGAGATCTAGTTTTATTTGATTTGATCTATCAGATCTGACGACCCCACGTGAAAGTTCTCACAGAAATCCGTGAGAACTGTTCTTAGAGGATCAGCTCCCTATAGTGAGTTGATCCCCTAAGAACGGTTCTCACGAATTCATGTGAGAACTTTCACGTGGGCCGTCGGATCTGATAGAGATCTATTTTATTTGATTTGATCTATCAGATCCGACGACCCACGTGAAAGTTCTCACAAAATCCGTGAGAACTGTTCTTAGAGGATCAGCTCCTATAACATTTATTATATCTACATATATATATATACACACACACACACACATATATATATACAACACATATATATATATACACACACACACACATACCACACACACACACATATCCAAGCATGAGTTGAGTCCATATAAAGAATATGGATTTAAAGTAAATGACTCAAAGATACATGTGTGTCTCATAGTTTTAGCAAGATATACACATACATGAAGTAAATCAATGAAAAATAATCTCACTGAAGATCATGCATGTAATCAAAATAAATGCATTATAAATCGAATTATATATGTGCAAATAAAAGAATCATCAAACTAGAAATGCACATATATAGGTAAACCATAAATGAGTACATAAGGGATATGATCATGTAAAATCAACAATGTATCTCAAAAGCTATACAGGTGTATTGTAAGTTTTAATAAAAAATGCAACTAAACATATAAATAAAATATATAAAATATGATATGCTAAAAACATAAAATAGAAGATAGAGATAGTTACCTAAATCGATTGAACTAATCTCCATTTCTCCAAAATAAGGTGATCCTCCTTCCTAAACTCCTTGATAGTGATGCAGCCATGGATATGATTCATTAAGCTCCGATTGCATCTACCACCAAGGCAACACGCCTCTCACGTCTTGTGAGCCCACACCTACATCAATAACAAATGGTATGGTCTTTAGTACCCAAACTTTCTTGAGTCTTCTGGGGTTGTATTGCTACGAACCCAAACATTTGCAATCGAATTTTTAATCTGTCGAAGTAAAACTTAGCTAGGTGATTTCTTCGGCCACAATGTGAACAAAGATACACGTCAGTATACTTGTGAGTGATGTGTATTATATGCCATGTGATATGTGCATGATGTGTGGAGCTTGCTTCTTATGAAATAAGAATTTAAATGTTTTATCATTCAAAGCACTTTACTCAAAGTAGAGCCTAAAAAATCAATTTTACTCTTTAAACACAAATATCATTTTCAACAATCGAAGAAGAAATAGCATGAGTATGAGAAACAAAATTCTTTTCTTTAAAGAAAGAAATCTTTCTTTTTCAATCAAAATATTTTTCAAAGAATATTTTTCTATTGAAATGCAATCTATTTCTTTAGAAATCAAAACAATTTTATTTTTCAAAGAATCATTTTTTTTAAAACAAAATCAAGTTTGAGGACAAAACGTTATTTTCCTTTAAAACAATGTCCTTCTCTTTTGAAATCAAATTAACTTTCTTTTTCAAAGAAATATTTTTATTTAAGACAAAATCAAGTTGATTTTTTAAAGAATCCTTTTCCTTTGAATTTTTTCTTTTTTCTTCTAAACACAATCTAATTTTGAGACAAAAAATCATTTTCTTTTTTCAAATGTAAACTTTTATTTTTCAACAATGTATATTTTGCAAGTGAATCCTCACAAAATATAGCAAGCTCATCATTCAACATATGTGCATCCTCACTAGACATACTAGCATTATCATTAGATGTACTTGCAAAATCATCAAGATCGGATTTCAAGTTTACCTCCAGCAAGTCATTCCTTGGACCATGAAGCATGCTTGATCAAAATTGTCTTCACTTGATTCTTCTCTAAATCATTTGAATCTTGTTCTTCAAGAGAGATCAACGTGTCTCACACTATAAAGGCAGAATCACAATTAACAACCGAGAACGATAATTATTGTTTAGAGTTTTTTTTAAGTGCAATCATAGCTTGTGCATTAGCCTCTAAATATTTGCCATTTTCTATCTAAAATCTTTTTGTAGTGGTGAGATAAACATGTAAACCAAGGATTTTAAGATAAGAACTCAATTTGATTTTTCAAACATCGATGTTCCTAACATCCTACGTAGATGGAGCAAGAAAATCCATAAGTGAGTGCAAACAAGTATAGTGATTAGCAAATATAGGATCATTCCTAGGTGGTTAAACAGAATATCAGGGGAGCACTAGCTCTAATACTACCTGAAAGCACATCTAAAAGTAGGGTGAATAGGTGTAGTGCTAACCTAATGACAAATAATGTGAAATTAAAAACTTTTACACTAAAAATTTAATCACAAGTGATATCAAAGAGTAAAGCCGAATTTCCGGTGAAGAGATTAAGAACTTTTTCTCAAGATTCCTCTAGATTAAAAGTTGAGGTGCTTTAATTGCTCTCTTATATTGCTACAAGTGTAAGTACAATATCAAGCATGTATAAAGAGATGAGCAATAAAAGCAATGAAAGATATAAACAAGAGTAGAGTTGAGAGATAGAGAGATAGTAAATGCAAACACAAAGTTATGTTTCGAGGTTCGAGCACCAAGCTCTACATCTCCGCCTTCATCGCTTGAGAAAATAAAGATTTTGAAAATAAAACACAAAAGAAAACACTGGGAAAAATTTCATGAAAGATATAGAAAATTTAAAGGATAACAAATGAATTCTCAAAACTTATTTTTTTTAATTTTCCAAAACTTTGAAACAATTGACAAGATGTAGATTTGAGGCTTAAAAGCTTGTTTAAAACTCTTTAGAAAATGGGCTATATAGCATTTGAAACTAATAATTTTTCTCTTAAAAATCTTGGATAAAAACAACCCAAAAACACCCATATTTATAGACTTTCCAAAAATAGCCGTTGGACTTCAAATATAGGCTAGATGGGCCTGTTGGTCGACCGCCAAAGTCAAATTTTTACCATTGGGGTTTACTGGTCGACCGAGAAAACCCTAGAGTGCTACAGAGTTGGACGGTCGATCGATCCGTCGGCTGATCTCTGCTGTCGGCGATCGAGCTCCCGCACTATTGAGCTATGCACATCTGTGCATATCAGTCGACTGTTTGGTCGACCGGCAGAGAAAATGAGCACTACCATCGGTCGACCGTGCGGTCGACCGACTCAGCCCAAAAATATATATTTAAAACAATAAAACATCTTTCAAATCCCCATTTAAATGCTAGTAAATCTCAATACATTCCACAAAAATAAGTTCATGTAAAAACACTGAAGTAGAAATATGTGTGATAAAAAATCAACACATATTACGAACATGTGAACTCATTTTCGGAGAAATTTAATCTCAAAACAAAACTATATTTTCCAAAAAAACTAAACTTTTAAATGAAAACCAATGTTTTCTCAAAGCTCCATAAATACAAAAACAAGTTTTTCCAAACTCTTTTGAAGCTCAATGTGTATTGATAAAATCCAATAACATATAAAATACTATGAACCTGTTTTTGGCAAATAGAAATCCTTTTCTAAAACAATAAACTATATATTAAACATCAAGTTTTTTCAAAACTTGCATACTCACAAAAACAAGTATTTAAAGCTCATTTGAAGCCAAATGTATATAGATGGATTCAATACGTATATAACCCAATGCAAACTTATTTTTGATGAATTCCATTCATGAAATTAAAAACGTGTAAAATCAAAACCCAAAACGCATCAAAATATGTTTCATTGAATAAATAAAACTCTAATATGTGTGGATAGAATCCAACACATATTCCTAATTATAAAACTTATTTTTTAAGATATAAACCATATAAATACAAGATATGAGTTTAAAACACAAAGTATAGAATCTTTGATAAAACGGTATTGTTTAAACTCAACATTTTGAAAACCAAACTACCAAAACTTTTGTTTTGTAATCCAATATCAAACTTTGTGTGTGTGTGTGTGTGTGCGAGCTTGAACAATCAAACTTATCTATTCTATACACAAGATCTAAACTCACAAACTTTAGGCTCAAGTCTTCTTGAAGATCTTCTCCATAAAGACTTGATCCAATCATGATTCTTTTGAGTTAGACTCCTTCTTGAGTACTTGATGCAATCTTTATGCTTGAACTCTTGAATCAAGACATGTTATCTCCAAAACTTAACTTCAACTCTTTTTATAGTGATCACTTTCTGACCCGCTCAAGATCGTGACACATGTCCATCTAGCCTCAGACGGATGTGCTACACGTGGCAACTTCTAGAATATCTAATCTAATACTTTTGTTCAGTTCGAATTTCGAATGGGTCAGGTATCAGGTAATTAGTAAAAGAGTCAAATTCAGTAACAGAGATCCCTATCTCTAAGCTCAATCCTCATTTAAACGAGACAGTTACCACTCGGGAGCAGTTCAACCTCATCCGTAACCAAGCACAGAGCACCAGATAAGATGAACTATGTCTTATATTGATTCAAGCCAAGGTGTTCAACTCAACAGTTGTTGAGATAAGGAACTTATGTGTTCAAACTGAGCAGAATTTTCTAGTGTTATCTATTTGACATGATTTTTATAAATAGGAGATCCTTTCCAACATGGAAGGGCACGTTCACTCGAATCCAAAGAACCCTATTATAATCGCCCTTGATATAGTGGAACTTCTCTCTTTCTCTCTCTTCATAGTTTTTCCCCTTCGGGTTTTTCACGTAATTCATTATGTTTGCGATTGGCTTTTACTATGATTTGATTACCTTTACTTCCCTATTTTGGTGCATGGATTCCTTAGGGATTACCCGCTGTATTTGGTGTTTTTATTGAGATCCTGATCCTTGGTCAAGATCTCTCGCCATCCAATATCATACTCCTTCCTCTAAAGTACCTAGCATGAGGTGACTCCGTCAAGGAAGAGCGTCAACCAGATTATAGTTGACCCCACCGGTCTGAAAAGAAAAGGGAAGATGATAGAAACAGCTGAGCCAGTGGACCCTCGACTCAACCTATCAGACGTCCTCTCTGACGCTGAGGACTCTCATTCGAACACTGCATTGCCACACGGGATGTAGATCGTTGAACCCGAGCCTCCACTCAACGGTGACCAACTCCTCCAGATGCTTTCCTCCATGCGGAAGCAAATGGGGAATCAACAGACAGAGATGATCCGGCTCCGCGAAGTCGCTGCCCGTGAAAAAGAAGCGACAACTTATGTCCAAACACGACTGCTCAAACAAATCAGAACACAGAGGGGGCCGCCATCTTCTCCGACTGTGGGAAGAAATGTGCGAACTCCCCATTGCCAACACATATATGGGAATCCGCTACTCCACCAGAAGCTCGAGGCATGACCGATCGGAGACCTACAAAGATAATGAGGACTCTGAGAACTTCGGGCGTTACCGAACCATTAAGTTCCCTCGCATAGAGGAGATCGCAGATCTGGTCTTGGAACGGCTCACTCAAGTGAGTCAGTAGTTTTTAAAAAGGATGGGTACAGCGGGTTGAGACCCATCGACTCACCGATGTCGAGAGAAATAACCACGCTCCGCTTACCGAACAAGATCGTGATGCCGACCTTTGATCACTACTCGGGAACCTCCGATCCCCTCCTTTATATCTGCCAGTACTAGGACAAGATGGCAGTATACGCACATGATGACCTCTCTGCCTAGCGTTACCGTCCAGTGTTAAGGGGGTTGCCTACCACTGGTTTTACTTTCTCCCAAGGAATTCACTCTAGAACTTCCATAAAGTAACCGACGCGTTCTACAACCAGTTTGCTTCTCAGAGGGGGTTCCAGAGGAATGTAACCGCCTCTTCACAGTCAAGATGAAAGCTGGGGAGAATCTGAACAACTATGTTAACTACATCCAGAGTCAGATGGCCCTGGGTATACAACTGTAACGAAAACGTAGCCGTTGCTGCCTTCATCAGTGGGCTGCAAGTCACCAACTCTTTCTACACAAACATCTGGTGAAGAATGACGTCACCAAGATGAGGGATATCCTCGTCTGGGCTCAGAAATACATCCAAACAGAAGAAGCGACTCGGACCACGTTCAGTCGCTCCCCAGGACAAGGGCCCGAGGTTAGAAGTCGAAGCCACAATTCCCCCGAGGAAGAATCTGAGCCACAATTCCTTTGTGATTTATAAGCCATCGAGGCGCATTGCCGAACCCAACAAGGGGAGCGAAGCGAAGATCGACCTCATTCCATTTTGGTACTGATTGATTAGATCTTCAACGCCATCAAAGACCAGCCTTGGGTCAGGCGTCTGGCTAGACATCTCCAACCTAAACCAAGAGGGCATGGGTCTAGTTACTACTGTACCTAACACAAAGGGAGGGGCCATCTCATAGTGGATTACCGGACTCTACGGTCGGCACCTTCAGGACCTGATCAACGAGGAATACCCTTGGGAGTTCATTCTCAACCCAAGTTAGAGTGCAGAGGCAGCCCAAGACCCTAGCCGAACACTCTGGCAGTACCCTCATTCAATACTAGGAGGTGGCCGCCATCTTCGAAAACTCCCTAATAGAAGGCACCACTACCAAGGAGAGGACCTTGTACGTTAACGAAGCCCAAAGGGACAACCATTTGGCAGTAGTGACTTACCCTTCTACATCTCCCGATGGGCTAATCTTTTTCTTAGAAGAAGACTCATATTCTGCGCACTTTCCGCACAACAACGCCTTGGTTGTGACAATACATATCAGATGCTGTAAAGTGTCGATGATCTTGGTGGACGGGGAGTAGCGTAACATCCTTTATGGTCAAGCTCTAGATCAAATGGATGATACTTTGGAGCTGGCCCGAAAATTGATTATCCCCCAGACCCAGTCACTTCTCTACAGATTCGATGGGAATGAGGCACGTTCCCCCGACACGATTGAGATCCTAGTCCGTGCTGATCCATTCAATGTCATCTGGAGTTCTGCATTCTAGACATCCCATCCCCTACAATGCCGTTCTCAGTAGGCCATGGATCCACATGATGAAAGCGGTCCCGTCCACCCATCATCAGTTGCTAAAATACCCCACAACATCCAAAATGGCCAATCTAAGGGTGACCAGGCGATGACAAAACAATTACTGCAGTAGCCCAAAAAGATCACGCTGGGCACAAAAAACATCCCGAGCAGACCCTAATGAAGACTCTTCTATAGACAAGAAGCAGAAAAAGGTTGCTAATCAATAGCAATCAAAGTTCGGTGAAAGCCCAAACCCCGACTCACCTAATAAGTCAGGGAATCCCAACAGCAGGAACGCGAAAGAGCCGGAGTTGTTCAGGGTAGACCCACATCACCCCGAACAAACCTCTGAATTGGCTCAAGCCTGTACCCGCGGAAGAAGATATTGTACAAACTTTTCCTATCGAAAAACACAGACGTATTCGCATGAGCTCCCACTGATATGCCTGGAATTGACCCTGACGTTATCTGTCATAAGCTCTCCATCAAGACAGACGCTAAGCCAGTAAAGTATATACCAAGAAGAATGAACGAAGAAAGGAGTCATGCTATCAGCGATGAAGTTGATCGCCTACTCGAGGCTGGCTTCATCTAAGAAACGTGTATCCCGACTGACTCTCTAATCCTGTCCTCGTGAAGAAAAAAGAAAGGAAAGTGGAGAGTCTGCATTGACTTTATAAACCTCAATGAAGCATGCCAAAAGATAGTTATCCCTCTAGAGGATCGATCAACTAGTAAAGGCTACGACAGGATACGAGCCTCTTAGCTTTATGGTTACCTACTCCGGCTATAATCAAATCAAGATGCACCCACATGATGAAAACGAAACAGCCTTCACCACTGGTCGGGGAAGCTACTGCTACAAGGTGATGCCCTTCAAACTAAGTACGCAGGGGCTACCCTCTAGCGGATGGTAAACATGATCTTCAAAGACCTGATTGGGAAAACCATTAGGTTTACGTCAATAATATGTTGGTGAAAAGTGTACAGCGTATAGATCACCTCCAACATATAGACAAAGTCTTCGATCTCCTTAGGCAACACAAGGTGAAGCTCAATCCCGAGAAGTGTACATTAGAGTAGCCTCCGAGAAGTTCTTAGGATATCTGGTCACCTGACGGGATATCGAGGCTGAACCCGACCATATATCTACAATTCAAACATAAGGTCGCCCACCTGTATGAAGGAGGTCTAGATCCTGAACGGACGTCTCGTTGCTCTCAATCGGTTCATCAGTTGATCCACAGACAAATGCAAGCCATTCTTCCAAGCCTTAAAGAAAAATTGAGCGGACTTCCACTGGAATGAGGAATGCGAGACGGCTTTCCAGGGGCTGAAGTGATACTTAGTCTTACCCCCATTAATGTCGAAACCTTCCTATGAAGAGACATTGTATCTCTATCTCGCCGTCACGGAGTCAGCGATAAGTGGAACCTTAGTTTGGGAGGACGAAGGCATCCAAAGCCTGTGTACTACATCAGTTATTCCATGAACGACCTCCAGACCAGATATCAAAGGGTAGCGAAGCTGGTGTTGGCTCTCTTCATCATCTTGAGGAAGCTCAAACACTACTTTCAAACCATCCCGATCAAAGTCCTCACTGAGCATCCCTGAGAAGCATGGTGGAAAATCTAGAAGCGGCTGGGAGGATATCAAAATGGGCCTCAGAGCTCAGGGCCTCGGAGCTCAAATACAAGCCAAGAACAGCGATCAAAGGCCAGGTCTTGGCCGACTTCATCGCTGACTTTACCCTGGAAACCACAGAGCACGCCGACCAACTCGAAGGATGAATCTTGAATGTTGATGGAGCTTCGAACAATAAGAGGGCAGGCATCGGAATTATCCTCGCCACCCAAAAGGATCCATTATCGAACAGTCCTTTGCCCTAGGCTTCCTTGCGTCTAACAAAAAAGACGAATACGAGGCTATCTTTGCTGGGCTCTGAGCGGCTATCACTCTCGGGGTCACCTGGCTCGAAGTTCTCTGTGATTCCTAGTTGGTAGTTAGCCAAGTCAGTGGCAAATATGTCACAAGAGATTCTTGGATGGCAGAATACCTACAACTCGTTCTTAGGTTGAAGTCCAAAATTTTCCGATGCAACTTTAAGTGGGTCCCCAGGTCCGAGAACAACCACGCCGACTCACTTGCCAACTTGGGGGTAGCCACAGAGTTTCAATTCAGTATGCAAAATCCCATCGAGCACATTACTAATTCGAGCATTCAACAATCAACCGGAGAGGTCTTACACCTCGACACCTTACCAGGATACAGGAACCCATCATTGACTACTTGAAAGATGGGATACTTCCCGATGACATAGTAGAGGCAAGAAAACTCCAAGACTTGGCTACCGGATATATACTTCTCAGGGACAGACTATACAAAATATCCTACTCCAATCTCCACCCCGATCCGTATATGCGATGCCTTGGTCAGGAGGAGGCTCGGAAGGTGACGCAATAAATTCACGATGGCGACTGTAGGAACCACACGGGAAGATGCTCCGTCGCCAAAAGGGCATCAATCAAGGGTACTACTGGCCCAAGATGTTTGATGACTCTAAGAATTATGTGAGAAAATGATCACAATGCAGATGATGTCGCTCTAGCATAAAAAGACCGAGCTCTGAGCTTCACACCTTGCGCATCCCGTGGCCCTTCATGCAATAGGGGCTGGACGTAGTCGGACCACTCTCCCGAGCACAATCTTAGCTGCTCTCCTACTGGTAGCCACCGACTACTTCACCTAATAGATCGAGGCAATGCCGTTCTCCGAGGTTAGCGGCAGTAGATTGTCATGTTCTTTTGGTAGAACATAGTATGTTGCTTCGGGATCCTCCACATTATCATTTTTGACAACAAAACTAATTTCGCCAGCAAGCAAGTAGCCAGCTACATCGCCCATCGATTCTCCTCACCTTATTACCCTCAAATCAACGGTCAGGCTGAAATCAGCAACCACACCATTCTAAACAACCTATGCAAAAGGTTGAACAAAGCTAAGGGAAATGGGCAGAGAAACTGCTCGGAGTACTCTGGGCCTATATGATCACCAAACATATTCAACTGGAGAAACCCCAGTCTCGCTGGCATACGGGACGGAGGTATCTTCCCGGTCGACATCAGCATGCCGACACTCTGGGTAAAAGGAGTGGTCCCAGATTATGACGATGCCCTACTCTGTCTGATGCTGGATCACTTGGAGGAAAGGCTTCAACAGGCCCAAATTCACATCATGGCCTATCAACAACAAATTCAAGCAGCTCATCACAAGAAGGTGAAGCCTAGGAAATTCCAAGTCGAAGACCTGGTTCTGAAGCGCGTGATTCAGAGCATGTGACAGAAGGATCATGAAAAGTTAGGACCCAAATGGGAGGGTTCCTAAATCATTATTTCTCATGGAGGTAACAGATCATACACCCTAGCTGATCAGGGTGAGAATTAACTCAATAAGTAGTGGAACTCCTTTAATTTAAAGCGATATTATGTGTAAGTCATGTAACATTTAATGCAAGAATTATTTTCTGCTATCTTTATCGCATTTCACCCAACTCTGATAGCTACCCCGAGCATAGTGCACATTCTCTACGGCCTACATGGATCTTTGCCATGACAGCACCCCTTGGAAAGTCTCCTGAAAGATGAAAACTTGCCTACATCGATCTCTCGGAGCCAGCTTATAATGGGATATACCCCGATGGCCGCCCGAGAAGATCTACAGCCTATAAGAGTCCTCTACACCTTGACGGTACCTCTTGGGGAGCTACCTGAAAGATGGAGGCTCGCCCACGCCGGCTGTTCTAGTCTAGCCTTGGTGGGATAACACCATGATGGCTGCCTAAACATGCCCGTATTGGCCCAAAGGCCCATCACTCTAGTTTTGATGATGTTAACTCATGTAGTTATAGTACTAATGATTGTGTGTTGCTAAGTTTCAGATATTCAGTCAAGATCTTAATCGGTGTTTAGCTTCAATAAAAGATTCGAAGTCAAGTTTTGAAGCTATCACATGTTGATTCAACAGCTCGTGCTTCAAGATCGCATCAAGTGTTCAAAGAGGAGTCTAGTTCATGGATCAAGTTTGGATCAAATCAAGAAAGAGAAGAAAATTTTCAATAGAATATTTTCAAGAAGACTTGAGTCAAGTTCGTAAGTTTAAGATTTTTATTTTAGGATAAAATTTAAAGGATCGATTCGTTATGGACTACTCAAGCTCATACACATACACAAAATATTTATATTATCTTTCATGTTTTTCCATTTAGTTTTCAAAAATAGCTTTCGTAAAAACGGTTAAATCAAAAACAAATTTAGAATTTACATATGCATGCTACGTTTTGGTTTTGAGTTTCAAGAATACACCTTTCGGTTTCATGAATAGATTTTATCAAAACAAGTTTACATAGTTTATATGTGTATTAGAGTTCATCGATATATATTTTGCTTCATATTATTTAGATAACTTATTTTGATGAGTTTATATCATGTGTTTAAATTTTGTTTTTATCAAAACTTATTTTGGAGCTTATTATAAAAAATAAGTATATTTCATTTATTATGTGTATTGGATCATTTTCATACACACTATGCTTCAAATGTGTTTCAATGTCTTATTTTTTGTATTTGTACAAGTTTTCAAAAAATCGGTTTTTTATTTAGAAGTTGGTTTTTGAAAAATACCGGTTTTGGTTTATGCTTTAATTTCTATGCATCAAAAATAGTTCAAATATTTGTAATATGTGTTGATTTTTAATCACACATATTTGTGCTTCATAGTATTTCAATGAACTTATTTTTGTGAGATTTATGAAGATTTTATGATATTTAAAATGTATTTAAAAAGATGTTTAAATTAGGTTTTTAGTCTGCTTGCGGTCGACCGACCGGTCGACCGAAGGCTAGCTCGGTCGACCGACGTGCACAATGTGCATGAGCCCATAGCGATCGACCGACCGGTCGACCGACTGAGAGACTCTCTATCTCTGTTGGGTCACGGTTGACTGACAGAGTCTGGCTTTAGGTGCGGTTGACCGGATGGTCGACCGACAACCCCAACAGTCATAAAAATGACCGTTGGTCGATCAACCGGGCAGTCGACTGACAAACCATTTTGAGCTTATAATGGCTAGTTTTTGACAGCCTATATAAATGAGTCTTTTTGGCCAGTTTCAATAAGATTTTTACAGGGGTTTTCAAAAGCTATTTTTCCTATCTTTAATGGAGTTTTACCTGCAAGTTTTAGAGCTTCATTTTTCATATATAAAGAGAGTTTATCAAGAGTGAATCTCTTGAGTTTTTAAAAGCATTTCTTGAATTTTTCATTTTCAAATCTATCTAGTTTTTCTCACACAAGCTAGGGCTTTTCATTACTAAATCCAATCCTAATAGGTTTCTTGTTGTGAGAGTGTTTGTTGGTGATCAAGAGAAGTGATCACCAAGTGTTTCACCTTTGTATTTAGAGGAGTTGTAGAGGTTGCGGCCCCGGCGAGCTTGCGGGCTCGCGTGTGTTGTTCTTGCGGGAACAAGTGAGGGAATTGTGGGTCCAAGAGTTCTTGAGAGGGCTCATTGTAGGTATTGTAGCACCGAGTGATCTTACGGGATCGGTTTTAGTGGAAATCCTTCATTGCGGTGAAGGCGAGGACGTAGAGCAAGTGGCTCGAACCTCAAAATAATTCTCTTGTATTTGCGATTACTCATCTCTCTCTCAACTCACTTGTATTTTTATCTTGCATGCTTATTATATTTGTGCTCATCTATTACACGCTTGATATGGCTTGTGCTCAATAGATATACATGCTTGGGATTATTTGATATCTTGCATGCTCTCATATTGTTCATATCTTCACATGCTTGATATTGTTTATGTGCTCATATTTGTATTTAACTAAGAGAGTTATAATAGCACCTCAACTCTTAGTCTAGAGGAATCTTGAGGAGAACTTCAGAGCCCTTCACCGAGAATTCGGCTTCACTCTTTGCTTATACGTTGTGCGATAGTTTTAGTTTGCATAATAAGTTTTAATTCAACATTGTTTGGCATTTGATTAGTACATTATCTATTCGCCCTCTCTCTAGGTGATCTACAGCCCACAGCCTATACAGATCCTCTACGCCCTGATGACACCCCTTGGGAAGCCACCTAAAAGATGGTGGCTCGCCTACGCTGGCTGTTCTGTTCCAGCCTATGATCGGATAACACCCTGACGGCTGCCTAAGCAGGCCCGCAGCTTATACAGGTCCTCTATACCTTGATGTCACCCCTCGAGGAGCCGCCTGAAAGATGGAGGCTCATCCACGTTGGCTGTTCTGATCTAGCCTATGATGGGATAACCCCTTGACGGCTGCTTGAGCAGGCTAACAGCTTATATGGGTCCTCCGCACCCTGACGACACCACTCGGGGAGCCACCTGAAAGATGGAGGCTTACCCCACACTGGCTGTTCTAGTCTAGCCTATGATGGGATAACACCCAGAGAGCTGCCTGAGTAGGCCCGCAGCCTATACGGGTCCTCTACACCCTGATGGCAGTCTCAGGGAGCCACCTAAAAGTTGGAGGCTCACCCACGATGGCTGTCCTAGTGCATCTTATGATAGGATAAACCCTGACGGCTGCCTGAGCAAGCCCGCAGCCTATAGGAGTCCTGTACACCCTAACGGCACCCCTTGGGAGCCACCTGAAAGATGGAGGCTCGCCCACACCGGCTATTTTGGTCCAACCTATGATGGGATAGCACCCTGATGACTGCCCGAGTAGGCTGCAACCTACATGAGTCCTCTATACCCGGATGGTTACCACACGAAAAACTCCTGAGAGACGGAGTCTTGCCTGATAAACCGCTTGGAGCATAGCCTACATGGGTCATTTTACACCCTAAGGGTTCCCCGAATAACTTTACAACCTACATGAGTCCTATACACCCTGATGGTTACTGCTCGGGATATTCCTAAAAGGCCCAGTCTTGAGCGATAACTGCTCGAAGCGTAGCCTATGGTGAGTCCTTTATACCCTGATGGCCCTCCAAGCAAGTCTACAACCTACATGGGACCTCTATGCACTAACGGTTACTCCCCAGGAACCCCTAAAAGATGGGAGATCGCCCCTAGCTGGCGGATTTCTCCTCAACCGTGAATTCCTTAGCAAGTCCCACCAGGAGACCTCACACTGAATCATTTCAAGTGCTACAAAGCAAAATAGCTCCCTAGGAGTAAAGAGATCATAATCATAAACAAGGCAAGATTTGAACAATACTATCATTGATTGTTTTTTTTCCTTCTATATATTACAAAGTTTATGGATTACATCCTTCCTCTTACAAGTGTGGATAAATCTAACAAGTGTGACACAAATGCAAGTTTTGGTTTAGCATGGATGCCTTGTTCCTGAGTGAAAATGCAGAGACGCTCATTGTCACTTCCCCAGCTGCGTCCTGATGATGACTCCTAAGCAAGTAATCCACCAGAGCCGGATGAGCGACAATGTCGAGAACTCCCATGAAGGCACCAGCAAGGAGAACCGAAACTAAGTGGTAGACTGAAGCCTGCAAGGTAAAATAGGATACCAATACCAAGACCTTAACTCCAGAGCAGAGACAGACAAGGAGGTGGTACCCAATAAGAGCACCGACGATCGCCCCTGATACCAGAGCCAGCGTCGAATGACCTTATGCTCCCTGCTCCATGCTCGTTGCAAGGAAAGAAAAGGGGGTTAAACTAAAACTTCTCCCAGTCTGCTCCGACTAAAGGCCAGACATGTGGACAAAACAGAAGATAGGTCATTCCATGTCCATCCCTAAAGTTGGGCCTTGTCACAAGAGTTGAAACCTCTGACGAGCCCATCGCAAGAACTAAAACTCCTTGATAAATGAAATCCCGAACATCAGGAGTGCAACAGACGTCACCGTCCTTTCCTTCTCCTTCCTCTATCGAATGAAGAATGAAGGAAACATCACTCTTTGCAAAACAGAAAAAGACTTTAATAGCAAGACACTTTCGGGAAGCAGTTCAGATCTCTCCTCAAGAATCCCACCCTATTTATAGGAAGAAAAAGCCCAAGCGTCTACTGTCCAGGCTCCTAATCCCAAAGCAAGATGAAGCATCACTCAACTTGAGACCCTACATGTGTCATAGAAGAAGGGACTCGAACTGTCGCACCAGATACATCATGCCTTCCTCGAAAATCGCTCGTATTCATAAGAGACGATTGCTTTATCAATGTCGTAATAAACAAGACCTGTATTTAAGGCTCTGCTAGATTGTATGACCACGCACGTTACTACAGGACAAATCCTGAAGCGACAATTGGCAACTTGAATTCAAGCCCAGAAAGTTCTCATTTTGTTCTGCTGCCCTCTCTCCATCAGATCCTCCAAGAACCTATAATCCCCTGTTCGACGGAAAATAATATAGAAAAATGTGTGAGTTCTGATGTGGAATGTGTGCTGAGAATGGTGCTAATGGTTCCTCGAAACTATCTTTTTAGCTAAGTAGCTAAACGAGTCGTATCCACAAGAAGGGGAAGCGATAGAAGCATATGTTCGGTTTTGTGTTTGTTTTAAGAAATTCTTCTTTTGTTTCAAAGAATATTAATAAAAACAAAAGAAGAAAAGTTTGAAAGTGTTGGTTAATGGTATTGAGAACAAAGTAAAGTGATCGGTCTGTAGAAAATGTGAAATAAAAAGAAAGGCGAAGAAAGAAAGTATAAGGCAGTAGAAAACACGTTGCTTAAAAAGAACAAGAAAAAGAAAATGGTTTTGAGAGTTTAAAATAGAAAAGTGAGATGAAACAAGTTTGTTTAGAATAGGGTTTTAAGAAGGAAAGTAGAGAGAAAAGTTTGAGAAAAACTGAAAGTGAAGTTTGCTTTTAAAATGGGAAAAGTGCATGACTAACTCCCTACTAAGTCATCCCACTAACCGCCAACTCCTTGATGATATAACCTCACAATGATCCTTTGCATTCACAAGTCTTGTGCAATGAGAATTTATCATGTGGTGTTCGAATGAAAGTTCTTCCCCAACACCTTACTTCACACGACAAAACCTTGAACATCACTCCATCAAGATCTGATTAAAGGCGAGAATGGGTGAGAAACAAGTGCACGATCGGTATCAATAAGGATGAGTGGGTTATATCTAACTTACAAAATCAAGCAAAATTAGTACATCAATAGATCTTCAATAACACATAGGTTAAGCATGAAAAATGAGAATTAGTTTGTATGTTAGTATGTTAGAGTTAGAACCCTTCATCGTAAGCCATCCATAGCTCTTGTTTGCGCAAGGTTTATTGTGATGCTCATTGATTCATGTGAGTTATCAATTAAGTTGTTAGAGATTAGTGAGTTAGTAGTTAGTTAGCCATGCAATAGAGAAGTCAGCTAGATATGGAATAAGAAAACAAGAAAGTAGACATTTTTACACTAATTGAAGAAAGAAAAGCATGTAAAAGAACAAGAAAACTAGAAGAAGAAAAAGAAATAAGCTTGCATTAATTTGTCACTGATCAATTACAAAACACTCACTCTCTCTATTTTTTGGACTAAATACAAGAGAAAAGAAATTACAAAAGACCTAAAGAAAATCTAGAGAGAAAATACTCTAAAATTCCCAACTCCTCTCCTCTGATAACCAGGGGGAGTATTTATAGGCTTAAAATCCTAGGTCCAATCAATCCCGGCCGTCGAAGAAGATGTTACGCAAACAACCCTGATCTTGTCGCGTTTTTGGGGTTTTGCCATGAAATCACAACAAAGATACAACCATTAGGCTCGCGTCAGAGAATGCCAGCTTGTCTCTGCACAAATGTCTTTTGGAAGGTTCCATTCTCTGAATATTCTTTGGGTTGTTAGCAGAATGAGCTTCCATTATTGGACTTCACTTTAGGTTTCACAAAATTTCCCAATTAATTAAGATGTGGGCTTTCTTTTTCATTAAACAATGGACCTAAAAATAAAGAGAAAAACAATATTTGTAAACAGAATTTTATTAATAATAAATGGGATAATGTGATATAAATTATGTAAAAATGAATACAAATCACCCCCAGAGGGAGAGTTCCCGACCTATTAAAAAAAAGAAGGGAGCAGAGGGGCATATGTAGTGGTTACTTTCTGACCAGCCCAAGATCGTGACACATGTATATCTAGCCTCAGACGGATGTGCGATACGTGGCAACTTTCAAAATATCTAATTCAGTACTTCCGTTCAGTTCGAATTCAAACGGGTCGGGTAATTAGTAAAAGAGTTAGATCTAGTTACATAGATCTTATCTTTAAAAGCCTAATTCTCATTCAAACGAGATAGTTACTTCTCGGAGCAGTTCAGCCTTATTCATAACTTAGCACAGACCACCAGATAGAGATGGACTCTCTCCTATATCGATTAGGCGGGGCGTTTAGCTCAGCAGTTGTTGAGATAAGGAACTTAAGTGTTCAAACTGAGAAGGATTTCTTAGCCTTATCTATTTGACATGACTATAAGTAGGAGATCCCTTCCAACATAGAAGGGCACGTTCACCCGAATCTAGAGAACCCTATTGTAATCGTCATTGACATAGTGGAACTTCTTTCTCTCTCTTTGTGTGATTTTTTCCCTTCGGGTTTTTCACATAATTTAGTGTGTTTGTGATTGGCTTTTTTTGCTATTTGATTACCTCCACTTCTTGATTTTGGTGCGTGGACTGATTCCTTAGGAATTACCCACTGCACTTTTATTGAAGCAAAACATCAGCTAAGATGCTTGATTGGATATCTGAAACTTAATAAATACAAGATCATTAGGACAATAACTTCATTAGTTAGTCATCATCAAAATTAAGATGATAGGCCTTCGGGCCAACACTTCAAGCTGCGACCCTCGTGAATAAGGACAATCAATAGGTCCAGGTCTCGGCTCACAAAGCACCGATCCATTAAAAGTGGCCTCAGGTACCCCTTCACGTGTCCCAACATAAGTGGCCACACGTGCTAGTCGTCCCCCTCCTTTGCCATAGCCGAGGCATTGTCGTAGTCACTGATGAGCCAATTGCGTTGACAACAGTGCTGACATTAACATCTCTGCCAGCAAAGTTCAAATTTTTGAATCGCCCGCCTCCCGACGAACTCTGCCTCGACTCCCATACCCCCCTTGGGCAGACTCTAACGTTGAATTAGGCCCCAAGCCATCTGATCTCTGCTGCGCCCCTGACGTTGGGTTTGATAGAGTATTCAAGCATCGTAGCCGCTGAAGAACCGCCAACTGCTGCTATCAAAGTTTGCCGAAGCATCCGCCCGGACTTGCTGTTAGCTCCGCCGCTAGCTCCACCGTGCTGTAGGGAGACAGAAGAATTGTATGGAGAGATTTTTTTGTAAAAACTCATCAAGAAACATAATACAGAGATTGAAAGTTAAAAGGGGCGAGAATGGCGCGGGAACGAAAAAAGAGTTTATATCAGACTAACAGCAGGGCTGGTCGACCGCCCGATCGACCGGTGTGCACAAAGCAGGGAGGAACGACCGCCCGATCGACTGGTGTGTACAAACGTGCACAAGATAGTTCGGTCGACTGCTCGGTCGACCGACTCACATAATGAAACTCTCGATTGGACACGGTCAACTGAGTGGTCGACCGGGTGCTTGGCCCGGTCGACCGCCTGGTCGACTGACAGGCGTATTTGGGTGCGGATCTGTCTCTTATTTCATGATTCGGACTTTGTTTCTGAATTGGAGACGAATCCAATTAGGGTTTCCTAAATTTCTGGGCCTCTTTGGCTATAAATAAAGGGGAAGAGCCCTCTTGAATTGTATGCAAGGTACAAATTGTATTGTTTGTTGAATCAATAAAATCTCTTTCTCCCTTGTCCCGAGGACGTAGGCAAATTGCTGAACCTCGTTAAATATTGTGTTAGCTTACTTTCTCTTTTGTTTCTTGTTCTTGTTATTCTTGAAGTACTTCTCTGCTGCATCTATTGGGTTCCTCGCTGGTTGTTGTCTCACGCGCAACAAGTGGTATTAGAGCATCCAAGGTTCAACGTCGGACCGTGTGTTGGTTCCAAGAGTATTGGTTGCGTAGGATCTATATTCAAGTAACACAAACACTAGAGGGGGGAGTGAATCGTGTTTATAAATTTTTAAATAAAACTACTTGTAGGAAATAAAAATTCACAAGATAAAACTCAGAAAAATGCAAACGCAAAGATAAGAGATTTATCCTGGTTCAGTTTACGTTCAGTCCCCAAGCAATCCGCTTGAGATTTTCCTTTCCTGATTTGGTACACCCAAAATCAATACCTTGTACACCACTTGACAAAACACCCTTTACCAAATGTGTACAACTCCTCTTACACCAAGAAGACAAACACCTTGTACAACTTCTCTTCTCCACCAAGAAGACGCCCTTGTACAATGCTCCTTTTTGAATGATTACTATTGATCCTATAAACCTTGAATCTGTTATGTGATTGTGGACAAGGTCTCTTATAGGCGGACTTTCAAAAATCTTCATAATAGAGTAAGAATTAGTGAAGAAACAGAAAGTGGAAGCAAGTTTTCAGAAAAATAGAATTTTGAACAGAATTTTTGGGCAAAAACTTGAGTTTTGAATTGGTGAATTGATCCTAGGACAACATCCCTATTTATAGCTGAAATCTATAGTCAGTTAGGAAAGTTATCAATTCAAATTTGAAATTTAAAACGTTGGATAAAACACCAGAAATCACTAACTGTACAACAGTCAGAAACTGCCATTAGTCGACTAGGGTATGGAGGTTAGTCGACTATAAGAACAAAATTTTTCAAAGTTAGTCGACTATACTTAGACTGATACAGATAACAAGTTTCTAGAAACTATTTTTAGTCGACTAGTAGAACAAGGGTGTCGACTATATAAGGGGTTGTCGACTATACTTTAGGGGAAGTCGACTAATTCTGATGACAGACAATAAACAAAGAGTTGGGATATTTTTCTGGAAGGACTTAGTCGACTCGGGAAATTGTCAAGTCGATTAGGGGATAGGTTAGTCGACTATAGGTTGGGTCAAGTCGACTATATAAGTATTGTGTGTGTATTCAAGGCTTTTAACAATAATTCTAAAAATACACATAAATACTCAAAGTCTTCATCTGAGGTTGAGCAATCAGAACTCTATATAAATGCTTGAGATAGAGCTCCAAATGCATCTGTATCACTTTGTTTATTCATCATCAAGATCTTCCTATCTTGTAGGCTTCAACATTCTCCCCCTTTTTGATGATGACAACCTGTGTTTATGAAAACTCCCCCTGCAGTAAACAGGTTATAACAAATAGATATGTAACAAGTCAAGTGTTCTTGTTCTCCCCTGCATAAAGTATAAAAATATTTTCATATAACAAGTGTTCCCTGCATTGCCATATCACAACATTGCCAAATATGTATCATATATCCATTATCACTGCACATATATCAACACAGAATTTTTCTTAGTAACACATAATTTTCTCTCATTTTGTCATTAACAAAAAAATAAATGGCATAGATCATAAAAAGATACATTAACAATCATTATGTTCAGAATAAAATAGAAAGTGGAAAGTACAATAAAAACTAAAAGAGTCTTAAAAAAAATACAAAAAGAGGCAAGAAATGCCAAAAACAAAACACGTAGCAAAGCTAACTCCATAAGCATCAAATGTCAGATCCAGGAGGAGGAGGTGGTGGAAAATGGGTCTTGAGGAGAGCCAGAATTTCCTTTTGAGTTGTGTCAAACGAGTCCATCTTCAGTTGCATACTCATAAAATGGTCCATCAGTAAAGATTGATTTGAGAGTAATGCATTCTGAGAGTTCTGAATGAATTATTGTTTGGCGTGTAGAGACTCTATTTCAACAGAAGAGAGTTGTAGAAGACATCGGGATATGAAGGAGGTGGTTGAGATGAAGAGGGTGCAGTGAACGGAGGCTGAGTAGAGGAAGAAGGAGTTTGAGTTGAACTTTATGGAGGAGGAGAGGGAGGTTGTGGTGGAGGTTAAGAAAAATCGTGAAGTTTCATACGATGAAGTACGACACGATTAAAAGACTCGAAAACCTTGACAACACTCGTTTCGTAAGCAAGATCTATGTGAAATTTCTGAAACACATGTGATAAAAAGGCTCCATATGGTAGGAAGGAGGTATGGTCCTTAACAAGAGTATCAAAGATTATCTTTGCCCAATTGACTTCTAATCCAGCAATGATGGCATAGACACAAGTGGCTAAATCACGAGAATAATAGTTATAACTCCCAGTTTTAGGGCAAATGTTATAGGCAAGGATACGACCAATAAGACGGGGAATGGGTTTCAATTTATTATTAGACATAGATAATCCTTGATCTAGAAGAAATATATTTGATAAGACCTCCGCATCATCCATATTAATGTCATTAATAGAGAGGCCATGATAAGGAATTGAAAAAATACGACCTATAGATTTAGGGGATAACTTGATATTGATACCTTTAACCATAGAATATATATGAACATCATCCTCATTGTCTTCATAGGTTAAGTTGGTATAAAACAAGTGAATCAAGAAAGGATAATGCCTTATCTAGAATCAGTAGAGAACATGTGATAAAGACCATAATTTTATAAATATGAGACAATATCATAGTCATTAAAGTCCTCATATTTAACAAACCTACCAGGTAAAATTTCTAATGAAGAAATTCTAAGGAAATCATCTTCTAGGGCAGGATTTTTCAGAAAAGCCCTAAAATCAGCTTGAGATGAGGAAGAAGATGGTGTAAATTTAGTTTTCTTAAACCTAGACATGATTAGAACTCAAATTAAAGGAAGATAAAGCAGGAATTGGAAGGAAACTGCAGAGATTGGAACGAATTTACCAAGAAATTTGAAGGAACAGGGAATGGGTTCACTGCTGCTGTTGAATCCTGTAGTCGACTGGTTCTATCTGCTGGAAAGAGGAACCGGGTGAAAACTAGGGTTTTTATTAGGGTAAAGGGTAGAAAAGAGTGATAAATACCAAATCAATGGCTAGGATTGAAAATAGAGAAAGATCGGATCTAGATTGAATGATATGGGTCGGGTTTCGAAAGTTAAAAACAATAACAGAACATAGTTTTTCATAGGGTTAGTTGACTTGGGGTTTGTGACTAGTCGACTAATCCAGATACTAGTCGACTAGTTTTTAGATATAGTTGACTAACTATTTATAACTTAAAAAACAATGTTTCTGTTAGATGCAATTAGTCGACTGGGACACTGTTAAGTCGACTAGTTGTTTAATAAGTCGACTAATAGGCCTTGATGAGTTGACTAATGGTTGAAAAAATACCTTCAAACAATTCTGAAAAAAATATTCAAAGATCAGAAATATTACAAATACCCAAATCTCTTCAAAATCTCATGAAAATATCTTCTTTAAGAGGTTTTGTAAAAATATCTGCAATTTGATTATCAGTTGATATAAAATTTAGAGAAATATCACCTTTTAAAGCATGATCACGTAAAAAAACGACGTCTAATATCAATATGCTTAGTACGCGAATGATGAACTGGGATTTTAGATAAGTTAATAGCACTGGTATTATCACACATAATAGTGAGTTTGTGATAGACATGCCATAATCAAATAAGGTTTGTTTCATCCATAAAATTTGAGCACATGCAACACTAGCAGCGATATATTCTGCTTCGATTGTTGATAATGATACAAAATTTTGTTTTTACTGAATCATGATACTAGTGAATGTCCCAAAAAGTGACAAGTATCACTAGTACTCTTCCGATCAGATTTACATCCAGCAAAATCAGCATCACTATATGATAGTAAATCAAATGTACTTGATTTTAGGTAAAATAAGCCATAATTGATTGTGTTATTAATATATCGAAGAATCCTTTTCACTGCTTTAAGATGTGATTCCTTAGGATTTTATTGATATCTAACACATAAGCAAACATTGAACATAATATCAGGTCTACTTGAAGTAATATATAGTAAAGAACCAATCATACCTCGATATAGTTTCTGATCAACATTCTTACCATTTTCATCTTTGTCTAGGAATGTAGTAGTACACATGGGAGTATTCTAATGACCAGAATTTTCATGCCAAATCTTTTCAGAAGTTCCTTTGCATACTTGCACTGGGAAATGAAGATTCCATCATTCATTTGCTTTATTTGCAAACCGAGAAAGTAAGTTCGCCCATGTGGCCCATCTCAAATTCACTCTGCATAGTCTTAGAAAATTCTTGACAAAGATTATCGTTAGTAGGTCCAAATAAAATATCATCAACATATATTTGAATAATAAAGATATCTTTATTAATATGTTTAATAAAGAGAGTTGTATCTGCTCTTCTCATCTTAAAATCAGAAATTAAAAGAAAACTTTTTAATCTATCATACCAAGCATGGGATGCTTGTTTTAAACCATATAAAGCTTTCTTAAGTTTAAAAACATGATTTGAAAATTTTTCATGTTCAAAACCTTGAGGTGTTCAATATAAACAGTTTCCTTAATAAAACCATTTAAAAAGGCACTTTAAACATCCATTTGATAAAGTTTGAAATTCATAAAGTAAGAAAAAGCAAGTAAAGTACGAATTGATTCAAGCCTAGCTACTGGTGCATAAGTTTCATCAAAATCAATACCTTCTTCTTGATTGTATCCTTATGCTATTAACCATGTTCTTAATAACTTGACCTGATTCATCAAGTTTGTTCTTAAAGACCCATCTGGTATCGATGACTGGATGATCAGTAGGATGTTGTACAAGATTCCAAACATCATTTCTGACAAATTGATTCAACTCTTCTTGCATTGCAATTGTCCAAAAATCATCTGCACATGCTTCTTTGATGTTCTTTGGTTTAATGAGTGATATGAAAGCAATTTGTGTCATGTAGTTCAACTTTGATCTCGTCTGAACGCCTTGATTTATATCTCCAATAATCAAATCATGTGGATGATTTCTTACTTCAATATATGCTTTAGGTAACTCGGTAGGAGTCTCATCAATATTAGAAATATTAGTATCATCAGAAGATATAACAGTATTATCAATAAAAGTATTTTTATGATATTATCATCATCATGTGAAGAAGTATTAGAAATAGGTTTAGTCAAATATTCATCAAATTTAACATGTAATGATTCTTCAATAGTAAATGTTTTCTTATTAAATATTCTATATGCTTTACTTTGAGTAGAATATCCAACAAAAATACCTTCATTGGATCTAGCATCAAATTTATCTAAAGCATCTCTTGTATTTAAGATAAAACATTTACATCCAAAAATCTTGAAATAAGAAACTTTTGGAATTCTATTATAAAACAATTCATAAGATGTTTTGCTTAAAATAGGTCGAATAAGCACACGATTTAAAGCATAACATGCAGTAGCAACAGCATCAGCCCAAAAATATTTTGGTAAATGACTGTCCATAAGCATAGTCTAGCACATTCTTACAAGGTCCTATTCTTTCTCTCCACAACACCATTTTGAGGAGATGCTCTAGGAAATGCAAAGTTATGTGTAATACCATACTTATCACAGAAATTTGCAAAAGATTCATTTTCAAATTCTCCTCCATGATCACTTCGAATAGTGACTATATTAGAGACTTTTGATTTTGAATTCTTTTACAAAAACTTGAAAACTCATCAAAAGTATCATTTTTTATAGAAAAATTACCCATGAAAAACGTGAATAATCATCAACAATAACAAAAACATATCTACTTTTGTTTAAAGAAGCAACACGAGTAGGACCAAATAAATTCAAATGTAACAGTTCTAAAGGTCTATTGGTAGAAACTAAATCTTTAGATTTAAAAGATGATTTAACTTGTTTTCCTAATTGACAAGAATCACAAAAATAATCCTTTTTAAAAGCTATTTTTGGAAGACCTTTAACTAAATCAAATTTAGAAATCTTAGAAATTGTTTTCATATTCAAATGACCAAATCTTTTATGCCATAAATTATAATCATTATTAGAAGCAAGTAAACATAAGTTATCATTTGATGATATATAGGTTATTGATAACTCATAAATATTATTGTTACGAAAACCTGTAAACAAAATATCTTTCATGTTAGTATCATATATAAGATATGCATCTTTTTCAAAAACAATTTTATAACCCTTATCACATAACTGACTAATACTTAATAGATTGTGTTTTAAAGCTCTTACCAAAAGAACATTTTCAATAAGGGGTATTGAAATGTTACCAACCATGCCGGTACCAATAACCTTTCCTTTGTTATTGTCTCCAAATATTACTGTACCTCCCTTTTTGATTTGAACGGAAGACAGTAGTTGAATGTGTCTGGTCATGTGTTTGGAACACCCACTATCAAGTATCCACTTTTCTTTATAAGGTACCTACAAGATAAAATAATTTATATGGTACCCATCATGATAGGGTCCGAAAAATATTAGCCTTTAGGAACCCAAATCCAATTGGAATTTGGTTTCCATTTGTTAATATAAACATAATTACCTGAATTACACACATCATGTATGTAAGATGCAATATAAGAATTTTTATCAACATTATTTAGATTTTTAGGAATCCATATATATTTGCATCTAATTCTTTTTGAAATAGTATTTTTTTCACAAAAGAATTATATGGATTATTATTATAAAGATGTGTAGATTTTACAAAATTAGTTTTTGAAAATTCAAGACCAACATGTGTAGGTTTGTAAATCTTATCTTTTGAAAAACCAAGACCAAAATGATTATTTGACATCTTTTGATAAGATAATAAATCATTTAAATTCTCTTTTCCTTTATTAAATTTTGTCACATTTTTCAAAATTTCTTCATGCTTAATTTTGAAACAAGTCATTTCTTTATCTAAAATTATAATTCTAGAATTTAAAGAAATAGTTTCCTTTTTAAGCATAGAATTCTCTTTTAAGAAAATTTCATTGTCCCCTTTTAAAGATGAAATAACTTTTTCAAAATCATCTTTTTGAGAATTTAAAGAAGATGTTTGAAAAAAAATTGCATTTTCATTGCTGAGTCTTTCATTTTCCTTTGTTAAAACTTTATTTTTAATCTTTTTATTTTAGAAATTATTAAAAAGTTCATTAAATGCTTCTAATAATTCATCATAATCTTGTACTTCATCTTCTTGAGCCATGAAGCAGATATTGGCGGTTTCAGTGGCTTCTTCTTCGTCAGAGGAAAATGAGTCGCTATCATCCCAAGTTGCTTGGAAGGCTTTCTTCTTCTTGTTGAACTTATTGAAATTCTTGAAGTGTCCTTTTGATTTCATCAATGGGCAATCCTTCTTTATGTGACCTGGTTTGTTACACTTAAAACAAATAGGATTATCATTAGTATCTTTATTCTTTTTAAACTTACCTTGTTTTAAAAACCTTTTGAATTTTCTTGAAAGCATCGCCATCTCCTCTTCATCGTCATCTGAATTGTCCATATCTGAGGATGTATAGAAGGCAAATACTTTCTTCTTGGATTGAAGTTGTTGTTCGTCCTTCTTTCTATCTTCGAGTTGCACTTCATATGCCATTAGATTACCAATAAGGTTTTCTAATGACATTGTTGAGAGATCGTTTGCTTCTTCTATTACAGTAGTCTTCTTCTCCCAATCTGGTCTGAGTGCACGAAGGATCTTGCGAACTTTTTCGACTTGGGTGTATTCCTTTCCAAGGGATGCTAATGAATTTGTTATTTCGGTGAACCTTGTAACCATTTCTGAGATGGTTTCATTCTCCTTCATTTTAAAAAGTTCAAACCTGTAGACAAGAATAGAAATTTTAGATTCTTTAACCTTATTTGTGCCTTCATGTGTTACCTGTAGAGTGTGCCATATTTGATTTGCAGAAGTAGCTGTTGACCCACGGTTGTATTCTTCTTTGGTTAAGGTACAGAATAAAGCATTCATCGCTTTGGTATCAAGGTTCGCATTCTTTTTTTGATCATCACTCCAAGCGGTATAGTTGGTTATTGGCTTGGTGTATGGTGCTTCTACTATGTTCCATAGTTCGTAGTTGAGCGACTATAAGTAGATCTTCATTCTACATTTCCAATAATTGTAGCTGGATCCATCGAATTGCGGTGGACGTTGTGTAGAATGTCCTTCTTTGAATTGTGATGAAGGAAACTCCGTTGCCATCTTTGCTCTGATACCAAGTGTAGGATCTATATTCAAGCAACACAAACACTAGAGGGTGGTGAATAGTGTTTATAAATTTTTAAATAAAACTACTTGAAGGAAATAAAAATTCACAAGATAAAACTCAAAAAAATGCAAACGCAATATCCTGGTTCGGTCCTTGTGACCTATGTCCAGTCCCCAAGCAATCCGCTTGAGATTTTTTTTCCTGATTTGGATACACCCAAAATTAATACCTTGTGCACCACTTGACAAAACACTCTTTGCCAATTGTGTACAACTCCTCTTACACCAAGAAGACAAATACCTTGTGCAACTTCTCTTCTACACCAAGAAGACGCCCTTGTACAATGCTCCTCTTTGAATGATTACAATTGATCCTATAAGTCTTGAATCTGTTATGTGATTGTGGACAAGGTCTCTTATAGGTGGACTTTCAGAAATCTTCACAATAGAGTAGGAATTGGTGAAAAACAGAAAGTGGAAGCAAGTTTTAAAGAAAAACAGAATTTTGAACAGATTTTTAGGCAGAAAACTTGAGTTTTGAATTGGTGAATTGATCCTAGGACAACATCCTTATTTATAGCTAAAATTTATAATCAGTTAGGGAAGTTATCAATTCAAATTTAAAATTTAAAACGTTGGATATAACACCAGAAATCACAAACTGTACAACAGTCAGAAACTGCTATTAGTCGACTAGGGTATGGAGGTTAGTCGACTATAAGAATAAAATTTTTCAAAGTTAGTCGACTAATTTAGGAGGCAAGTCGACTATACTTAGACTGATACGGATAAAAAATTTCTGAAAACTATTTTTAGTCGACTAGTAGAACAAGGGTAGTCGACTATATAAGGGGTTTAGTCGACTATACTTTAGGGGAAGTCGACTAATTCTGATGACAGACATTAAACAGAGAGTTGGGATATTTTTGTGGAAGGACTTAGTCGATTGGGGAAATTGTCAAGTCGACTAGGTGATAGGTTAGTCGACTATAGGTTGGGTCAAGTCGACTATATAAGTATTGTGTGTGTATTCAAGACTTTTAACAATAATTCTAAAAATACACATAAATACTCAAAGTTTTCATCTGAGGTTGAGCAATCAGAACTCTGTATAAATGCTTGAGATAGAGCTCCAAATGCATCTGTATCACTTGTTATTCATCATCAAAATCTTTCAATCTTGTAGGCTTCAACAGGTTGTTGTTTGGAGAAGATCGTGTATCGATCTCGGAGTAGCATTTGGGATTGTTTGTGGGATCGTGTGTCGATCTCAAAATAGCATTTGCATTGCTCAAAGAATTAGATTCGGTGGAGTAGATCATTTCGCAAACTCTTCTAGGGTTTCACCTTAAGGTAAAGATCCTATCTTTATCTAGTTTTTTTAATCTAACCCTGTTTGCTTTCGCATTGCTTTGAGGAAACTATTGAGAAGATGGCCGGAGATAGTACATCTATGGTGAAATCTATTAACCCACATCTTTTGAAGATTGATGTGGTGAAGTTCGATGGCAAGAACAACTTCAGCATGTGGAGGTGTAAGATGAAAGATGTTTTGATGGCATCAAACCTCAAGGACATTCTACAATTGGAGAAAAAGTGTGATTTGAAGAAGATTGGGATAAGATGAACTGAATAGCGTGTGGGTTGATCAGGTCTTATTTGACACAAGACATCAAGTACCATGTGTTACATGAAACATCTGCTAGGCAGTTGTGGGAGATCCTAGAGAAAAAATATCTGACGAAGAGCATCGAGTCGCGGTGAAGAGGAGGCTTTATCACTTTCAGATGAAGAGAGGACTCTCCATTGATGAACACATGAACAACTACACCAAGCTTCTTACAGATCTACTTAATGTGGATGTCAAGATGGATGAAGAGGATAAGGCAGTGATTCTTTTGAATTCTCTTCAAGACGAAGAGTATGAGACCTATACTTTTACCTTGATCAATGGTAGATAAACACTTAAATATAATGAAGTATCGGCTGCTCTTGTAAACTATGAAGTAAGGAGGAAAGATAGATTGTCTTCTCATGTGAGTACATCAACAGAGGCGTTGGCGGTAAGAGACAAAGGTTCAAATAGAAAGGACAAAGGTGATCGTGAGAGATCGAAGTCTAAGCCAGATTTCAGAGATCTGAAGAAGAACCAATGCGCCTTCTGAATGAACTAGGGCGCTGGAAACTTGATTGTCTGAAGGCCAAAGATAAAATGAAGGAGTCAAAAACTGAGGCAAAGCTCACACGGGTGGTTAGTTCTCATGCCAGTATTTCACTGGCAGGTGGATCAGACTCGGACTCATCAGTATTCTCTTTCTCTATTACTACACCTATCGTTGGTTACTCAGGAGATGCTGAGTGGATATTAGATACTGAAGCTACCTACCATGTGTACCTGAACAGGGATTGGTTTTCTAACTTCGAGAAGTTAAATGGATGTTCAATTATCATGAGTGATGATTGCCCATGTAACATGGAAGGTATAGGAACAATCCAGATCAAGATGTTCGATGGGATGATACGAGATTGAAAGAAGTGAGGTATGTACCTCAACTTTATATCTGTTGGTGCTTTAAAAACATTGGGTCTTGAGGTATCAATAAAGGATGAAATTCTCAAGATGACCAAAGGCTCAATGGTGGTTCTGAAGGGCGTCCGCTGGAATAATCTCTACTACTTAAAGGGTAGTACCGTTACAGAACAGGTGGCGATATCTATTGATACAGATGATGACTCAACCAGGCTATGGCATATGAGGCTCGAGCACATAGGTGAAAAATCTTTGCAAGCTCTTGCAAAGTAAAGACTATTAAAAGGTGCCAGAACTTGCAAACTGGATTTCTGTGAACATTGTGTCATCGGAAAGAAGACCATTGTGAAATTCGGCACAACGGCTCACTGCACTGAGAGGATTCTGGATTATGTTCACATGATATTTGGGGACCTACCAAGACTGTATCCATTTGAGGTTACTATTACTTTGTGACTTTAATTGATGACAATTCTAGGTGATGTTGGGTATATACCATGAAGTACAAAGGGGAAGTCCTAAAATTATTTATGGAGTGGAAGAAGATTTGGAGAAAAGCACAGGAAGGAAGATCAAGGTCCTCCGGTCAGATAACGAAGGTGAGTATAAGTCTGATCCTTTCCTAAAGCTATGCCATGATGAGGGCATAGACATGTACTTCACAGTAAGAGAAACACCGCAACAAAATGGGATAGCAGAAAGGATGAATAGGACTTTACTAGAGAAGGTCCATTGTATGTTATCCAATGCCGAATTATCAAAGAACTTTTAGGCTAAGGCTTTGACATATGCTTGCTACCTCGTTAACAGGTTGCCTTCGTTTGCGATAGGAGGTAAAACTCTTCTAGAGGTTTGGTCTGAGAAAGCTGCTCAGGACTATGATTCACTAAGGGTATTTGGTTGTCCGGCCTACTACCATATTAAAGAAGATAAGTTAGACCCAAAAGCGAAGAAATAAGTGTTCGTTGGATTTAAGAAAGAAATAAAAGGCTACAGGATCTAGGATCCTAAGAACAAAAAATTTATTCTCAGCAGAGATGTCACATTCGATGAGGCTTCAATGTTGAAGTCTACAATCTCTCAGCAGGTGGAGAATGAAAGGACCAAAGAGGAATCACAGCAGGTGGAGAGTCATGCTACTTCGCCATCTCTAGAAAGGTCAGTATCTTTGGAGATCATACCCATGGTGACACAGGGTAGTGATTAAGTAGCCGAGCAGGATGCTGATGATAATGAGGACCAAGGACAGGTTATGGGTGATGTCCATGAATCCGTTGCAATTGAAAGACCTAGAAGAAATCCATGCAAACTAAGTTGACTCACTACAGATATGATTGTGGCCTATGCTCTCTCAGTCGTCGACGAGGCAATCCCATCTACATATAGGAAAGCTGAAATCAGTTCAGAGTCAAAGATGTGGAAGGATGCCATGAAAGAAGAGATGAGTTCTCTACACAAGAACGACACTTGAAAACTGACAGAGTTGCCCAAAGGAAAGAAGGCAATTAGCTGTAAGTGGGTATATGCAAAGAAACATGGATCTGTCAAGGAAGATATTGTACGCTGCAAAGCCAGGTTGGTGGCGAAAGGTTAAGCACAACGAGAAGGCATTGATTATAACTAGGTATTCTACCTTGTTATAAAGCACTCGTCAATTTAAATTTTACTGGCACTGGTAGCACAGTATGAGTTGGAGCTTAACCAGCTCGATGTGAAGACCGCCTTTCTCCATGGCGATCTTGATGAGGAGATTTATATGACTCAGCCGATGGGGTTCAAAACTGCGGGCAAGGAGAATATGGATGCAAGCTGAAGAAATCACTGTATAGATTGAAACAATCTCCTAGACAGTGGTACAAGCGTTTTGACAGCTTCATCAGAGGAAAAAGGTACACACGCAGCCATTATGACCATGTGTATATTCCAACAAGCTACCTGGAGGAAAGTACATTTGTCTATTTTTATATGTAGATGATATGCTTATCGCTTCTAAAAATAAATCTGCAATTGATAAATTGAAGAAAGATTTGTCTTCAGAATTCGGAAGAAAGATCTTGGTGAAGCGAAGAAGGTGCTAGGCATGGAGATTAGAGAGACAGAAGGAGTGACAAAGTGAGATTGACACAAAAGGGGTATTTGCAAAAGGTACTTCAGAGGTTCTACATTGATGGTGATACGAAATCTGTAAGTACACCACTAGCTCCTCATTTCAAGTAAAAGCCACTATGTCTCCAACTACTGTTGAAGAATGTGAGTACATGACTCTCACGCCGTTTGCCAGCGCAGTGGTAGTTTGATGTATGCGATGGTGTGTACAAGACCAGGCTTGTCACAAGCTGTCTCAATAATTAGCAGATACATGCATGATCCTGGAAAGGGTCATTGAGAGGTAGTAAAGTGGGTTTTACGATACATTAAAGGTACTATAGATGTTGGATTGGTATTCGAGAAGGATTCCACAGGTAAGCATGAGTGTATCAGATATGTTGACTCCGATTATGCACGAGACCTTGACAAACGCCGGTTTACAACGGGGTATGTGTTTACACTGTCTCAAGCACCGGTGAGCTGGCGCTCTGTTCTATAGTCTACCGTTGCATTTTCTACTACAGAGGCTGAGTACATGACCATGATAGAGGCAATGAAGGAGGAAATCTGGCTTCAAGGGTTGCTCCGATGACTTGGGGATTGAACATGATCTGTTAAAGATCAATTGCGATAGCATGAGTGCTCTCTATTTGGCGAAGAACCAGGTGTATCATGCAAGGACGAAGCACATAGATGTCAGGTTCCACTTTGTTCAGGAGATTCTAGATGAAGGTTATATTGAGTTACTAAAAATTCACCTAAAGGAGAATCCCGCAGATATGCTTACTAATGTGGTGTCAGGAGTGAAGTTTACACATTGTAAAGAGTTGCTCCATATCCTTGCAGTTGCTTGAGCTTGTTGGAGCTCCTTTGGGTAAACTACAAATGACTTGATCCCTTGGGTAAGGTAAGTAGGCAGCCACACTGATGCAACCACTTTTGAGTTAACAGGAACTATAATGATTCAGCTCAGATTTAAGAAATCTTCATCGAGGTGGAAAATTATAGGGAGAGAGAAGAATTGTATGGAGAGTTTTTTTGTAAAAATTCATCAAGAAATATAATGCAGAGATCGGAAGCCAAAATGAGCGAGAACGGTGCGAGAACAAAAACGGAGTTTATATCAGACCAGCAGCAACGTCGGTCGACCGCCCAGTCGACCGGTGTGCACAAAGCAGGGGCGATTGACCGCCCGGTCTACTGGAGTGCACAAGCTTGCACAGGTAGCTTGATCGATTGCTCGGTCGACCGTAGCAGGAGAACGGTCGACCGCTCGGTCGACCGACTGACATGATGAAACTCTCGGTTGGACACGGTCAATCGAGCGGTCGACCGGGTGCTTGGGTCGGTGACCGCCTGGTTAACTGACAGGCATATCTGGGCGCGGATCTATCTCTCCTTTCAGGATTTGGACTTTGTTTCTAAATTTGAGACGAATCCAATTGGGGTTTCCTAAATTCTTGGGTCTCTTTGGCCTTAAATAAAGGGGCAGAGCCCTCTTGAATTGTATGCAAGGTACAAATGAAAAACACCTAGAGGGGGGGTGAATAGGTGATAATGCTAATCTAGAACTAAATGCGCTAAATGCGAAAGCTAATGCAAATATTGCAACACACTTAATACAACTCACAAGTGTAGCCGAATTCCCCGTGAAGGGCTCTGGACTAACTCCTCTTGATTCCCCTTTAATGGGTTGAGGTGCTATGTGAAGCTCTTGTGGTTAAGTGAGGCACACACACAAGCAAGCCAAGCATATAAGAATGAGCAATATGAAATAATGCAAGGCACAACACAAGCAATGAATGATATGAATGAAGAATGATGCTTTGCACAAATGTAAAGAGAGAGAGTTGAGAGACAATGGATCAAACGCAAAAGCCAAGATATGTTTCGAGGTTCGAGCCCCTAGCTCTACATCCCCGCCTTCACCACCGTGAAGGATTTCCAATCCACTATCTCCCACCGAGGGAACCTCCACCGAGGAGGATTTGTTACAACAAAGGGACCGCCTCACAATGAGGGGTAGGCCCGTAGCCAATATAACAACCGATCCACCTCACACTTGAGGGATACAAACCAACAACCAACTCCACCTCAACAAGAGAGAGTAAACAACAATCTCCACCTCTACCAAAGAGGGAGCAAACCAATCACCTTAAATCCACAACCTCAACCTCTACCAAAGAGGGAGCAACCAAATAATGAGGGTTTACAATAGGTGGTCTCTTTCAACCACAAACAATCTCTCCATTTCCACAAACAAAAATATCCTAAATAGATTAGGATAGAAGATAGGCTCAAGTGTGGAAAAAACTAGGTGTTTGGAAAACAGAAACTCAAAGAAAAATACTTGGGAAAACTCTTGTAAAAGATAGAAAATGAAAGCCAAGACAAATCTCCCAAAATACTCTTTTCTTTGATTTTCCCAAACCCTAAAACACAAAATCAAATTTGAAAGTTTAAAGCCCAAAAACACTTTTGAAAACTTGTTTTAAACTCTAGGGAAACAATAATTTTTCTCTTATAAAAACCTTAGCCAAAATCCCAAAGGAATGGGGTTTATATAGGCCAAAATAGAAAACTAGCCGTTAGGCTGATCTGGCAGCATGACAGGCTACCGGTTGGCCGGCCCGGCCGACCGCCAACGGTCTAAAATATGACCGTTGGGCAAACCCGGTCGACCGCCCGGTCGACCTCCCGGTCGACCCCCAGAAACAGAGAGCACTGCTCTCAGGTCCGGTCGGCCGCCCGGCCGACCGTCCCTGTGACTGCCAAACGTGACAGGCTTGTGCACGTCGGTCGACTGCAAGGGTCGACGGCCCTTGGTACGGTCGACCCATGCGGTCGGCCGTCCTGGCCTGTCAGCCACTGTTCAGGGATAGAAACACATGTTAAAAATATTTCTAAAAAGCTTTTAAGTCTTGTAAAAATACCCAAAAATGTTTTTATCATTTTGCATTGATATATAAACATGTGATAAAAAGTTTATCTCAAATATCAAGCATATGAAACTATTTTTGTGTTTTAATATTTTTACCAAAAACCAAAACTCGTATTTTATCAAACTTGGATTTTTCTATACATGAATAAGATAGTCAAAATAAGTTTATATAGGAAGTTTAAGCATGTATGTATAACTAGAATACATTTATTATACATATAAACCATTTAAACTTGTTTTGATTAACTATTCATGAAAACCAATATCGGTTAAACAAAAACCGAAAAACTGATATCCAAACATAAAACGTGTGTGTTGTGCACTTGAGCATATCAACTATTCTAAGCTTTACAAATGGATCTAAAACACACTATCTAAACTAGGATACCTAAGTCTTCTTGACGATCTTCATCTTCAAGTCGACTCGGTCCAAAACTCCATCCATGAGCTAGGCAAAGAGTGATCTTGATGCTTGAGCCCTGGAATTACCATGTGAAAGCTTCTAAAACACCTCTTTTGGAAGCAATCACCAACTAATATCTTGATTAATGATCTGAGACTAAAAACACAAGAATATTAGTAAACATAACTACATGAGTTGATCATCATCAAAACTAGGGTGGAAAGCCTTTGGGCCAACAATCTCCCCCTTTTTGATGATGACAAAACTCATGGAGTTATATATGCATGGATTAAAGTTAATCTTCAAAGATGCTCCCCCTTAACTCATGCATAAACATATAAATATAAAAATATGCAATGAAGGCTCTTAAAACATAAATGCATGTATATGCATAAACAATAAAATGTTCTAGATACCAATGAAATGTTCAAAACAAAACATGCTCTAGATACCAATTAAAATTAAACTAAAATTAAACTTAATATATGCAAAATATAAACATGCATATATAAAATAAAATCTTTCTCAAATAATTCTCTCCCTTTTTGTCAATCATCAACAAAGGGGTAAAACCAAAACAAAACAAAATCTTCTTCCTTTTTGTTCGAAACAATGAATCATCAAAAGGTTGAAAACAAGAAAAACAATATTCTCCCCCTTTTTGTCTAAAACAAAAACAAAGTCAATAAGGGGTTACATTCAATTAAGATATCAATTAAAAATATGTCAAAGTAGAGCAACTTGATACCAATTGAAAGTAAATAAAAATATTGATACCAATTTTAAGCAAAACACATGAAAATCTTGATACCAATTGAAATTAAACATAATAAATTTTGAATTGTCTAAACAAAAATTTTGATACCAATTGTAAATAATTTTCATTTTGAACATATGATACCAATTTGAAAATTTCAATCATAAAGTATGGGAGTGAAAAACAAATACTAATTGAAAGATGAGATACAACTTTTCTCCCCCTTTATGAAATACCAAAAGAAACATTGCATAAGCTTGTATATGAATACCAATTGAAAACTCATCAATTGAAATAAAGTAGAAGCTCAAGCTTAGCAAAAACAAAATGTATATATGTATGAAAAAATAGATACCAATTGAAATTGATATTCTTTGAAGTGCAAGCATACATAAACCAAACAATATATGAGTATACAAAAATGTCAAAATTGATACCAATTGAAAGAATTGAATACCAATTGAAATAACAATAATGATCAAGTGTATATCTCATATTACTACCACCCAATCATGGTTCAAGTTTTAAATGATTTTCATTTTAAAGCATACATGAACATGATCTCCCATCCAAGCTCCCATAGAAGGTAGGGGTTTTCAAAAAAATAGATTTGAAAATAAGCTTTGTTTGAAAAACTCTACCAAATGAAGAATATCGCAACTAGTTATAAAAAAAAGTTGTAAACTAGTACGAAATCCTTCAAGTAAGGAACAAAACAAAAATGTTTTTCATGAAACATGAAATCCACATGGCACTAAAACACTCAAAATCCATTAAGCTCAAACATACTCATGAAAAACACAATCATGAGAAACATTGTAAAAGAGGTGAGTGTGCAAGTGTTATGTGAACCACATAATCATGAAAATTGACAATTAAGCTCAATATTCCTTAAAACACGAAAACATGAAAATCATCAAAACTATTTAATCTTCAAGGTATATGTATGTCCTATACAAATTAAAGTATACACACATATCTAAACACAACGAGTCCACAAAGATATATGCATGAAGGCACGTGGCTCAAAAGGATGTATATGTATAAATAATAATTTGGATAAAATAGACATATATATGAAGTTAAACAAAAACACATGGAAACAAAATTTTCATTAAAACAAATTTCATTTCAAGGTATATGTATGATTTGTCAATACAAAAAGTATACATACATATCCCTAAATACGATTGAGTCCATATGTATAGATTTGCATGAAAGGCAAATGACTCAAGGGGTATACATGTATATCTTAAAGTTTGGCAAAATAGACATATACATGAAACAAATCCAAAAATAGGAATACAAGTTTAAAATGTATGAATCATCAAAACTAGACTATACTAGCACATCTAATGGGTTCAAATAAGCATTCAAGCTCAAACATATATAGATTTATTTGTGGCCCACTATATGTACAAGTATATACCTAGTCTTAATGAAGACAAACATTTAAACATATATTCAAGTCATGAAGCATCAAAAACAAAATATAATCAATCATGAAAAACATAAACATGATTATTAAGAAAATTCACATGTTATTAAATTCATGATGTACTTGATAGCTAAACTATGATGAGAACACTACATATGGGTCCATATTAAATATGGGTGTCTCAAAATGCTAAACATGTATGTCAAGGATTTAATAAACATGGCATTATCATAATAATCTACAAATAATAAAACATGCTATATTTGATAAACATGGAAAGCATGTAAACAATAGAAAGGAGTTAGGAATCGTTACCAACACTTAGAAGGCAACTTCCCTTGTCTCCAAAACATGGTGGTCTTCTCCACCAAACATCCCTTGAAAGTGATGCATCCATTTGATTTCCATGAAGCTCAGAACGCATCCACTCCAAGGTACGGCAACTCTCACATCATGTGAGAGCCCACACCTACATCAAAAATACGAGGGGTAGTCTTTGATACCCACAACTTTTTGGGTCCATGGGGGTTAGTATCATTCCTAACCCAAACAAACTTATTTGCTAAATTTGAAGTATGTAATCTATCAAAGCAAAATTTAGCAAGGTGGCCCTTACGTCCACAATGTGTACAAGTGTACACATAAGCATACATAGTGTGATGGTGTCCGTGAGGAGCATGTGTATGCCGTGATGGGTGTGCATGAAGAGATGGAACTTGTTTCTTTCGAAACAAAGATTCCAAACGTGTATGCCCAACAACACATTGGCTCAAAGTGGAGCCCAAACAATCAACACTCTTCTTAAGCATGAATATATCATTGTTAATCAATGAAGGGTGGCACATGCAATAGGAGGTGTGTGTGATACTAACCTAGCATGGCAAACATGTGCATCAATCTTATTTTGCAAACAATCATTCTTCTTCAAACAAACATTTAAATCATTTGAAATAGAAATTATTTTGTTTTTCAAAGCAACATTCTCTTTTAAAACAAAATCAATTTTTGAAGATAAGTTTTCATTTTTCTTCAAAATTGTTTCACAATGATTATTGTTTTTCAAAAACTCATTTTCTTTAAGTGCAAGATCAAGTTGAGATTTTAATGAATCCCTCTCATTAGCAATCTCCTCTTTCTCTTGCAAAGCATTGTTAAGTCTAGAATGCAAACTTTTATTTTCTTTTTCAATTCCTAGACTTTTCTTTTTCAAAACTTTATATTTTTCTATTAATTTTTCACACACAATAGATAGTTCTTCATTCAAGGCATGGGCATCATAATCATTTGAAGAACTAGCATCATCATCATTATCTAAGTGGGTTTCCGAGTGTACCTCAAGGGAGTCATTCCCTTGGACCATTAAGCATTGAGAATCGGATTCTCCACTAGATTCCTCTTCTTATTGAATAGGCGTTTGAAGCTTGGAGGTGGTGGTTGTTGTCAACTTGTTCCACACTGCAAAAGCGGAATCAAGGTTAGAAACACTCATAAGATGATCTTTAGATAATGTGCTTCTAATGGCCTCAAGGGCTTGTGCATTGGCCCCTATATGATTGCGATCACCAAGATAACATCTCTTGGTAGCCGCAAGAAAAACATGCAAACCTAGGGTTTGTAAATAGATGGATATCTTAGTCTTCCAAACAAGAATGTTGGAAGGGTCAAACATAGGTGGGGTCATGAAGTCCATGGGTCCAAACTATATGTGTGCAAACAAGCAAATGTGCAAATGCAAATGTAGATTAGCAAACAAAGGATCTCACTCCTAGGATGTTAAGCCTAAGTATCAGAGTGTAGGCTCTGATACCAATTGAAAAACACCTAGAGGGGGGGTGAATAGGTGATAATGCTAATCTAGAAACTAAATGCGCTAAATGCGGAAGCTAATGCAAATATTGCAACACACTTAATACAACTCACAAGTGTAGCCGAATTCCCCGTGAAGGGCTCTGGACTAACTCCTCTTGATTCCCCTTTAATGGGTTGAGGTGCTATGTGAAGCTCTTGTGGTTAAGTATAAGTGAGGCACACACACAAGCAAGCCAAGCATATAAGAATGAGCAATATGAAATAATGCAAGGCACAACACAAGCAATGAATGATATGAATGAAGAATGATGCTTTGCACAAATGTAAAGAGAGAGTTGAGAGACAATGAATCAAACGCAAAAGCTAAGATATGTTTCGAGGTTCGAGCCCCTAGCTCTACATCCCCGCCTTCACCACCGTGAAGGATTTCCAATCCACTATCTCCCACCGAGGGAACCTCCACCGAGGAGGATTTGTTACAACAAAGGGAGTACCGAACTCCTCTCTCAAACACCGCCTCACAACGAGGGGTAGGCCCGTAGCCAATACAACAACTGATCCACCTCACATTTGAGGGATACAAACCAACAAACAACTCCACCTCACCAAGAGGGAGTAAACAATAATCTCCACCTCTACCAAAGAGGGAGCAAACCAATCACCTCAACTCCACAACCTCAACCTCTACCAAAGAGGGAGCAACCAAATAATGAGGGTTTACAATAGGTGATCTCTTTCAACTACAAACAATCTCTCCTTTTCCACAAACAAAAAATATCATAAATAGATTAGGATAGTAGATAGGCTCAAATGTGAAAAAACTAGGTGTTTGAAAAACAGAAACTCAAAAAAAATACTTGGGAAAACTCTTGTAAAAGATAGAAAATGAAAGCTAAGACAAATCTCCCAAAATACTCTTTTCTTTGATTTTCCCAAACCCTAAAACACAAAATCAAATTTGAAAGTTTAAAGCCCAAAAACACTTTTGAAAACTTATTTTAAACTCTAGGGACAATAATTTTTCTCTTGTAAAAACCTTAGCCAAAATCCCAAAGGAATGGGGTTTATATAGGCCAAAACAGAAAAACTAGCCGTTAGGCTGATCTGGCAGCCTGACAGGCTACCGGTCGGCCGCCAACGGTCTGAAATATGACCGTTGGGCAAACCCGGTCGACCGCCCGGTCGACCCCCAGAAATAGAGAGCACTGCTCTCAGGTCCGGTCGGCCGCCCGGCCGACCGTCCCTGTGACTGCCAAACGTGCACAGGCTTGTGCACGTCGGTCGACCGCAAGGGTCGACCGGCCCTTGGTACGGTCGACCCGTGCGGTCGGCCGTCCTGGCCTGTCATCCACTGTTCAGGGACAGAAACACATATTAAAAATATTTCTAAAAATCTTTTAAGTCTTGTAAAAATACCCAAAAATGTTTTTATCATTTTGCTTTGATATATAAACATGTGATAAAAAGTTTAGCTCAAATATCAAGCATATGAAACTATTTTTGTGTTTTAATATTTTTACCAAAACCAAAACTCATATTTTATCAAACTTGGATTTTTCTATACATGAATAAGATAGTCAAAATAAGTTTGTATAGGAAGTTTAAGCATGTATAACTAGAATACATCTATTATACATATAAACCATTTAAACTTGTTTTGATCAACTATTCATGAAAACCAATATCGGTTAAATAAAAACCGAAAAACCGATATCCAAACATAAAACGTGTGTGTTGTGCACTTGAGCATATCAACTATTCTAAGCTTTACAAATGGATCTAAAACATACTATCTAAGCTAGGATACCTAAGTCTTCTTGACGATCTTCATCTTCAAGTCGACTCGGTCCAAAACTCTATCCATGAGCTAGGCAGAGAGTGATCTTGATGCTTGAGCCCTGGAATCACCATGTGAAAGCTTCTAAAACACCTCTTCTGGAAGCAATCACCAACTAATATCTTGATTAATGATCTGAGACTAAAAACACAAGAATATTAGTAAACATAACTACATGAGTTAATCATCATCAAAACTAGGGTGGAAAGCCTTTGGGCCAACAACAAATTGTATTGGTTGTTGAATCAATAAAATCTGTCTCTCTCTCTTGCCCGAGGACGTAGGTAAATTGCCGAACCACGTTAAATATTATGTTGATTTGCTTTCTCTCTTATTTCTTGTTCTTGTTATTCTTGTGGTACTTCTCTGCTGCATCTACTAGGTTCCTTGCTGGTTGTTGCCTCGCGTGCAACACGTCCTACACACCGCACCAGAAGCAGAGCCCTCGACAGTCGCTTCAGCGGCCGATCCAACAGCCTGACCAAACTCCCCCTGTATCCGACGCGCATCAGAGCACCACTTGCCAAGCAACAACGGCTCAGAGTTAACTTCAACAGGTGCCAAGGCGGCGGGAGATCCAGACCCGATCTTCTCATCTCCTCTCCCAGCACCCGAGATGACCCCACAATCACAGGAAACTCGAAAGAGTCCCCCGATCCCCTTGAACCCCTACTACCAGAGCCGAACACTCTCACGATCGACACTGAGATGCTGAAGCTGGCCTCCAACGGCTTCCTTTGGATTGCCTCCATGAAAGAACATGATCGCTCTGTCGCCGTGAGCGATTCTGCAACCTTCCGATCACCAACCGAAGATGGAGGCCCCTCTCGTCGACCAAACCTAAGATCAAGGACTTTTAGAGACAAACACACAGCTCCATGTCCTCTCTCCGGCCATCATCTCAGTCCCCAACTCCTCGAGGCGCCACAATACCTTCTCCCCTAACCTCCTTTCTCGGACCCCCATCTTCTTCCCCCGCTAACACCCGAAACTCTTCTCTCCTCTGCCCTGCTCGGATAATCCTTGGCGCAGTGGCCAGGACTATGGCAGTGGAAGCAAAGAAGACCCACCATACAGGATGCTTTCCAATGGTCGATATGCAGAAGTGGCTCTCTGAGCTCGGTGACTTTGGCCTCTCCGTCATCTCTCTTTGTTATAAAACATCTTGAAATCCAAAAAGAAAGTGGCAAGGCCGAGAATAACTACAGCAATCGGGATCAACCCATATGAACGAGAGTTATTCATAGTGGAAGGTGTGTCAGAATAAAAATTGTCAAGAAAGAAGGCATATCATCTGATGCATCACTACTGGAAGATGGTGAAGATATGCTAGTGACATGCTCTTGCAAGTGTAGGATAGACCAGGTTCTATATTTCAGATAATCATCCATATGTGTATCTGAAGGAATTCGTTTGACGGTTGATCGTGTAGCAGTTGTACTTTCAACATGGTAAATTGTCACGCCCCGCTTCTCAAAATACGCGAAAATAGAGTCGCGACGAAAGTCAGCGACGTATGTACGCGAGAAAATTACCCCATGCACATAGCTAAGACTAAAGTAATCTGAACAAGTTATAAAATCTACTACGATAAATCAATATCACTGCAATATGACATATAAATATCTAACGTCATGAAAGCAGATGAATATAAGAAAGAAATGGCAACGAGATGCGATATAGATAGAACCAGGAAATAACATGAACAAAAGACAAGGAATACCGATAATCAATAAGAGAGGGACTCCAGCTTCTCGAGATATATGTGATCCTCTCCATATACCTGATCAGCAATAAATAGTCACGGATCTAGATATGCAAATTCAACGAGTCAGAACTCCTAGTGAATGTGTGAGAATAAACTAAAAAGTGCATGTGCATATAACATGTGAGCAGATAAAGAAATTATATATACTGGAATAAGAAATGACATAAATAAAGTAAATAAACAGTAATGTGGATAGCACACATAGAGTATGTATCCAATCACGCATTCAATCAGGTATCAATCACGATCTATATATCAAGCGGGTAGAGTCAGTCAGTACTAGAGTCATATGTCCACTCAGGTCAGGTATAACATCGGGTGTCCAACGTACATACATGTATCAGGTAAAGACAATCAATTACAGTACATTATGAATAGTTTATTATTATTATTATTATGTCAGCGAACACCAATTGTCACCTGTAATAGACGCATCCCATACTACGCCTATCACACGGGACAATCGAGGTCCTAAGTTATTGAAACTGATTAGTTGAAGACATTGTCCATGCTTTAGGCGGGTCCCTACATACCCGGGATCACGGCCCAGACTCCTGGCACTGAACCAGACCCTACCGCAAGGTAGTCAGGAACATATATAACAAGAGCAAAAACAGGACGGGGTGCCAGTCATCCCCCGGGAACCCTGCAGTGGAACCCTCTTTTTGGCTGCGGAACCTATATCCTAGATCCACCCAAAATACAAACGTTGTCTCCTCTATCTATCTCCCAAATGCCAGTGTAAGTTGTTTAATATCATGTTATTAGTTTATCAAGATTATTTAATGTGCATGTTACTTAGATCATTGGGATAACTCAATGATAGTTATAGAAATCATGCCAACATGTGTAATTAGGATACCGGTATAACATGATATATAATGTCAGTGAACAAGATACCGGTATAACAGGACATGTAACAAGTATAACATGAGGGTGTTATTACCATATACAATATTTTTCTAGCAATTATGGTATCATGGACATTATAGTTATGAGGTAAATGCCATATATAATCAGTCAAGTTTTTCAGGTAAATCATGATATTCAGAATAGTAATGACCTGCTGGCATGAATTGAATCCAAGCAAAATATTTAATCAACTCAGATCCTCAAAGTCATCGATATATTCAAGTCCAATATATAAAATACATACTCATCTATATCCAACCAATTATCACTATTCAATCTTAATTAAGACCATCATACACTCTAACTTCCATTAAGTTCAAATACAAGATCCAGAAATTTAAGTAACTAGTCAATTATGTATATACATGCCACCAGGTCAACCCAATCTACGTCTACTCCTCAAGAAATATGGAACCTAAAATGCCTCTACGTGATAATCAACATCAACAAGATATCAATACTCAAACAGTATAATCAGGGGTAAAATAGGGAATACTCACAACTACGGATCCAACTACATCAATCTCATCAGAACACCAATTAAAATTCTCTAAAACGAACACCAATCCTCATGTCAATCAATTCTAACTCTAACTAAGTCCATAACCGTCCAAGTATCAGAAGATCAATCTTTTAATAGGGTAACTTCACATATAATATACTCTCAAAATACAATGAATTCTCATCTAACTTATCATCAAGTACATGAATATCAAGTCTGATAAGTACTCCACATAAAATATGAATCTTTAATCTCAATCATGAGCCAATCAACCTCAATATCAATCAATTTATATTCTAAAATTTATACAACTAAATATGAATTCAAAACGGTTACACATGAAATGACATAAGTCCCATATTACAATACTAAAATCCAACCATATACATATGATGCTCAATATGAATAAGATAATATCAAGAACCACCTAGTACTCTAAATACCACTAAACATATAAGAAACTAATACCTGACAATCTAGCCCTCATCGACTCATCAATCAATCAACATGTAATTATTTTGCAAGTTTCAATTCACCAAATAATTGATCGATAAATACTACACATAAGTGATGCTATCAGTCATCAAATATGAACTAGCTCAGTCAATCTATAGATCGAAATAAGTCACAGTTCAATATTATACCACAACTAGTCCTGAACCAATAACGTCGAACAACAACACATGAAAAGATACTGAAAGGCACTTAAGTAAGCTATATAATCAATGTGAACACTCACTGGTACCTCATGAAATGATACGGATAATCATATTGGTAAATAAGACAGATGGTCATATGAAATAAAATATTTTTTTGACAATGGTGAATGAGGAAAATAATACTCACAAATATCAACTCAGAAAATTTTAGTAGCATAATTACTTAACAAAATAAAATCATTTATCACAAAATTCATGTTTAACTGAAAGAGAAAAAGGATACTCACCTGAACTCAATCCCATGTCCAAAGCACTGAAATCATAAGGCCCCGATAAATCTACATGGTTCATTCAATAGGAATTGTTAGATTTTTTTTTTAAAGATGTCTTACTTAAAAGTTTTAAGAAGTTTTAATCTTGATTAATTAGTTTGGGTTAGGAATATAATCCTCTGGGTCTAATGAATTTAGTAGGTTTAGTTTGAACCAATTTCTAATTTTTGTTGAATTTTTAATAGACTTTAAACTATTAAAATACTTAACGGTTCTAAATTTACCATTAAGGAAAAATGACTTTAAAGTGGGTGATTTGAGTTAATTCATGTTACTATTTATCTAAAAAAATTTATCATATAAAGTAGAATTATTGTAGACTATTGTTTATATTTTTTCTCTATTTGTTTGATATTTTTAACTAATTATTTTTATATGAAAATCTTCTTTCTTTCTTCTTTCTTCTTTCTTTCTTTTTTTTTTTATATATATATATCTAGCAGCCTAGGTCCAGCCTAGGCCCAGGCCCGGACCAGGTCTAGTCAGGGAATTTCTTTTCTTTTTCTTTTTTTGACCAGGGCCCAAGGGCCCTGTGCTGTGCGGCCCAGCCGGCCTGGCTCAGGCCAGGCCAGGCCATGGTCTGGGCTGGTCAGGCCGAGCTACTCTCTGCCTGGCTGAGAGCAGTGGCCAAAAATTTTTTTTTTAGGAAATCCTTTGTTAAAAATTTAAAAAATATGTTAATTAAAATTATAGGTTAGTAGATCTTCACATGTATTTTTTTGTTGGATTTGTGGTTGGGTTTTGATGTATAAAAATAATATTCATGGAGATCATGGTATAGACATGATTTTCAATAAACTATTTATATCAAATAAATTTTGAGAAAATAAATTACTTAATTGGTTTTGATCTCCCCTAGCATGTTCCACAATTTGCACTTCGAGATCTCTTTTGTTCATGCTCCGCTTGAGAAGAAAAGAAAGAAGGAGGTGGGGAGAGTTGTGTTATGATTTTTCTTTGGAGGTAGAAAGAGAAGTAGTTTAGCCTCTTTATAGGCATTAGGGATTTTAAAAAATAAGAATTTCAGTTGGGTTCAAACTGCTTGACTTAGTTTAGGATAGAATTAATTAAGGTTATGATTTTGAAAATACGATTTGGATTTGAGTAAGTTAGGATAGATATGATTTTTGTTAGGATTTAGATTAGGATTGGGTTTTGGGTTAATGGTTAAGGATTTCAATGATAATGAGTTAAGGGCTAAGAAAAGGAAAGATGATAATAATAATAATAATAATAACAATAATAAATACTAATAATAAAAAGAGATAGTAATAATAATAATAATAATAAAATTATCCACATTAAAAAAATTTTCTAATAATACTTGATAAAAATACTACCATTAATAATATGACTAATACAATAACAATAAGAATAATAACAATATCAATATTAACATTAATAGCAATTATAATAATAATAATAGTAACAATAGTAATGAGAAAAATACTGGCTATTAATTAAAATGATAATACTTAATAATGCTAAATATACATATATCACCATAATACCATTTTCTATCTTAAAATAATTTGTATTATAAATCTAGTTAATAAATAATAATAAAATAACCAGTAAAATAAAATAAATACTTTAAAAAATAAAAAATACAGTATTTTAGATAAGGATATTACATAAATAGTAGAATTGTCAGAATGGATGGGTCTGAACCCTGTATGTTTGATGCAAGTGTGCAGGTCGATGACTGGAGCGAGGCACGTGATTAGGTTGGGAAATAATCTGATTTCTTTGATGATTCAAAGGCTTGATCAAAGGTAGAATTTAACACAAATTTCAATCAGAAAAGAAGATTATCTTCTCTTCGAAAAATAGTGTTAGCTGCAGCAGTTTGGCATGTTTGGAAAAAGAGAAATTGCAGGATATTCCAAACTCAAGGAGAATAACAAGCTATTAAGTCTTCACGAATTAGTTATATGACAATGTTCATATTCTTATGAGGACTATACGAATATGCAATAATGCACGTGCAAAATGTTATTTTGGAACTAGAATTCCAATTTAGTTGAATTGTGAACCAAGGAATTGCACGAAACAACAATGTTTAAGCATGAAAAGAAAATTAAATTATCAATTTATTTTATCAAAACCAATTATCAGGTTTTAATTGTAGCATTTGGGGTGCCTTTTAGACGTCTTGGACCTAAGTCTTCAAACTGGACTCCTGTAACCGTTGAAAAGGAAAATGACTCAGGGAGAGAGTTCAATATTTCTGGAAATTAGTAGAAGGTTCTCTAAATATGTTCTCTGTCTTGTTCCTAATCTTCGTTGATGAAGGATCTTCGTTGTGTAAGTCAGGGTGGCCACTACTTAATTCTGAAATGAACAGGAATTGTTTTTTTCTTCCTTCACAAAACTCGATATGTTCAAGTAGTGTACAACTAAATCTTTATGCAATATTACACTAATTGCATTGTGAATTAAAACTTACTTTTTTTTGGGATTGTTTCTTCTACTAGTGGGTCTTGCATTGCTTTCAAGATGAAGACTGTGTGAAGATCTTAAGGAACTGTCGAAAAGCCATACCGGTAAAGACTGGAAAGCTTATAATTCTTGACGCAGTTATATCAGACGACGAAGGAATAATCGAGGACTTGAGGGTGGCCATGGATATTGTTATGCTTATAAACACTGGTGGGAAGGAGAGATCGGAAGAAGAATGGAAGAAGCTTTTGAAGCTGGCTGGATTCCCCCGCTACAACATTATACGAATTCCAGCACTAATAACTTCGATCATTGAGGCATTTCCCGAGTGACCCTTACTTTAATTAAACCTAGTAGTACATTCCTGTGCTTTAGTATTCTCTATATCATGTCCTGTATTTTGCTTTCTGTTGAGCAAACTACTCTGCATTTTTCCTTTGACATAAGTTACAAATAAAAAGTGAAATTGTCCTTGCGATATCTCCTTGATCTGAGAGAGAAAAGTTCTAGGATCGAACTTACTGCTGGTTGTTATTAGATCACGATTGAAGTTATCCTTGTTGAATTTGCCGAAAAAGGTTCAACAGACACAAAAACAAAATGATCCGTCTTTCTGCTATTTATATATTAAAAATAATGTTTAACGGACTTTTTTTTTTGAGGGTGAAGTGGGGCCTTAGCCCCCAAAAGATAATATTAAAATAATAAAAAATATGAAGTTACAAGGGAGAAAGGGGGTGTGGGGAGAAAGACAACAGTACTAAAAATTACAACAACCGAAAAAAAGAGTGACAAAGAAACAACAAGCTAGGGTGGTTGGCGATATTTGTGAAGAGGAAAGTGAGATTGCCATAACTCCACCAAGAAGATATCCGGCTCCTAGGCACCAATATAGAGCAAGATTTCATATGTAATGCCCTTTGATTCCTCTTATGCCATACTACCAATATGGTTGAATTGACAACACAATATCACCGGTTAGCTTCATTGTGTGAGATATGTGATAGCCTCCAATCACCCCAAATCGTTGCGATAGAGGATTGCGATAGAGGATGGCTAAGAAGATAGTGCTAGCAGGGTGCAGTTTGGTTTCCATAGTTCCAAGGTGTAGGGGCATTGAAGAAAAGATATTGACAACAGTTTTCGAATTTGCCCCACAAAGTTAGCACGATAAAGAAATGTGAATCTCTCTTTTGGCAAGGTTGTCTATCGTGAGGAGGCGTTCATGATACGCAACCCACATGTGCACCTTAGTTTTTAATGGAGCTTGTGTAATCTAAATCCGCTGAAAATAATTGTTTTTCTTGAAGCCACTGTAAAGAAAATTCACTGCAAAGAGACCATTTTTCTTAAGTTTCCAAAGCCAGGTATCCGTGATAGAGGTGGAGAGTTTTTTCGGTTGGAGAAGGGTAAGGAGGTTGTTGAGATCATTGCAGAGGTCTTGTAATGGCCATCTTCTAAATTAGGGAGCTCAAATCATTCTTCCCTCAAACAAGCAAATTTGGGTGTTCACCATTGTGAAAGGGTCAATAGAAAGCATAAAAATGTTGGGAAACGTAGAATCAAGAGTGTCATTACCCACTCAATGGTCAAACCAAAATCATGTTGAACAATCATTTCCCACATCAATTTTAATACCGGATGCAAAAGCCGTTGAGGCCTTGAAGACTCCTCTCCAAAAGGGGGAAACATGCCCGGAAAGTGCATTGTGCAAATCATAAGGCCTTCGTCTTCTTTAGTAGTTATGCAGGATAAGAGGGACACAAGTGATATGTGTATCATGAAAAAGTCTCCACCATCACTCGGCCAAGAGAGCAAGGTTAAGGCCCGGAGATTACAAACATCCAAACCGTCTTGATTCTTATGGGAGCATACAAGTTTTCGATTTATCGAACAATGTCTGCCATGAATGTCCCTTGTGCCTTTCCAAAAGAAGGCGCACCAAATATGATCGATGCTATGAATCACCCACTCCAAAAGATAATAAAAAGACATAAAGTAGAGAGGCATAGATGAGAAGACGAAGTTCACTAGGATGAGTCGGCCTTCTCTAGAAAGAGATTTTCTTTCCAAGTAGCAAGCCTCTTCTTGACCCTTTTTATAAGGGGTTGCTAATCTTCTCTTGTGAGTGAGCTCATTTTTTATAGATAATTCAAGGTAAATAAATAAAAGGGTGCTGAGGTAGCAGTTGAGAATGGAAGCGGCTCTCATGCCCACCGCTTCACATCTACACAAGTTGTAGACAAAAAATTTATGGAAGTTGATTTTTAGGCCAGTCATCATCTCAAATGCATAAAGAGAAGCTCAAGGGAAGTGAGAGATCTAGCATCTCCCAGCACAAGCAGGAGGGCGTCATTGGCATAGTGGAGGCTTACCAATCATTCGACCATGGAAAGGAGCCAACCTTATGGATACTACCATTATTGTCAGTTAGGGAGAGAATTCATATAAGGAAATCGACAATAAGTATGAAGAGGTTAGGGGAGAGTCGGTCTCCTTGCCTAAGGCCCTTGCGACATTGGATGTAATTGCTCGACCTCTCATTAATAAGGATCGAAGAAGTTTCTAGAGAGCAAGCAAGCTTTGATTCAAACAATCCAACATTTCCCAAGTCCTCTTGCCAATAATAACTCAAAGAGAAAATCCCAACTAATAGAGTCAAAAGTTTTTTCAAAGTCACACTTAAGTAAAACCGCCTCAAAATTGGAGCTATGAGAAGTTGCAAGAATCTCCTGAGCACAAGTCACACTATAAATGATATATTTTTTCTTGGTAAAAGTCGACTGGACTTTATCTACAAGTAGATGAATATGAGGTTGAAGCCAGTTTGCAAGAACTTTGGAGATGATCTTGAAGATGGCATTGAAGAGACTAATGGGCCGAAACTCATTGACCATACTTTCTTCAGGACAAGGGCAACCAAAATATAATTGAGACATTGAAGATCCACAGTGCCGTTATAGAATTGATTGAAAAGGAAGAGGATATCCGGCTTGACAAGATCCCAAAATTTCTGAAAAAAAGATAATATGGAATTTATCTGTGCCTGGGACTTTTTCGGCACCAAGCTCAAAGACAACAACTCTAATCTCTTCCTCATTGAAGGGGCACAGATTGACCCGAAAAGATCACTCACAATTTGGATAAAGAAAAACTCAATTTGCATGCAAAAGAAAGTAATGAGGTGATCCAAAAATACAAGGAAAGTAAGTGCTAAAGGCATTAGAAATATCTAAATGTGTGGCAAGAATTTCTCCTTGGTGGTGAAGTATATGAATGAGGTTGTAGCAGTACCTTGTGTTGGTAACACGGTAAAAAAAAAAAAAAAAAAAAAATTAGAATTGTGATTTTCTTGGGTGAGCCAAAGAGAGCAGCTTTTTTGTCGCCACATAATTTCTTCAAGACGGTGTATTCTTTCTAGATGATTAAGAGAGGAGATTTTAAGAGAGTACTCGTCAGAAGTAAACGGTATTGATTCAAAGAGGATGTCGAGCTTGTTAAGGGAGTCGAGAAGGTGGAGCTTTGTTTTTGACACTTCAAATTTAGTTCTACTCCACACTATGAGAGAGCTATCTTTTTTGCGCGAAGCCTTGGGGCAAGACAAGTGGCAACATCTACACCTTTATAATGTTTATCAGACTGGAGGCCTGCGAATCCCGATTATAAGACCACATACATCGCCAATGCAAAACAAACGACCAAAAAAATTCTTCACATTATTTTGTGAGCAAACAACGATCATATTCTCGAGGTATGAGACATTTTGTTAATGTTCATCACGGAGTAAAGTAGAAATTTTTTCTTCATCTCAAAATGGGAGGAGTGGGGTTTTTCATTTTAGAAAAAACATTTTATTTATTTTAGAGGAGATAGTTACATTTATGCATTGGCTTCAGTGTTGTTTTCTTTCTACGGAGGAGAAGATAAAATCTTATTGATAGAGCGTTTTAACTCATTAGAGAAGATATCCTAGAGTTTGGAGTTCAATGACGTGCCTAAGACTTGAAAAAGATCAGAGCATTGTTGAGGACAGAGGCCCAGTTAATCGCCCGGTCGACTGGCTATGCACAAAAGTGCATAGAAGAAAAGAAAAAAATGGAGTCAGTAGACCGTCCGATCGATTGACCAACAGGGAGCAGATATACCAAATGGGGGTGCGGTTGACCATCCAGTCGACCATCTAGAATGATGTTTTGTGTGTCTGCATAACTAGCGGTCGATGACCGGTCGACCGCTATACTTTGGTAGGTCGACCCACAGACCGGTCTGGGCTAATTCTGATTTGGATTTTGAAATTATTTCTGATCCGATTTTAGATTTTTTAATTTCTTTTTCCTCGTGGATTCTTTGGCTATATATGGAAGGGTATTGTCCCTATTTATTGTAACTTTTTGAGAGAGGTAAATTGTATAGTGAGTTCTAGGGTTAGTTTGTTCGGGAGATTTCTCGGCCTAGCGTGTAGTTTCTCTAGTTGGATCTTCGGATCATCGTTGTAACCCTTCTAACTCTATTAATTGAATAAGATCTTCTCTCTTCTGCCTCAAGAATGTTGATAAGTTGTCGAACCTCGTTAATCAGTTATTTCTCACTTTTGGTTGTTTGGTTCGTGTCATATTATTTGGTGATTGACTCATCATTGAAACGTTAATCTCATAGGATTGGCGTGTCACTTGGTGTTCCTCCGGTTCAACACTTTCTGTTTGGTGATTATATTATTTTATATAGTTTAACTGATTCTGGGTCGCATATCTTATGGGGAGCAAAACTGTTTTATTATTTTGAGAGTGCCAGTATATTTGACTAGAGTGTTGTCACACACGTCTAGGCGCGCAAATGGGAATTCACATGAATTTGCAGTGCAAGACAATGACATGCATTAAAGAATGTTGTTCAATTACTGACATGAAAGGGGGATTTCATTCTCTCTCAAACAAAAACGAGGAAGATAGGAGATTTTAGGGCCGTTTCAAGACATGATGGGATCCTAAGCAAAAATTCAAAAATGGCCTTCCTACTAGTAGCTTAATCTGGTGCACCAAACGTTATTATTATATTACATAAAAGTTGATTTATATTGTACATTTTTCTTTTTCTTAAATATTTGACAAGAGGTAACAAATATATTAAAAATTAAAATCTTAAAAAATGACAGAAATTTACAGAATAATGAAATACTAGATCCTCCGCCCGACACAGTAAGCGAATATCCGAGGTAATCACAACCTATAGGATAGAGACATAAGAAATCAACAACTATTTCTTGAGAAATCAACAATTAAAATTTAGAAATGCTAATCAGCTAAATTTGTCTATATGACTTGATTTTATCAGAATTCTTTGATGATTTAAATACATTTTTAGTAGAAATGTGGTGAGCTTGTTTGGTGAATGAATTATTTTCATATTATGATATGCAAAGGCAAAAAGGAAGATTTTTCAATCACAGAATGAGATTACAATGCACATTCTCTCCCAAGTCTCCAGACATTTGAATAAGAACTAAACTTTACATATTATTGTATGTGCAATTAATATACAAAGATTTCTCAAAACATTGCCACTAAGAAACTTAGAGATTTGAAAACTTAACACATGTTTAATGAATGAAATAAAACATTATGACTGTTAACCCACAAGAAATTTCTAAAATGTATCATCCGTTTGAGCTCTGCAAAGTTACTTTTCAGCATATTTTTACAAATAGAGAGCAAAGATGCTGCTAGGCTTCAGGGTTGATGAAGTTGGGAAAATATCTACTCCGTGTATTATTGACATTAGTTTCATCAAGAAAGCGATGGCGGGGCAAGCATAAACACACATCTTTTGGAGAGTAAGAAATCACATATAATTAACTGTCCTGATTTTTAAAATACTAATAAAAATTAACTTTCAAATTGTAAGGACAAATATTTCTACACTTTGAAATGTTCAACGAACAACAATTCAACAGATTCGGAATGAGTTATTGAAAGAACAACCAAGTAATTTGGAAACTTTTAGAACTATGGATTATTGAAAAAATATAATAAAAAATAGATGAGGATCACCTTGAGGACTGGAACTTGCAGAACGCCAAAAATTGAGACTTGTAGAAGATGTCACCTTGAGGATCTGATTCAAAGGAAAACAAAAAATTTAAGAGAAATTTTTTAAAGAGAGGAGAGGGGAGAGAGGTAGAATGAAATAAATAGATATTATACTTTTTGTCTTTTAATCTTCAAGAAGCAGTAAGTTCTTCTTTTTTTCAAAGTTTTAGAGTTAAAAAAGAGAAGATGAAAAGTTTTCCCCTAGCCCAAACAGAGCCCATAAATGTTTTAAAATAAAAAAAAGAATAAATACATAACCCACAGGGAATCTAAAGCGAGATCCTCAACACCAAATTCAAGTGCCCAAACCACTATGCCACATTGGCATTCATTTTTATGAGCAATGAGATTAATTTTTATACACTATTTTCCTTATAGATATATGGTATCATATATATGGGTAAATGGAGGTCCCTCCACTATGCGAGGCCCTAGGCGGTTGCATCGCCTGCCTAGTGATAGGGCCGACCCTTAAGATTTTATAAGGCTAGATGGTAAACAAAAATAAATAAATAAAATAAATAAACAGAAGAAGAAGAAGAATAAATAGAAGATATACCAAAAACTCTATAGTTTTTTAGATATATAACTTCCAAATCTATCTATATAGAAATTTACTCCCAAAATTATCGATATTATTAATTTATTTATCAAATCTTTTGAGGTTTAGAAATTTACTCTCTTCTTGTTATTTTTTAAGAATCAAAGGTTACTAGATCTATTATTTATTGTTAAGATTAATTTACCCTCTTTGCTTTGATCCATGCTCTAATCCTGGCCGGCCGGTCTGCTGCTTCTTTCTTTACGAATCTGATCAGTTGCTTGTGGTCATGACGTTGCAAACAGTATATTCTTGATATAAAGATTTTGGATATAAATTTGGTCTTGACATAAAATAAGTTCCAATTCTTTATTGCTAAATTTTTTTTTTTTTAAAGAAAAAGACCGTGAGGCCACTAAAGCTCCCAGCATTTCATTAACAAGTCCCTAATAAAACAAATCTCAAAAATGGAGAGAACAAAGATGTAAAAATATAAAATTGGTCCACATGAAAAAAGGAAAACTCCAACAGATGCCACCTTACTTCCAGACGTTAAGATGGCGCACCCGCTTTTCATTCAGGCGCCCATGTGACCTAAATAGCAATGCTGATTTCAGCCAAACCCGATTTGTCGAAAATGCCTCTGACGCAAAACATCCACCTAACTCCATCCTCATATTCTTTATTGCTAAAGTTTATACGCAAGGTATATTTACAGTTTTTCTGAAATGGCAGGGACATTACTTTGCAACATTGCAACCTAGTAACGAACTAAGGGTGGGTGGACTGCTATCACCGATTGTTTTTATTGTAGCTACTGAAGCAATTACCAGGCTTACTCTTCATTCTAATAGTCTCTCCAATGCAGCAGTGTTTAAACTGGATTAAGTTCCAAACAGCCGGCTGCATGGAATTGGGAGAGTTGTTACCTTCTAGCTGCATTACTTAACGCACAACGTCTGCGTCTGCTCCGCCAAGTACCCAAGTAAACTAACCATCCCGGGGTAATATGTAGGGGCCGAAGCTTATGTAAAAACTTAGGGTTTCCACAATCACATCTGCAAGTTTGGATACCTAATTAGAACAATCCAAGGTTCTTACGTGTGCATGGAAAGACCAGTAATATAGACATCCTGGACAGTTGGGATGACTGGCTTCTAAAGGTAAATCATAAAACTAACGGACAAACAACGAGTACTTCTCACGACTTCTTTGCTAGTCCTCTGGTCAATTTGGAACTAGTAGGATGCCAATCTTTTAAGGAATGCTCCACTGCAGTGGCTTTTATTTCACCGTACATAAAAGAAAATCTCATTTTTCTTTCCTTTTCTATCGTTTCCCTCAAACTAAACACAGCATTAATAAATTGTTTTGTTGTTTCAGTTTTAGCTGTTGATTGCTGCAAAGAAGGTGAACTAACGAAAACATTAGAAAAAAGTGTTTATAATATATATAAACCCTCAAATCTTTGGTATTTAAAGAATTACCCCAAAATCATTAATATTAGAATTTGCCATCCAAATCTTCTAGACGTTAAAAGATTACCCCCCTTCGGAATAAAAAGTGAACATTCTGGTTTGACTTTATTAAATTGCCTATTTTTTTTAAAAAAAATGACTAAATTATTCTCATATAAATGATTAAACCACTACATCCTAAATTTAGGTCTATAGACTCATCTTCTTTTCTACTTATCTCTCCTCCTCATTCGCTTTCTATCTCTCAAATGAAGCACATTTCTATTTCGTTTATTTATCATCAAAAACTCACATCCAATTACAAACTTTTAGACTAAATTTTGAAAGAAGTTTTGGAGAATTTTTAGGTTTAAGAGCATAGTGTGTGTGTGTGTGTGAGAGAGAGAGAGAGAGAGAGAGAGAGAGAGAGAGAACAGAAGAAGAAGAGAGAATAAGAAGGAGAAGAGGGACAAGAATTTTTGGTTTGATGGAATGATAGAATTTGGACTAGCATCAATAGGAACAATAAAGAAGAATTGAACAATTAAGAAGAAATGAGAAGGACGCAATAGGTAAAACACGCTTATTCCATTCAAAATTTATTTAGAGAGGCGTGAAAGGGTGAGCAGTGCTAATATTTGGATTTTTGTTTGATCCAACGCTAGCCTCAGAGTCGAATCTAGTGATTCATCCTTTCTCTCCAATAGATATTACATTTTCACATCTTTCTAGTTGAAATCTTCTATTTTAGCCATCGGTAAGTGTAGGTTGTCTAAAAATCATTAAAAACAAATCATCAGACATGAACCTCCCAACGCAAAGGTCGCGTTTCAATTAAAATACGAACCTCACGTCCAAGAAGAAATGCGGACTTTAGATGCGGGTCTAAAGAATCCAGCGTCTCACTTCAAACGGGAGTTTGAGAAACTCTGCGTCCTATTTCAAGCGTAGGTCTGAGAAACTCTGTGCTCCACTTCAAACGCGGGTTTGAGAAATCCCACGCTTCACTTTAAATGCGGGTCTGAGCAACTTCGCGTCCTATTCCAAGCGCAAGTCTGAGCAACTCCACGCTTCACTTCAAACGCGGGTCTAAGAAACCCCGCGTCTCACTTCAAACGCTGGTCTGAAGAAAATCATGAAGAGAAAGAGGATTAAACTAAATAAATACTAGTTAAAATCAGATTTAACTGGATCTATTTGGTTAGCTGAGGATGATCCCAGATCTAGTCAGTTAAAAATCAGATTTTGGTGAATCAATTCGATTAACTTAAAGATCTATGATGATATCACCACATCTAGAATAAATCAAAGATTGGGGCAAATGTTCAGCTGAAGATCAGAGCAAATCAGAAAGATAATACCAAATGAAAACCGGTAAAATTCGAATTTCTATAAATCTATTTTGGTTAGCTAAACATCAACTGAGGATAACATCAAATGCAGAGTCCAAATTTAAAATCCAAAGGGATAAATGGATAGAGAGAAGATCAACGGATGAGATGAAGTAATTTTAACTCAGATTCAGACTGGATACATTTTAATATTTGAATCATAACTTTCGCTATCGAAACTCAAATCTAATGATTTAAGATGATCCAGTAAGAAGACTGAAAGGGATACAACTCTTACGTTGATTATTGTTTCTAATTTTATCATTTGGTAAGTTATATTCAGCAATCAACACGCCAACAAGCTGCAGATCAGAATTGAATTCCACATCAAATTAAGTTTGGAGATAAGAGGAGGATTCAAATTTAGAAATAACCAGCTTTCCCTATCTTCGTACTCCTCTACCTACTACATTTTTCCTATAAAACCTGCATTCTCAAAGGCAAATGGGAGCGATCAAGTAGAGATAGATTCTTAGGCCAGTTTTTTATTCTTTTTAGTGTAGGTTTTTATTTTTATTTTATGTAATTTTTATTTCTTCATAAGCATAGGCTAGACTAAGATTCATGTAAGTAAGAGAGAAAAATTTATGTTGAGAGTGACACCGATGTAACCTCCTTTCTTCCATAATTTCTGCAAGCAATAAAAAGGTAACTTTTTTTATATTCTTCTTTATTTTCGTTTTCTTCTTCTTCTTTCTACTCTTTCACTTTTGGTTTTGATGATAGTCCAAGTGAGTCAAATAGCATCAGTATTGTCTTGCCTTAGCCAGTGCCATCGATAGCTCATGACGATGGATTCTTCCCTATGTTTGTATCATTTCATACTTGCTCGAAAAAGCCTTGATGATGTAATGTGAATTGGGACGGAGTTAATCTTATGAGTTATGCGCTAATCGCGCCTCCAGATCAAGGTAAACATGCAAGGATTTCAGGTAAGTCATCAACAGAAAAAGGTAAGTATTTCTTTTAGGTTGTCATTCTTTTCTTTTAATTTTTAGTTTAGATCACCTCCATCACTAAATCTCTACTATTTTTCACTTTCTTTGTTCAAAATCACTCTCCTTCTATCTACCACTTTCATAATTTAACATAACTTATTTTCTTTTTCTTTTTAAGAACTAAAAGAAGAACTTTAATCATTTTTTGTAACTTAAAGGAGAACTTGCAAAAAGTTTCCATCGCTAGTCCCTCCTTAAGGATCACAACCCGCAAAGTCACTTGTTATTGCGGTAGCATTGAGTATCTTGCATTACTGTTATAAAGTTCTAAAATTCTGTATTTTCTGTGTAGGAACCAACTCAATCAAATTTTGGCGCCGTTGCCGGGGAGGGACGGTAAGTAATTTTCTTTTTAAATTTATATTTTGGTTAACTTTCTACTTTGCTCTTGGTGTACAGTGATAGATATCAAAAATATTTTTGCTACAGTGGACATATAAGTGGCCATGAATTCTACTCAAGAAAGCAGAGCCCAAAAGCCCTCAGATTTGCTGCATTCCCGTGACAATCTCAGTGAACTACTAATCTATTTTTTTTTACAGGTTCGCTGAATTGCAAAGTTTAAATATCTGTAATTATTTATTTCCTTGTTTGACTTACTGTACATATATTTCTAATTCAACAGTAAAAAGTTGATTGTAAATGCTAAAAACAGTTTAGACTTTGCATTTAGGCACGTGTCTATTTCGTTACATTTTTCATTTGCTGTTGAAGAGTGCTGGAGCCAAGGTATGTGTGCATAGAATTTAGTATAAGGTTCATTCTTATATGAAATATTACTTGAGTGTTACTTTTTCTATATACTTGTACACTGCACTAAACTGAATTAAGGGCTTGTCCTATAAACAATATAAGTTGGGTAAGTCATTACCCTCCCTTAGCCCACAAACAATCTCCTCACTCACTAACCCAAGCCTAACTAAAACTGAGTAGACATTGGCCTTAGGGACATCTCGGACTCAATAGGGGACTGACCTAAGGGGGAAGTTGATTAGAATTTAACTCTTGCAAAATCGGTGTCGAAGGTTGGGGATTGAGGGGTGAAACCCCATAGGCTGGTGGTTTGGCTTAATTAGGCCCGTTACTTTTAAGCATGGAAATTTTTCATCAATCTAACCCCTACTTTGCCGATTAACTTGTGGTCAGATTCGGTAATATACCCCCCGTGGACAGTCTAACCAGTTAGGAGTCTTCTAGGTCTTAGGTCTACCCTAACTTAGGTTAGATTTTTTTCTTTTTATTTGTTTATTTTTCTTTGTTTGTTTTTGACATTTCTTGTGTTATATGGCTTATAACAATAATTTTTCAATTTTAATGCTAATCCATATTACACCCCGACCTCATTTTCGGATATGCTCCAGTCCCAATACTATGAACAAGACTGGAACAATCATCACCACCCTTTATAGATTCAGTGGGGATACAACTCCCCCGAGTTATATAGTCAACCACCTTACCAATATCAAGCTTCATATACTCCTCCCGAACAATCATTAGAAGCATTAATTGTCTGAAAAAAGAGGATGGAAGTCTTAGAAGAGCTCGAGCGATGAATTCAAAATCTAGAAGACTCGAAATCCCATAAAAATTTTCAAATCCAAGATCCTTACTCCATTTTACAAGTCCTACAAAAAGAAGAACATATCGACTTAGAAAAGAGTATAGAATCCATGATTCAATTTCAAAGTGATCCGCTTGATATGATAGAAGTAAGACTTAGTCGACTAAAAAATATGCGTAGGAATAAGGAAACTTTCTCTACTCAATCTTTGACTATTCCCGACACTTCTAGCCATATTGATGAAAATCAAGAATCATGGTATCTTGAAAATTTTTACCAAGATTCACCATAAAACCTTGAACTTGACCAATATCAACCCATTGACGAATTGGCAAGTTTTCATTTTAATGAGATTGAACTTGATTATGAATGTGAACTCGATCCCAACTTTGTGATTCAGTTTCCATTTCGAATCTATGTTGACTCCAGTATTCTTACCCAATTTGGACCAATTTTCTGAGCCAACATTTATTCCCGTACCCATAGATCTAGAAATTGAATCACCAATTTTGGATAGTCACATTCCATTGATTGGAAAAGAATTCTTGGATTTGGACTCAACTCTCGAACCAAAACTGACTCTGGAACCCAAAGTTAATTTTTCTGAGTTAGTATTGGTTTCTGAACCTATCATTCTTGAGCCCAAGTCAACCATTCCACCAAGTCATATTCTTTTGTTAGACATAGGTATAGACCATGATGACTCCGTGATGATTTTTCGAGACTGGTCATGTAAAGGGAATAAGTTTCATGATAGGATCTTTCATAATCCTGTTCATAATTGGGACTGTAAATATGTAAATAGAAAAGAGGTCAATAAAGGTGGGTTCCGTGAACCACCACATTATCTTTATTGGGTAGCAACGCTTGACCCAATCCGACCACCACCGGAACCATCACCTTAAGGTAATATTTTTCTTCCCTTTCTTCTTTTTCATGCATCTACGCATTCATTCATACATTGAGGACAATGCATGCATGAGATAGGTGTTGGAGAGGCTTCTAACATAACTTAAGTTTTTTTATTAAAAAAATATTAACATTTTCTTTACTTTTAAAATTTTTTTGAAAATAGAAACAATATTTTGACTTATTTTTTTTGTAAGAAATTAAGTTAAAAGGAATAGGAGAATCATAATTAGGATTTCTTATACTTGGTCAAAATAAGATTATTTGTTTGATTTCTAAGATTAGAAAGAAAATTTAGAAAAGTAATTTAGTCTTGATTTTTACCTTGATGAAATATAGATGCTTTATACACTTACACACTTAGGGTTCAAAAACAAAGATTCTTATGCCTTATTAAAAAAAGAAGAAAAAGAAAAAAGAAATTATATATATATATAATATAATATATCAAGAATCCTCTGATTAAGCTGGTATTTGTGCCTCATAAAGTATAAGTATTCACACCTAAAAGTGGTTCATATAAGAAAATTCTTAGTTTTGTAGTCTTGTTTGCTCGAGTCCTTAAGTCCTTGGGGTGTTTTCTCACCCGGTGCCCTAAGACTGTTCGGTTTGAGAGTCACAGATAAAAGCCTCGTACATGAGCAGATTAGAAAGCCTAATAGAACTAAGAAATAATACAACCAAAAATATTAAAAAAAGAGAAATTAAGACATAAGAGTTAGAGTTAAAGAACTCCGAATCAAAATTTCACAATTACAAAGGTGCATATAATTTAGGATAAAATAATAGACTAAATGAGAAATACATTTTGACTACTTACCTTGATTGATAACAAGTTTTTAGAATAAAGACTAAGCTTAAGAATGAAAATTTCAGTTTTCCTATAACATAACTTAATTATTATAATAATACTTCAAATATTTTTCTTTTCAAAATGTGTTTTCAAAATACTAACACTTTGTTTCTCTTTCTTTATAGATTTTGTGGGTGTAATCCATTGAAAACCCTCACGAGACAAAACTCGTCCCTTAAGAAAAACCTAGAGGTCTAACGGCTTGTTGCACAAGCTCAGTGCAATCGCGTGACCTGCAAAAGTGGTCTTATAATTTCTTAGATTTAGTTTTGTTGTTTTGCTTGAGAACAAGCAAAAGATAAGTGTGGGGGTGTGATCGTACATATATTTTGTATTCTTTCATTACATTCCTACATTTATCATGTAATAAATCTGCTAATTTTCTTATCTTAAATGTTTATTTTGCAGAATATAATCATGAAGAGAAAGAGGATTAAGCCAAATAAATATCAGTTAAAATCAGATTTAACTGGATCTATTTGGTTAGCTGAGGATGATCCCAGATCTAATAGTTAAAAATTAGATTTTGGTGAATCAATTCGATTAACTTAAAGATCTATGAGGATATCATCACATCCAGAACAAATCAAAGATTGGGGTAAAAGTTCAGCTGAAGATCAGAGCAAATTAGAGAGATAACACCAAATAAAAACCAGTAAAATTCAGATTTTTATAAATCTTTTTTGGTTAGCTAAAGATCAACTGAGGATTACATCAAATACAGAGTCCAAATTTAAAATCCAAAGGGATAAATGGATAGAGAGAATATCAACGGATGAGATGAAGTAATTTTAACTCAGATTTAGACTAGATATATTTAAGTATTTGAATCATAACTTTCGCTATCGAAACTCAATTCGATGATTCAAGATGATCCAGAAAGAAGACTGAAAGGGCTATATCTTATATTGATCATTGTTTCTAATTCAATCATTTGATAAGTTATATTCAGCAATCAATACGCCAACAAGCTGCAGATCAGAATTGAATATCTACATCAAATTAAGTTTGATGATAAGGGGAGGATTCAAATTCAGAAATAGTCAGCTTGCCCTGTCTTCGTACTGCTCTACCTTCTATATTTCTCTTATAAATACCTGCAATCTCAAAGGCAAATGGGAGCGATCAAGCAGAGATAGATTCTTAGGCTAGTTTTTTTATCCTTTTTAGTGTAGGTTTTTATTTTAATTTTATGTAATGTTTAGTTCTTTGTAAGTATAGGTTAGACTAAGATTCATGTAAGTAAGAGAGAGATTTATATTGAGAGGACACTGATGTAACCTCCTCCTTTCTTCCATCATTGCTGCAAGCAATAAAAAGATAACTTTTTTATGTTCTTTATTTTCATTTTCTTCTTCTTCTTTCTATTCTTCCTCTTTTAGTTTTGATGATAGTCCACGTGAGTCAAATAGCATCGGTATTTTCTTGCCTTAGTGAGTGCCATCGATAGCTCATGACGATAGATTCTTCCCTATATTTGTATCATTTCATACTTGCTCGAAGAAGTCTTGACGATGTAATATAAATTGGGACTGAGTTAATCTTATGAGTTATGCGTTGATCGTCTCCAGATCAAGGTAAACATGCAAGGATTTCAGGTAAGTCAACAACCAGAAAAAGGTAAGTATTTCTTTTGATTTTCTTTCTTTTTTTTAATTTTTAGTTTAGATCACCTCCGTCACCAAATCTCTACTATTTTTCACTTTCTTTATACAAAATCACCATCTCTTTCTATCTACCTCTTTCACAATCTAACATAACTTATTTTCTTTTTTTTTTTAAGAACTAAAAGAAGATCTTTAACCATTTTTTTATAACTTAAAGGAGAACTTGCAAAAAGCTTCCATCGCTAGTCCCTTCTTGAGGATCACGACCCGCATAGCCACTTGCTATTGCGGTAGTATTGAGTACCTTGCACTACTGTTATAAAGTTCTGAAATTCTATATTCTCTGTGCAGGAACCAACTCAATCAACTCCCTATAAATAGCCTGAGGAACTATGAAGGAAGGGGGGAGGATTTTTGAAGAGAGGACTCTTTTAGCAGAGAAGTAGAAGAGAAACTTTTGATTAAGAGCTGAGAATTCTCAACCTAAAGCATCTTGCTTTTCCTTTTACTTTTTCAGAAGGAGAAATCAGTTTCTAAACTCTTAGTGTGTTAAAAACAGAGCTCACTCCTGATTGATCTTTGAGAGCATCCTGAAGAGAAGCTTGACATTCGGTTGGTCAATGAAAAATAAGAATCACTCTCTATCGCCATACGAAGAACTTGACCTTAAACTAAGGGGAGAATCAGTTCTTCTCCCCTCTTTTATAATCGGAATCATTCCGTCGTAACTTTTCTGCCACTTAAAGAAACTGAGCTTATTTTTTGATCAAACAAAAGATGACGACTCTGCTGGGGACATCTTTCTCTATTGACAAGAACGCTGTGGAGCAAGCTGATGTTCAGCTTCTTGGCAAGACGGTGGAATCCCTTGTCGTCAAATTTGGCCAAGAAAAGTTTGAGAAATTTCTTTCCTCAGGATCCACCAACCTTAAGGCAATGCGGCAATACCACAAAGTCTTTCATAAGACTCACTCTCAAATCTCTTTGGAGATTACTCCTAAAGTGGTACTCATCATTGCTCACAGCGCAAGCAGTGCCACTTCTGAAGAGAATCTGAAAACCTCTCATGCAGCCCATGCAGCCCGGGGAACCGCAGGGCTAATACGCCAGCACACGATCAAAGTGGTGGTGAAGATTAATCCCCTATTACTCTCCTCTTCAAACTCTGCAATTCCAGGTTACCGAGGGTTCTCAACAAATCTTACGGCTCAATCGGAATGCTAAACGTCTACGAAGGCATCATGCACGTCGATAATAAATCGAATATTCTGCAGGGGCAATATGTTATGCAATTTCAAAATGTGAGGTTCATACTCACATTCCTCCCAGGCAATGCGAGGTCCGCGTCCAACGTGAATTAGGATCAACCTTGATGTAGGATGGAAGTGAGGTTTTAATGGGATAGAACCTATCCTGCAAAGATGTCGGTTGAGCCATAACCGAATCTGGTTTTGATTCGAACTTGGGTGGTGATGTGTTTCTAGTCAACCTAGATGAATTAGGGTCTCTTGACCACACTTCTATACACAAACACAATCACAAACAAGTTCACCAATAGTCAACAAGAGAAAACAACCAAGCCTAGTCTAAGGTAACCTTGATCTAGACAATTCCTAACTGGTTTATTGTCCACAGGAGGTATAATGCAGACTTTGACCACAAGCTAATCAGCTAGGTCAGGGTAAGATTGGTGGGAGGTATCCGCGTAAAAGCGACGGGCCTAATTAAGCCAAACCATCAGCCTTTGGGGTTTCGCCCCTCAATCCCTTTCCTAGACACCAATTTGGCAGGAGTCAAATTCTAACGCCTTCCTCCTTAGGATAATCTCCTAGTGAGTTCGAGATGTCCCTAAGGCCAACCTCTATCAAATTTTACTTAGGTTTAGGTTGTGCATGCTTGGAGATAGTTTGTGGGCTAAGAAAGTGTAATGACTTTCCCACCTTGTCTTGATTTGGGTTTTGCCCTTAGAATTGATTGTGCATAGTGTGCAAGATATAGAAAAATAACATTCAAAAGTAAGTATCACCCAAGAATGTTTCCTAAACTATATGCTATGCATACATACCTTATCTCCAGCTATCTTCAACAGCAATTGTAAAATAAACGTAATTAGGCAGATGCCTAGAATGCAAGTCTAAACGTTTTTTAAGCAATTAACAATTACTCAGATTACTGTTGGATTAAAAACAGGGATTGTGAATATCAGATATAGCAAGAATAATAACACACAAAAGTTTTATTTTTGCAAGCAATATGTCCTGCAAAAAAGAGTTTTAGTAGTCCAACAAAAATTCAATTTTGCACTGCAATTTCTTAAAATTCTGTTTCCTACTTTCGAGAGTAGGGGCACAGAATAGTAAGTCTTTTCCTGCAAAGCTTGAATGCTAAATCTGAATCTTGATATCCCTGAAACAAGATGCTAAACTTGTTAGAAAACAATTACACCGTTTTCTCCCCGGCAAATTGATTGAAATGGAAGTAATAAGAATTACCGTCTAGCTTTGGGCTAACGGGTCGTGTCCATGAGGAGGAGTGCGATGAAAGCTTTTCGGTGTCTTTGTTTAGAAAGTAAAGAATGGTGTTTATTTTTTAGTTGAAAAGAGAATGGAAAGAAGGGAAGTAATTTAAAGAAAAACTTAAAACTTAGAGAAGGCTTTGGAAATGGTGATCTTTTAAAAATGATGAAGATTGTTTGGTTGTTTTTAATATAGGAAAAGATCTGAGCTCACTAATTTTCTACTCAACTACTTACTTATCTCAAGAACATTTTTGGTGCATCACTTTTATAGGCAAAAACCTTAGTTTCTTTTAATGTCAAGTAAAACAAATAAGACGATTTTGGATTAAATCTTAAGGTCTTTCTTAACACAACATAAAAAATAGAATGTTAAACCATCAAGCGCGAAGAAGCAAGTATGGAATAAAAATGATTTTAAAATATTTGTGCTTTGAAAGTCTAAGTTTAAAAGAAGAGCATCCTCATGAGCTTTCAAGAACAAAGTTTAACTTTAGACATTATTATGATTCAAGAGAACGCTTTCATAAAAATTCATCAAGAGAAGGGAGGTAGAAGAGATTAATTAGTGAGCCCAGAAAATGATTTAGCTACTCATGATGAAAGGAAAACAAACAAAGAGAATGAAAATCAAACATAAACATACCAAATTTTGAGTCGAGTTGAATAAGCGAGTAGAAGCTCCTTTGATTGTCACTTCAAAGATTAATTACACACTCAATTTCACTCTTCTCTCTTTGCTGGTCTAAACTAAAAAAATAAAGAGGAGATACAACTTCTCTGAGCTATCTAACAGTACTCCTAAAACCCTAAAATGAATAAGAAATTTAATTCTAATCTTCGCCCCCTCTTTTGCCTTTGAGATTGCAGCTATTTATAGGAGAAATGCAGAGGGTAAAGGAGTTTGAAGATAAGAGAAGCTGGCTATTTCTGAATTTGAATCCTCCCCTTATCTCTAAACTTGATTTGATATGGATATTCAGTTTTGATCTGTAACTTATTGGCGTATTGATTGCTAAATTTAATTTATCAAATAATTGAATTAGAAATAATGATCAACTTAAGAGCTGTAGCCTTTTAAGTCCTCTTTCTGGATCATCTTGAATCATCAAATTTGAGTTCTGGTAGCGAAAGTTATAATTCAAATGCTAAAATATATCCAGCCAGAATTTGAGTCAGAATTGCTTCATCTCATCCGTTGATCTTATCCCTTTGGATTTGCACTCTATATTTGACGTTATTCTCGGTTGATCTTTAGGTTTAACCACTTGATTCATCAAAAACTGAATTTAACCAACTGGATTTGGGATCATCCTTCTCTAACCAAATAAATCTAGTTAAATCTTAATTTAACTTATATTTATTTAATTTTATCCTTTTCTCCCCATGATTATCTTCTGCAAAATAGATATTTAAGACAAGAAATTTAGAAGATTTATTACATGATAAATGTGGATATGTAATAAAGAATAATGCAATAAATGTGTGTAATCAGTTTACAGGGACGATTGGCATATATCCGACAATTTATATCAAATCTTTCAAGATGGTCCCAGCCTTTCACTAAATTAATGAAGATGGGAGTCTCATTCGCTTGGGATAATGCTTGCCAAGAAGCATTCAAAGAGATCAATGAGTATCTCACACACCTACCTGTTCTGATAGCTCTAGTATCAGAAAAATCGTTCCTGTTATATATTCGAGCGATGGATTATTCCTTGGGAGCTTTACTAATTCAAAACAATGATCAAAACCACAAACATGCGATCTACTATTTAAGTAGAACATAATGATTGGGGTGGAGCACCGTTACAATCCAATCGAGAAGGAATGCTTAGCGTTAGTTTTCGCCATCCAAAAGATGCGACACTACGTTATGGGGCAACGTATTCACGTCATCGCCAGAGTAAATCTATTACAATTGATCATTACAAGGCCATCTTTCCTGAATTACAGATTAGCAGAATGGGCCATATTACTCTCACAATACGAGATACAATCCATGCCAGAAAAGGCGATCAAAGGGCAAGCTGTGGCAGATTTCCTGGCCGATCATCTAGTTCCAGAAACTTTAAAAACTTTATGATGATCTCTCAAACAAGATTGTAGAAGTTAACTTGATCAATGCCTCATCAGAAGAATAAGTGTGGTAACTATACTTCGACGGAGCGTCAAGGAAAAGTCCCGAGGGAAATATCGTCGCAGGTGTGGGGATAGTACTCATTTTCCCACATAATTATGTGACCCATCCTGCATTCTCATTAACTAAGCCATGTTCTAACAACGTTTGGGAATACAATGCTCTCTTGATCAGGAGGTAACTTGCTGAAGAGATTGGGGTCAAAAACTCGAAGCATATAGTGATTCAAAGCTCATCGTCAACTAGGATCGCGAGGAGTACGTAAAAATACACCTAGAGGGAGGGTGAATAGGTGTATGAGCTAATTTAATGACAAATGATGTGGAATTAAAACTAATTGCAACACACTATGTGTAATCAAAGAGTGTAGCCGAATTCCCGGTGAGGTGCTCTGGACTATGTCCTCTAGATTCCTCTAAATAAAAGTTGAGGTGCTATTTGAAGCTCTCTTGGTTCAACACAAGTATGGGCACACAAACTATACCAAGCATATAAGTGATATGAACAATATGATGCAATGCAAGATATAAGAGAGAGAGTTTTGAGATAGTGGATCAAACGCAAACACTGAGATATGTTTCGAGGTTCGAGCCACTACTCTACGTCCCCGCCTTCACACAGAAGGATTTCACTATGTCCACACAGGACCTCCCACATAAGGAACCTCCACTGAGGAATTTGCAAGTTCAAACTTAGGAGTACACAACTTCACTCTCCCACAACAACAACAACAACCTCTACATAAGAGACAAAGTACAAAGCCAAAACAATAATCACCTCTATACAAGAGGGATAAGGTACTAAACCAAACTCAACCACAATCTCCTCTACACAAAGAGGGATAGCCTCAAATCCAAAGCACAAGCTCCTCTACACTTGAGGGATAGGCACAAACCCAAAGCAAAGAAGGGATTACAACTTGGTGATCTCAAAGACCACAAACAACTCTTGGTGATCACTATAGACCACAAACAATATTTCTCACAAAAACAAGATCCTATAGATAGGATAGAGATGATAGCTCAAGTGTGAGAAACAAGGTGTTTGAAAATCACAACACAAAGAAAAATACTTGGAAAAAATACTAGAAGAAGATAGAAATGAAGATCAATACCAAATTCCCAATGACTCTATTTTTCTTTGATTTTTTCAACCTTTGAAAAACAAAATAAAGATAAATCTTTGAGGCACAAAAACTCTTCTAAATCTTGCTGGAAAACTCTTATAAGATGGGAAGAGAAGCCCGAGAAATTCTTAATCAAAACAGCCCAAGAGGACCCCTTTATATAGGCCCCAAAGAAAAAGAGCCGTTGGCAGCCTGAAAGGTCCAAAATGACCTTCTGGTCGACCGGCCCAACGGTCATATTTTGACCTTGGCGCTTCGGTCGACCGCCCGGTCGACCGGCTTTAGCCTGTCGGTCGACCACCCGGTCGACCGGCAGCACCCGAGAGCGAGGGTGCTTTCAGTCGGTCGACCGCGCGGTCGACTGACCTTATAGGCTGGCCCTTTTTGTGCACGTTTCGTGCACATCGGTCGACCGATCCGGTCGACCAACCCCTGGTCTGGTCGACCGTCCGGTCGACCAACAGTGGCCTCTGGCTGCTATTTCAGAACTTGAAACTTGAATATTTTAACTCCAATAAAATCCCATAAAATCCTATTAATTTCACAAAAATAAGTTCTTGTAAGATATTTTAATAACAAATATGTTTGACCAAAAATAAACACATATTAAAGACTATTTGAACCATTTTTATGATATAAAATATTTGGCTTTAAATAAAAACCGTATTTTTCAAAACTTGAATTTTGAACTGAAAATCCGTTTGCTCCAAAACTTATATAAATACAAAAACATGATATTGAAACACATTTGAAGCATACTATATATGGATAGAATCCAATACACATGTAATATATATATCTATATTTTGTCATGAAATCCAAAATAGGTTTTGTTAAATACAAAACTCTAAAACACATGAATAGGATCTCGAAATAAGTTTTTCTAAATATATGAAGTATAGATGTATATAGATCAAATCAGATATACATTAAACCATGTAAACTTGTTTTGATTCTATCTATTCATGAAAACCATATATATGTCTACTTGAAACCCAAAACTGGTTAAACCGAAAACCAAACATATTGAACTTGTGTGTGTGTGAACTTGAGCATATCAATACTATCTATCTTTACACAAGATCTAAACAAACTGAAGTCTTTTTGTCAATTCTCATCTTCAAGACGACCCAATCCAAACACGATCCAAAGAGCTTGACTCCAACTGAGTGCTAGATGCGATCTTGACGCGCGAGCTCTTGAATCTACACGTGTTAGCTCCAAAACTCTTTTGTTGAAGCTAAGCACCTACTAAGATCCTGATAGTAAATCTGAAACTATATAAACACAAGATCATTAGTACTATAACTACATGAGTTAATTATCATCAAAACTAGAGCGATGGGTCTTTCTATTGTTTTTACATTCATATCAAAATGTGGCAACCATATTAGGATCAAAGAGGACTCTATAAGGAAGCTAATCTTCAGACAAAACCCTTGCAGGATTCATGTCTACCTCTATGGCCTTCAGCTTACTTGCAGGAGGGACACTACAGTGCATCAAACGCCTCCGACGGCTAAAGGGTAAAGGAAACAGTTGGCATTTAAGCTCAACAAAAAATCTTCAACAACTCATGATATTGAAGGGAATAGCATGGCTAGCCCAACTCAAATGGTAGTTGGTAAAGACATACCAAATCCGTTGATAGTTGAGGGTTAGCTAAAAATCCTGAGGGACCTGATCTCGCTTTCCCCTCTAAAATTTCTTACCAATTTCCGTCCATGAAATGGTAAGACTACAAAAAGGCTGTAATTGTCTCCCCAACGAAACAATCACATATCGAACCTATCATGTTAATATTATACCTCTGGCATACCTCGCTGTTAGGTTAACATTATACCTCTAACTGTGATTTTCTTTAATATCCCTAGTGGATAAAATTTTAACTTATCAATTCTCTTCAATATAATGACAAGTTCACTAAAATTTCTTAAATCGCAAAAAATTTCTCAGTTAAGTTAAATGTTACACCTCTGACCAAGATTGCTCATATCAAAATTGAAATCACTGTTAGGTTAACATTATACCTTTAACAGGTGATTTCCCTCAATATCCCTAGAAGATGAAATTTTAAACTTATCAATTCTCTTCAACAGAATGACGAGTCTACTAAAATTGCTCAAATTAGATAATCTCTCGGTCAAGTTAAACACTACACCTCTGACCACACCTGCTCATATCACAATATAAATCCCAGTTAAGTTAATATTATACTTATGATAATGATTCTCAAATTTTCCTAACGGAAATGAGACACTCAATGCTAAGTTAAATATCACACCTCTAGCATCCATTTCATTGTTAAGTTAAATGCTATACTTATGACAATGTTCTTTCCTCAAGTTTTTTTATTGGAATCGAGACGTCAAATGCTAAGTTAGTATCACACCTCTAGCATTCACCCGCTGTCATGTTAACACAAAACTTATGAAAGTAATTTTCTCAGTTTTCTCAATGAAAATAAGATCTCCTTGATGCTAAGTTAATATTATACCTCTAGCACATATTCCTTGTCAAGTTAATATCACATCTCTGATAATTTAATTTGCTTTTAATTGCAAATCCAAACTTGTCATCTTAGTATTACACCTCTGACAACAAAACTCTAAATAAATCTCTCAGTGGATTAAACTCCACTTGTTATTCTCATCAATAGAATAGAAAGTCTACAAAAATCGTTCAAATCGCAAATTTAACTCCTGTTAAATTAAACATCACACATCTGACAGTGACCTTTTCAAATTCCTTAATGGAATTATCAAACTTTGAGTTGTTATGTTAATCGTCACCTTTAATAATCAAACTCAATCACTTTCATTGTCTAATTGAAGATGATGATCAATCATTGACTGTTGAAAGACTCAGGTCTTTTATAGGCCCTTTAGTGGCCGAGATACAAGGTGCGTATCTCGAGCTCAATCTGATCCAGACACGCGTTAGACACAGTACTCGCATCCGCGTCTGGAAGCATCAAACACGATCTTCGCGTTTCAAACTGAGAGTCGCGTCTTAACAGCAATTGAGAGCCACGTCTCTACATTAACTGAATCTCGCGTCTCTACTCTATTGAAGCTCGCGTCTGCATGACAGTCGCGTCTATGAGAGCTGTGTTCTCTCACATACAAGGAGCATGTCCCTTCTTCTGTAATCAGTTCAATAATACGCTGGCGAAAGTAATCGACAACTCTACCGGTTCAATAGTATACCGACAAAAAGCAGAGCGCATGATAAGTGCTAGACTAAGTTTCTAGGACACTTATGATGATATTCTCTGGAGGCTTCAAGCAGTTCAATAGTACACTCATAAAGACTAAAATCCAGATAGGACTAAGCTCAGAACATCTTGAAAGATTGCTAGTCCAATCATGGAGAGTCCGAAATCAACGTGAAGTCTAAAGTATTCTGAAATCCGTCCCAGTCAACCACGGAGTATCGAAAACTTTGGAGGGGATTGATGTTGTGAATTGGTAAGTGCACCAATCGTTTACAAGTAATAAAGTAGTGAGTAGAGTATCGTTCCCGTGATGATTGATGTCTATTGAGTACCAAACTAATTTTTAATTCTATTTGAATAATTGATTATGAAGATAATTTAAAATAAACTATTAACAAGAAACTAAATGAATTGATTTTTATAGAAGAAAAGTGGTAGGGTAATTGATTTCAGTAAATATAATCAGATATAAAATTGTATTGTGCTAGTGAATTCTAACTATTTATGTTAACAATCGAAAGTTCTAAACCTAACTAGTATTCTCTGTCAAGCAATACTAATTCTATCTTCTAATTTTAGAACTTACAATCTCTCGATCTATTAGATTTACAAGTTAGAGGAAGCATTAAGTACAGTGGATCTTTCATATGAACATAACTTTTTCGTCTCAACTTATCTAGTTATGATTTTTATTCCTATGATGTTATCCTAGGTTATCTCTTTTCAGTCTCAAACCTAGTCATCTGTATAATTGTTGGCCAACAAGTAATAATAAAAATTTTGGAATAAAAACTTAACATGAAAAGATTTAAACTTGAAGAACAGAATAGTAGAATAGCACAAAACAATAATTATATCGTCATAATATTTAATCACATCAATGCCCTAGTTATTGAGAATTAGTTCATATTAGAAGAGATGCAAAACATGATAAATAATATGAACTTCATGAAATAATAAAGTAAAAGGAGAAAGAGATTATAAAACACCAATTTAGGGACTCTAGATGATCAACTTCAATAAGCAGAATTTATTCTCCAAAAGCCAAGAAAACTGAAATCTAATATAATATTTATTTATCTAATGAGAGTCATGAGATTGATACAATTACAAAAGATTGTAGCCCTTTATATAGAACTCAGAGCTTATTCAATCAGGAACACATTAGGACTTCTAATTCTACTTCAGTTTGGTATGAGAATTCAATCCTGAATTATTCTGCAGATTATTATCCTTGATTGCTGAATACAGCTTAATAAACGACTGAATTAGGAATTTGTATCAACGGAAGAATTGTATCCCTTTATGTCTTCTTTCTAGAGCATCTTAAATCATCAGAATTGGATACCTGTAACGAATGTTATGATCAAATTATTGAAAGGTGTACAGTCTGAATCCGAGTCTGAAACAGATTTCTGCTCTCTGTTGAACAGTGGACGGCCATGCAGCCGAAACTGTGCTACCTGGCCGAATTCGACTTGATTTGACCTCAAACTTTTGTTAGATGCTTCATATTTTATAGACTCTTTTGACAAGTCTATTAAATCTATGGATGTCTGGATCTTGAAATATGCTGATGCAATTATCACTTTAACATTGATTTTCTACTTTTTCATCTTTTTTCTCTAATTTGTACTTTTGACCTAATTTCTGCATAAACTTGAACAAAAAAATCCATGCAGTATTAAATGTGTAACAAAAATGGTATAAAAGTGGTACAAAATATAGATGATAATTATAATTATCACACCCTCGTACCTAACTTTTACTAGTTCTCAAGCAAAATCTAATCTAAAAAGGAAAAAAAACTAAAAAAAATCTTAAAAAAATAAAAAAAATTCTAACTCATTTTCGTAGGAATCACGGTTGCATTTAACACGTGAAATAAGCTGTTAAACCCCTAGGTTATCCCTAGTGGACAAGTATTGTCTCGTGAGGGTTTGGAGTGAATATACCAACAAAATTCAAAGAAAGGAATATAGAGAGATTAATGAATAAGGATAAAGAAAAATATGGATAACTGAGAAAATAAAGAAAGAGAAAAATAAGTAGAAAGAAAAAATATTTTTAATCAATAAGCATCACTAGAAAATAAGTTCAATAGTTTCCATGAGTAATCTTTTCAAGTTCAATCTCTTATCAAGAAATCCTATATTTTTATGCCAGAGATTTCAAATCCTAGTATATATTACCTTCCTTCTTAAGTTTTTTTGATCTTATGCATCTTTGTGAGCATGTGATGGCTCTTAACTTGAGATTTTTGATTCAAACTTTTCATACTTAAACTTTTTTTTTTATAGAAGTTTCAAATTATTATCACTTCGTTGCCCTTTAAGCACTTCTTTTTTCTTTCTTTCTTTTTTTAATATATATAACTCATCCAATTCTCTTTCGTGTAAATATCAAGGCTTCTTGAAGCCAAGATACCTAAATACTTGATCATTAGACTTGTTAATACATATAACTTTACTTTTTTTTCAACTTACCTAACTATCTTTCACGTAAATATTAAGGCTTCTTAAGGCCAAAGTATCTAGCTAATCAATAATTAAGTTTATTTTTTTATTTAAGTATTAAGTAATTCTCATTATCCCAAGCTTATACTATGTAAGTGTAGATAATATGCATATTCACATGGACAAATTCTAGATGGTATTCAATTTTCAGATTTTTTTCATCTCTTCTCAAAGAATTAAGAAATCTATCAAATTGATATCCTTATCCAATTCAAGCTATATGGTCACTAAGTCCTTTAAAACTAGATAAACTTACTGAAATTTAAATATTTTTTTAGTTAGTAAAAGAAAAGAAAAATCTAGAAAATCCGTAAAAAGAAAAGGAAAAAATAAAAATTCTAACCTAAAAATAAAGAAAAACTAAAATAATAAAAAAACCTAGACCCCTCCCCCATACCTAAACCTTGGAATATCCTTATGCAAAGTAAGATGAATCAATAACATATGCAAATCACACATAAAATACCACTCCCAAAGACCATTTTTTTAAATTTCTTGACAATCATGAAAAAAATATCTATCAGAAATTGCCCACTGTCTATAAAATAAATAGAAAATTATAAACATTCTTTAATTGAAAAGAAATCACCTGGAAAAATTTCAGAGTGTGGATCCACAGATTTTCGGCCGTCCAGCCGGAATGTGGGCTGCTTAGCTGAACTTTTAACTCTGCGGGTTTTGGTTTTGGTTCACTTGTTTTTCTTATCTTGGTGGTTCATCCTTTAGATCTGATTTCAAATTTGGGTTAGGTTGAGGTATCTGGTACAGAAAAATAAAATATAGTAAGAAAAAATAAAAAATAAAATCAAAAATTTAAAAATAGAGGTTAGAAAACTTGGGTTGCCTCCCAAGAAGCGCTTTAAGTTATAGTCTTTAACTAGACTTTCTTTGATCTTAATGGAGGCTCATGTATGGAAGGTGATGGCCTCGATAAGTTCTTTACAATGTTTTTGGAGTTTCTTCTATATTTGGTTTGGCGATGCAGCTTTTAAGTAGAAACTTTATTTCTCAATTTTTGCATTCTTGGACCTGGTGGACTTGGGCTGATTGGACTCTTTGCTAAGCAATTTTTAAGACTCCTCTTTTGGTACTTCGACTACTTTCTTGTCCTTGGTATCAATTTTGAAGCACTTCTCGACATTCGATGGTTGTGGCTTGACATTAAAAACATTAAAGTAACTTTCTCATCTCACACCCAAAGGACAAGTTCTCCTTTTCCCACATCAATCAAAGTTCTTCCGGTGGCTAAGAAAGGTCAGCTTCATATCAGAGGAACATTACTATCTTCCTCCATATCAAATACAATAAAATTTGCAGGGAAATAGAACTTATCGACTTAATAAGCACATCTTTACACCAAGTGGGTACTTTATCGATATATCGACAATTGGAGGGAGATAGTAGTCTGCTTTGGTTCTCCCAAACTCAATGCCCTGAAAATAGAGAGAGGCATTAAATTTATACTTGCACCAAGATCACATAAATATTATCTAATTTTAAGTTTCTTATAATGCAAGGTATAGAAAAACTCCTTGGATCCGTAAGCTTAGGAGGTAGTTTGTTGTGCAAGATATCACTGCACTCCTCATTGAGCTTGATTGTTTCATGCTCCTTCAACTTTCTCTTCTTAACTAGAATCTCCTTCATGAACTTTGTATATTTTGGAATCTGTTCTAGAGCATCTATGAACGGAATATTAATATGTAAATTCTGAAATCACCTAGAGGGGTGTGAATAGGTGACTGGCTAATCTAATGATGAATTAATGTGAATTAAAACTATTTATACAACCTAAAAATTATTAAGCTAAACACACAAGGTATAACACAAGAGTGTAGCCGAATTCCCGGTGAAGGGCTCCGGACTAACTCCTCAAGATTCCTCTCGATAAGAGTTGAGGTGCCGCTATGGCTCTCTTGGTTGAATACAAGTGTGAGCAAACAATCCCAAGCATATAACAATAAGGTACAAGATATATCAAGCATATAAGGTATAAGCAATGTATGCATGCAAGATATAAACACAAGCGAGAGATAGAGAGAGAGCAATCGCGAACACGGGAGATTTGTTTCGAGATACGAGCACCCTTGCTCTACGTCCCCGCCTTCAACACTATGAAGGATTTTCATTATAAACTGATCCCACCGGATCACTCGGTGCCACAACACCTACAACGAGTTCACACTAGAACTCCTTGGACTCACTAGTGTTGGCCCAAGGTTACAATCACCCGTCTTTAGTGTGTTTTGATGATTACAAAACATATTAGTTATTTGTACTAATATTATTTGTTGTTTAAGTGTGTTTCAGGTTTTCTATCTTGCATAGGTGTTTTCTTCCCTAAAGGAAGGTGACTTGGACTCAAGATAACTCCAATTGGGCTCAAGATGCAAAATTGAAGATCAAGTGGAGAAAGCCCCTCTTGAAGCCTTGAAGTCCTTAGAACTTTGTAAGAATAAAATGTTAAAGTTTGAGTATATGATATTTGGCTCTAGGATACATACACACTTTTCCCTTTACAAAATTCTATTTAAAAATGTTTGTTTCTAAGTTTTATGCCTAAGTTTATATATACATGTATCCAAACTTTTTACAAATTGAATATCTTGTTTAAAACATGTGTATAGACTATTTTTGCATAATACTTAGTTATAAGTATCTCAAAATATTTTTTCACAAAAATCCCAACTTCAAATCTGCCAGATTTCCCTGTTTCAGGTTGACTGGCCGACCGCCCGGTCGACCGGCGCCTGTATCAGGACGTGCACGTTTGTGCACGTCTGTCGGTCGACCGGCCCGGTCGACCGACTGTAAGCAGGCCACTCTCGGTTTGTTTCGGTCGACCGCCCGGTCGACCGGTATAAGGAAACTGTGTTTCCTCAAAGAGGTCGGTCGACCGGACTGTCGACCGGAGCGCCAACGGCTCTTTGCCAACTAGGCAAACGGTCGACCGGCCGGTCGACCGTTACGCCTGCAAGAGCCCAACGGCTCTTTCCTCTTTGGGCAAGTCTGAAAAACTGTTTTCTTTTTCTTCTTTAACAGAGTTTTAGAGAGTTGTTGGAGGCCTTTTGCAGGTCAAATTAGGTGTAAAGAGAAGAGTTTTAACCTATTCTCTCCCTATAAATAGAGGGCAATAGGTCTTTGTTATTTACCTAGAAAAATCCTTGGTTTTCATTGTTTTCAAGAGAAAGAGAAAAATTGTTTCATAGCTTTCATTTCCAACTCTTTTAAAGTTATTTTTCAGTTGTGTTTGATTGCCAATATCACTCTACAACTGAAGTTTTCTCACCACACTTCATAGAGCCAAAAGTCCTATACTCATACTATAGTGAAGTTGTAAAAAGAGTGAGAATTGTAAAAGAGTTTGAGAAAGAGTTTTGTGATCTAGAGGAGATCACTATTGTTCTTGTGATCCTTATTCTTGTGGAGACAACTCCTAGGTTGAGTTCTTTGTAAGTTGTGAAGCTAAGGGCTTGGGGTCTTCGGTAGACCAAACTTGTACGGCATCCTCGGTGGATAGTGGAAACCCTTCATGGAGGTGAAGGCGGGGACTAGAGCGGTGGCTCGAACCTCAAAACAAATCAATTGTGTTTGCGATTGCCTTGCGTCATCTTGCTTTACATTTCTCTTGCTTTATATTGTCTTCAACTATTTGCTTGAGAACTAACCCTTTACTTGTGCAATCTTCTCTTGTTTACTTTACTTGTTATATTTATTGTGTATATTTCATCATAGCATTTATTCATCTCTTGATCGATCAAATCTCATACAACACGGTTGCATTGCGCACCTCTAACCCATTTTAAGGGGAATTGGGAGGAAGGAGTTCAGAACCTCTCACGGGGTATTCGGCTCTTAGTCGTGTTTTGAGAGATCGTTGCATCACTCATTCAATTAAGCTTAAAAAGATCATTAGATTAGCAATTACACCTATTCACCCCCCCTCTAGGTGTATTTCAATTGGTATCAGAGCTTGGTTACTAGGCTCTTGGCTTAACAACCCTAGAAAGATCCTAATATTGCTAATCATTTCATTCATTCTCACTTAGTAAAGATGGCCGATGGTATCAAGACACCCCCTAAGTTTGATGGACTTAACTTTCCCATATGGAAGGTTAAGATGACCGTGTTTTTGCAATCTCTAGGTAGCCGAGTTGCAAAGGCCGTGACCAAACCTTTTAGTGCACCCCCCGGTGATGAATCCACTTGGTCCGAAATAGAGACCAAAGAATTTGATGCCAATGCTAGGGCTCACTATGCACTACTTCAAGCCCTTAATGATGATGACATAGCTAGAGTTATTCATTGCAAGTCCGCATATGAAATTTGGACACATTTACTAGTTACACATGAAGGGACCTCACAAGTGAAGAGGGCTAAGATTGACCTTCTTCGGTCCCAATATGAGAATTTTTGCATGCAAGAAAATGAAACCATAGATGATATGGTTACAAGATTTACAAAGATTACTAATGGACTTTCTTCTCTAGGTGATGCTATTGATAATGATCAAAGAGTAAGAAAGATCATCCAGGCTCTTCCTCCTTCATGGGAAGTAAAAGCAACAACCTTGAAGGAACTCAATGACAAGGAGGAGATGGAGCTAATTGGTCTCATTGGGAACCTCAAAACCCATGAGATGGAAAGGAAAGTGAGGGAGGACATGGCTCCTTCCAAGAAAAAGACTATAGCCTTCAAAAGCCAATCCACACACTCCGACGAAGACGATGAAGAAGAAGATGACGAAGAGCTCTCACTTCTTGTCAAGAATGTCCGAAGGATGTACAACAAGGCGAAATTCCAAGGTAGAAGGAGATGGCAAGGAGGCAAAGAAGAAAGAAAGATCATATGCTTCAATTGCCAAAGACCGGGACACATAGTGGCGGAGTGTCCGGATAAAGTGAAGCCCTCCACCTCAAAGAAGCCTCACAAGAAGAAGGCAATGAAAGCTACATGGGATTCCGAGAGCGAATCCGAGTAGGAGATTGATACCGCCAACATGTGCTTCATGGCAAATGAAAGCACAAGCAAGGTAACCCCTTCCACTTCTCCTAATGATGAACTTTCTATGGATGAGTTAGGAGAAGCTTTTGTAGAATTATCTCATAATTATGACTTCTTAAAGAAAAAGTATTTAAAAATGAAAAAGGAAAATGAATCTCTTAGTCTTCAAGTTATAAATCTTTCTAAAGAAAATAATGACTTGCATTCTACTTTGGTTTCCACTAAAATGAATTTGATAAATATAAGACTTCTTGTAAAGGTAAGTCCCCATGTGTTGATATTAATGAGATTACCATGCTTAAGGAAATAATAGATTCTTTAAGTATTGTTTTGAAAAAGTGTAGTGAGTTTGATAAGAAGAAGTTAGAGGCCATGTTTCCTAAGAAACAAGCCCCTAAGAAAAATGTTCATAATGCTCATACTCATGTTCATACCACACAACCTTTACATCGTGACAAAACCCCAAAGCATGCTCACACTTCACACACTCATCATGCATTCATGTATGGAAGAGTGTTCTCATGTTCACATTGTGGGCGGAAAGGACACTTAGCCAATTTTTGCTATGATAGACTAAGTGCATCTTTTCATAATGTTTGGGTTCGAAACACTAACTTTCAAGGACCCAAGAAAGTTTGGGTACCAAAGTCAACAACTTTGTTAAATGATATAGGTACCTTCCAAAGCCCAACGACGTAGAGGATTGTGGTATCTTGATAGTGGTTGCTCAAGGCACATGACTTGGGATATCAACAATTTTGCAACCCTATCAAGATACCATGAAGGTGGCACCGTCACCTTCGGAGATGACGCCAAGGGTAAAATCATCGGTATTGGTAATGTAAAACTTGGCACATCCCCTTTAATTGAGAATGTAGTTTTAGTTGACGGCCTCAAGCATAATCTCTTGAGTGTTAGTCAATTATGTGATAAAGGTTTTGATGTAGTTTTTGATAATGTTGCTTGTAAAGTAATTGATAGAATTTCTAATGCTTGTGTGTTTTCCGATTTTCGTGAAAGTAATGTTTATATGATAGATATGTTAAATATGTCTTGTAATATAACATGTTTAAAAGCCCTCGATGACGACTCTTGGTTGTGGCATAGAAGATTAGGCCACATTTCTTTTGACCACATATCTAGGCTTAACACAAAGGAAATGGTGAAAGGTATTCCTTGTTTGAATTTTGAAAAAGACCGAGTTTGTGACGCATGTCAATTTGGGAAACAAACTAAGTCTTCTTTCAAGTCAATTAAGGATATCATGACATCACGTCCTTTGGAGTTAATCCACATGGATTTATTTGGGCCTACACAAACCAAAAGTCTAAGTGGGAATAGATTTGCATTTGTTTTAGTTGATGATTTTTCACGTTTTACTTGGGTTTTCTTTCTTGAGCATAAAAATCAAGCATTTTCGTATTTCCAAACTTTTAAGAAAAGAGTTGAAAAAGAAAAGGATGTTTCGATTTTAAGAATAAGAAGTGATAGAGGAGGTGAATTCATTAACCAACCCTTTACCACTTTTTGTGAAGAACATGGAATAAAGCATGAACTATCTTGTCCTAGAACTCCACAACAAAATGGAGAGTTGAACGGAAAAATCGAACTTTGCAAGAGATGGTTAGGACAATGCTTAGTGAATACGGTCTACCACATTATTTGTGGGCCGAGGCCGTTAATACATCATGCTACATATCAAATCGTGTTTTCTTGTGTAAAAATACTACAAAAACCTCTTTTGAAATGTACTTTTCTAGAAAACCAAATGTTTCATATTTCAAGGTTTTTGGATGCAAATGTTTTGTTTAAATACAAAAGATAATTTAGGAAAATTTGATCCTAAATCTTATGAGGCTATATTTGTGGGTTACTCTAGTACTAGTAAGGCTTATAGAGTCTTCAATAGGTCATCATTGACTATTGAGGAATCTATACATGTTAAGTTTGAGGAATCTAACTTGTTTGTTAAGAATGTTGTAGAAATAGATGCTTTGCATGAAGGCTTGGAGAAAGTGACTTTGGAGGATACACCTACTATGGGAGACAAGCCAAAGGATGATGAAGGAAGTGAAGCTAAAATACAAGAGGCTCAAGGAAATGAAGATCAAACAAATGGAGAAGAGCCTACTCAACAACTTCCAAAGGATTGGAGATACAATCCACATCATCCCAAGGACCTCGTCATAGGTGATGTATCAAAAGGGGTAACAACTCGCTCTAAACTTCATGACTATTGTGGACATTATGCATTTATTTCTCATGTTGAACCCAAGAACGTTCTCGAAGCCGAGGCCGATTCATATTGGTTGCTAGCTATGCAAGAGGAACTCAATCAATTTGAGCGCAACCAAGTTTGGCACCTTGTTCCTAGGCCCCACGATAGACCAACAATTGGTACTAAGTGGATCTTTAAGAACAAGTTGGATGAATCGGGTAACGTTGTTAGGAATAAAGCTAGGTTAGTTGCCCAAGGTTACACTCAAATCGAAAGAATCGATTTTGAAGAAACCTTTGCACCCGTAGCACGGCTTGAAGCCATACGGATGACACTAGCATTTGCCTCATATAAAGATTTTAAATTGTTTCAAATGGATGTTAAAAGTGCTTTTCTAAATGGTTTTATTGAAGAGGAAGTGTATGTTGAACAACCCCCGGGTTTGTAGATCCTACACATCCGGATTTTGTTTTTAAATTAGATAAAGCTCTTTATGGTTTAAAACAAGCCCCTAGGGCTTGGTATGAAAGACTTTCTTCATTTTTGATTTCAAATGGTTTTAAGAAAGGTAAAATTGATACAACCTTGTTTACAAAACATGTAGAAAATGATATTCTTATTGTGCAAATTTATGTAGATGATATTATTTTTGGTTCTACTAATGAATCTCTTTGCCAAGCTTTTGAATCATGCATGAAGGATGAATTCGAAATGTCTATGATGGGGGAGCTCAACTATTTCCTTGGACTCAAATCAAGCAAAAGAAGGATGGGATCTTCATCAATCAAGCCAAGTACACAAAGGAACTAATCAAAAGGTTTGGGCTTGAAGAATCTAAAGTAAGCAAAACTCCCATGGCAACAACTACCAAGCTTGACAAGGATGAACAAGGTAAAAGTGTAGACATTAAATTATATCGTAGCATGATTGGTAGCTTGCTTTATTTGACGGCTAGTAGGCCGGATATTATGTTTTCCATTTGTCTTTGTGCACGTTTTCAATCTTGTCCTAAAGAATCTCACATAATTGCGGTTAAATGCATAATTAGATACCTAAAGGGCACTATTGAAATGGGTTTGTGGTATCCGAAAATCGGACAATTTACAATGACGAGTTTTTCGGATGCCGACTATGCGGGTTGTAGGGTAGATAGGAAGAGTACAAGTGGAACATGTCAATTCTTAGGTAGTTGTCTTGTATCTTGGTCTTCCAAAAAGCAAAATTCGGTAGCCCTTTCAACTGCCGAGGCGGAGTATGTTGCAGCCGGAGCTTGTTGTGCACAAATTCTTTGGATGAAACATACTCTCCTTGACTATGATTTACACTTTGATCATGTTAAAATATTTTGTGATAATACTAGTACTATTCACATGACAAAGAATGCAAATCAACATAGTAAAACCAAACACATTGACATTTGGTATCACTTTCTTAGAGATCATTATGAGAAAGGTGATATTGATATTGATTATTATGTTTCTACCGATTTTCAACTTGCCGATATTTTACTAAACCTCTAGATTATGCTAGATTTTCATTTATTTGTGGTGAGTTGAATGTTTGCATGATAGATTCTTAAAAATATTGCTATTTTGGTATTTTGTTTGTTTTGATTTTAACCCTTTTTGATGTATGACAAAAAGGGGGAGAAAAAGTAATAAGTTTGAAGTTTGCTTATAGTTTGAGTTTTATTTATTTACTTGAGTTTTGGGAGAAAAAGATTAAAACTATAAGTTTAAGAGAAAAAGTATAAGTTTAATTGGTATATAAGATTAAGTTTGATTTCAATTGGTACTTAAGTTTTTGACAAAAATATTGTGTTTTCAATGTTTTCAATGCTTCATGTATCTCACTCATAGTTATTTTTTTTACATAGCATTGTTTGAGGGGGAGCTTTCCAAGCTCTTCTTCCTTTATTTGTTTAAATAACTTATATGTTTTGTCATCATCAAAAAGGGGGAGATTGTTGGCCCAAGGTTACAATCACCCGTCTTTAGTGTGTTTTGATGATTACAAAACATATTAGTTATTTGTACTAATATTATTTGTTGTTTAAGTGTGTTTCAGGTTTTCTATCTTGCATGGGTGTTTTCTTCCCTAAAGGAAGGTGACTTGGACTCAAGATAACTCCAATTGGGCTCAAGATGCAAAATTGAAGATCAAGTGGAGAAAGCCCCTCTTGAAGCCTTGAAGTCCTTAGAACTTTGTAAGAATAAAATGTTAAAGTTTGAGTATATGATATTTGGCTCTAGGATACACACACACACACTTTTCCCTTTACAAAATTCTATTTTAAAAATGTTTGTTTCTAAGTTTTATGCCTAAGTTTATATATACATGTATCCAAACTTTTACAAATTGAATATCTTGTTTTAAAACATGTGTATAGGCTATTTTTGCATAATACTTAGTTATAAGTATCTCAAAATATTTTTTCACAAAAATCCCAACTTCAAAATCTGCCAGATTTCCTTGTTTCAGGTTGACCGGCCGACCGCCCGGTCGACCAGCGCCTGTATCAGGACGTGCACGTTTGTGCACGTCTGTCGGTCGACCGGCCCGGTCGACCGACTGTAAGCAGGCCACTCTCGGTTTGTTTCGGTCGACCGCCCGGTCGACCGGTATAAGGAAACTGTGTTTCCTCAAAGAGGTCGGTCGACCGGACTGTCGACCGGAGCGCCAACGGCTCTTTGCCAACTAGGCAAACGGTCGACCGGCCGGTCGACCGTTACGCCTGCAAGAGCCCAACGGCTCTTTCCTCTTTGGGCAAGTCTGAAAAATTGTTTTCTTTTTCTTCTTTAACAGAGTTTTAGAGAGTTGTTGGAGGCCTTTTGCAGGTCAAATTAGGTGTAAAGAGAAGAGTTTTAACCTATTCTCTCCCTATAAATAGAGGGCAATAGGTCTTTGTTATTTACCTAGAAAAATCCTTGGTTTTCATTGTTTTCAAGAGAAAGAGAAAAATTGTTTCAAAGATTTCATTTCCAACTCTTTTAAAGTTTGTTTTTCAGTTGTGTTTGATTGCCAATATCACTCTACAACTGAAGTTTTCTCACCACACTTCATAGAGCCAAAAGTCCTATACTCATACTATAGTGAAGTTGTAAAAAGAGTGAGAATTGTAAAAGAGTTTGAGAAAGAGTTTTGTGATCTAGAGGAGATCACTATTGTTCTTGTGATCCTTGTTCTTGTGGAGACAACTCCTAGGATGAGTTCTTTGTAAGTTGTGAAGCTAAGGGCTTGGGGTCTTCGGTAGACCAAACTTGTACGGCATCCTCGGTGGATAGTGGAAACCCTTCACGGAGGTGAAGGCGGGGACTAGAGCGGTGGCTCGAACCTCAAAACAAATCAATTGTGTTTGCGATTGCCTTGCGTCATCTTGCTTTACATTTCTCTTGCTTTATATTGTCTTCAACTATTTGCTTGAGAACTAACCCTTTACTTGTGCAATCTTCTCTTGTTTACTTTACTTGTTATATTTATTGTGTGTATTTCATCATAGCATTTTATTCATCTCTTGATCGATCAAATCTCATACAACACGGTTGCATTGCGCACCTCTAACCCATTTTAAGGGGAATTGGGAGGAAGGAGTTCAGAACCTCTCACGGGGTATTCGGCTCTTAGTCGTGTTTTGAGAGATCGTTGCATCACTCATTCAATTAAGCTTAAAAAGATCATTAGATTAGCAATTACACCTATTCACCCCCCCTCTAGGTGTATTTCAACTAGTCCCTCTCTTGTTCCCGTAAGAACAACACACACAAGCACGCTAGCTTGCCGAGGCCGCACCTCTACACCGAGCTCCCACTAGAACTCGAAATAACGCGAACCTGCAAGTCCGTCTCCTCAAATACAAAGTAGAACACTTGGTGATCACTACACTTGGGTCACCTAAAAACAATCTCACAACAACTCTCCTATAGGATAGATATGGCAATGAAAAGCTCAAGTATGTGTGAGAAAACCAGGATTGATTTGGTGGTGAAAAACTCAAGAAATTTCATTTTCGAAACACTCTTGAAAAACTCTCCTTTTGATATGGAAGTATTTGGCTCTAAAACAAGTGGAGATAAATACTTAGAAGTGTAGACATACTATCTTGAAAACATACTTGAAATCTTGTAAAAAACAGCCCAAAACAGTCCCATATAAATAGGCTCCAAAAACTAGCCGTTGGGGACAACTTAGCAGAATTTCTCTGCTGTCGGTCGACCTCCCGATCGACCGCCAACTGTCAGATTTTTGACCGTTGGGAAGATCAGTCGACCGGCCGGTTGACCGAAAACTGAGCTGAGCCCTAACGGTCGACCGGGACCATTTTTAGAGAGCAGAAGCTCTCTGGCGGTTGACTGTGCGGTCGACCGGCCCTTGCTATGCACGTTTGTGCACATTGGTCGACCGGAGCGGTCGACGGACTTCTATCTCAGTTGACCATCCGGTCGACCGACAGAAGGCTGGTCCAACAATATTTTGGGATATAAAACTGGGTCTTTTTATCTTTAATAAAATCCCATAAAATCTCTAAAAATCTACAAAAATAAGTTCATTGATATACTTTGATATACAAATATGTTTGATTAAAAATCAAAACATATTAAAAATATTTTGAATTATTTTGTAATATAGAAATTTTAGCTTAAACAAAAACCTGTATTTTCCAAAAACAATCTCCAAATAAAAAATCGATTTTTTCAAAACTTCTCCAAATACAAAAATAAGATATTCTAAACACTTTTGAAGCTTAGTGTGTATGGATATGATCCACTACACATATATGATGAAATATCTATGTTTTTGACATTAAACTCTAAAATAGGTTTTCGATAAAACACATGTATATCTTGAGTCTCAAAAACCAAACTGGTGTATTCTAAAAAAAACTCTTTTGTGAAAAACACATATAAATCTTGTGTGAGTATATATGTACTTGAGCAATCCACCAACTAATCTATCCTTTATATTTTATCTAAAAATAAAATCTTGACACTTACAAACATGACACAAGTCTTCTCTTGGAAATCTTCTCTTGAAAATCTTCTTCTCCTTCTTGACTTGGTCCAAACCATGATCTAATGAGCTAGACTATCCTTGAGTACTTGATGCAATCTTGATGCGCGAGCTCTTGAATCAACACCGTGCTAGCTCCAAAACTTGACTTTAAATCCTTTATTGAAGCTAAATACTTACTAATATCTTGATCAAATATCTGAGACTAAATAAACACAAGATCATTAGTACTATAAGTACATGAGTTAATCATCATCAAAACTAGAGCGATGGCCTTTGGGCTAACACTCTCCCCCTTTTTGATGATGACAAAACTCATGGAGTTATATATGCATGGATTAAAGTTAAGCTTCATAGAAGCTCCCCCTTAACTCATGCATAACAATAAACAAATAGATATTCAATTTAGCACAAAACATAAATGCATAAATAAGGAGATAAATAAGCATAAAACACATAAAATAAATTCTTATCCCCTTATTGCATAAACAAAACACATATGCATAAACAAGAAAATATGCATATGCAAACTCTAAAAAATGTCTTCCCCTTTTTGTATAAAACAGGAAATGAATCCTTCTCCCCCTCAATTAAGAAATATGCATACATATATAAACTCAAATATAAGAAACATGCATATATATAAACTCAAATTCTTCTCCCCCTTTTTATCAATCATCAACAAAGGGATAAAAACAAAGCAAACAATAAGGATATATATGCGATATACATTCATGAAGAGGAGAGATGTAAAGTTAGCTCCCCCGGCATACATACATTATATGAAGAAGGGATGACAAGACCTTAACTCACATAAAACATAATATACAATGCATAAGCGGAGATGTTAAGCTTCCCCTGCACACGTGTATCACATAAAGAAGAGATGTCAAACTCCTCAATACAAGATACACCCAACATGAACTATATATAGAAGAGATGTTAATCTCCCTTGCATATAGGCAATACATATCAAGAAATCTTAAAATCTCTTTAAAACAAAATTTTTAATTTTCTCAAGTCAACAAAATAACTTTTGATACCAATGAAACAAATTGTAGTTGATAAAATTATAAGTTGGTACCACTTGTAAATAAATAAAATTTTAAGATACTAAAAGTAGATTTTTGATACCAATTGAAATCAACAAACTTTTAAGATACCAATTGAAATAAACAAAATTTTTAATACCAATTAAAAGGTAAAATATGAAGTATATTTTGATATACCAATTGAAATTATTAGTAATACCTCTTGAAAATAATGCATAAGCTTATTAAGATACCAATTAACATTTAAAAACTAGTCAAGCTTAGTATAAAAATAATTTGTACTTAAAACATGTAAATATATTGTAACTCAAGCACAAACAAAACATATATATGTATGAAAAAGAAAATACCATTTGAAATTGATATTGTTTGAAATTTGAAGTATATATATAAATAAAAATGAGTATGAGTATAATATCATGAAGATCATGTGTATTACTCATAACAATCCACCCTATTCATGCACATGTTAAAAAGATTTTTCAATTTAGAGCATAAAAGGCATGATCGCCCAACCAACCGCCCTTTGGTTGGTAGGGGTTTTCAAAAATTATAATTTGAAAATATTTTAGCATAGTTTGAAAACTCTACCAATTGAAGAATAAGTAGCTAGTTTAGAGTATTTTTTTTTTTGAAAAACTAGTTAAAGATCCTTCAAATATGAAAACAAATCATATATTACTCATGAAACATACTAAGTACACAAAAGTTGTCACTCAAGATCGATAAAGGTCATAAAAACTCATGAAAACATGGTCATGAGAAAAACAAATTAAATATGAGTGCACAAGCATCATGTGAATAGTCTATTCATGAAATAGTCAATAAGACTCAAAATAAATATGAATATCTTTTGTCAAAAGCTTTAAAAAAAACTTATCTTTCATTAAACAAACTTCATGGTATATGTATGTTCTAATCAAAAATATAAATATACATATATATCCCAAACACAAATGAGTCCATAATAGAATTTGCATGAAGGCAAGAGATTCAAGGGTATACATGTATATTTATTAGTTTTAGACAAAAATTACATATACATGAAGCTAAATATATACAAAAATAGGGAAAACAGTATAAATGAAAGAATCATCAAAACTAGGTTATATAAGTACATGTAATGAGTACAAATGGATAATGAAGCATAAACATATAATAATCAAGTGTAACTCACAACTTGTACAAGTATAGACACAAGTTTTAACGAAAATTAGATTTAAACAAGTAATCACCACATGAAGTACAAAACATGATCATTTAGCAAAATGAGCATAAAACTAAAAACATGCTAAAATTATCAATTGTAAAAGCATGTAAATAAAAAATAGGAGTTTAGAGATAGTTACTAAATCATAAGAACTATACTCTAAGTCTCCAAACCATGGTGGTCCTCCCACCAAACTTACTTGATAGCGATGCATCAATAGGGTATGTCCATCTAACTTTGCATTCACCACCAAGGAACCATAATCTCTCACGTCATGTGAGAGCCCACACCTACATCAAATATAAGTGGTGGAGATTTTGGTACTCATTTTCTTTTGGGTCCGTGGGGGTTAGCATTATTTGGAACCCAAACATTTTTATTAGCAAAGTTTAAAGAATTTTCTCTATCATAACAAAACTTCGCTAAATGGCCTTTGCGGTCGCAATGTGTACATTTGTACACTCTAACATGCACATGAGAATGAGTGTGATCATGATGTACAAAGTGTGTATATGTGTGCCGTGGGTGATGTGCATGAACATGTGGAGCTTGTTTCTTTTGAAACAAGGTTTCCAATCTAGAATGGTTAAATGCACAATTGCTCAAGGTTGAGCTCAAACAATCTATTCGATTTTCAAAAATTTAATCTTATTTTTATCAATGGATGCATGAAAAGCATGGACAACAATCCTTTTCTTTTTAGAAATATTTTCCTTTTCTTTTGAAATTTTTTTCTTTTCAAAGAATTATTTTCTTCCAAAGCAATTTCTTTTTCTTTTTCCACCAAAGAGATTTTATTTTTCAAAGATTTATTTCCTTCACAAATATCGTTTAGCTTAGAAGACAAGGAAATATTTTCATTTTTCAAAAATTCATTTTCTTTTGAAACACATGCAAATTTATTTTTAAAAGAGTCATTTTCTTTTAAAATGAAATCATATTTATTTTTCAATTTCTTATTATTATCCTTTTTAAGCATGTCATACTTTTCAAGAAGTTGTTGACAAAAGATGCAAGTTCATCCTAAGACATGTCAACATCCTCATCAAGCTCAGATTCGAAATTTACCTCAAGGGGGTTATTCTCTTGGATCATGTAGCATAAGTTGGAAGCATCACTTCCATCATCCGAGTCGCTCCCCGCATAGTATTGCTTTTGTTCGCCAAGGGAGACTATAATGTTTCATCTATAAAAGCCGAATCAAAATTAGCAACTTTAGATAAATATTCATCATTTAGGGTACTCTTTAAAGCATGAAGGGCTTTTGCATTAGCCTCAAGGTTTTTGCCATTTAAACAATATGAATCTTTAATAGTGGTAAAATAAACATTAATACCTAAGGTTTTGAGGTACATTGACATCTTAACTTTCTAAGTTTGGATGTTAAGAATGTCAAACATGGGAGCTGACATGAAATCCATGTGTGTGTAAACAAATATTGTGATTAGCTAAAAATGAGAATCTTTAACTCAAGCTTGTTAGACCCAAATTAAGAGCACCAAGCTCTGATACCAATTGAAATCACCTAGAGGGGGGGTAATAGGTGACTGGCTAATCTAATGATGAATTAATGTGGAATTAAAACTATTTATGCAACATAAAAATTATTAAGCTAAAAACACAAGGTATAAAACAAGAGTGAAGCCTAATTCCCGGTGAAGGGCTCTGAACTAACTCCTCAAGATTCCTCTAAATAAGAGTTGAGGTGCCGCTATGGCTCTCTTGATTGAATACAAGTGTGAGCAAACTTTCCTAAGCATATAACAATAAGGCACAAGATATATCAAGCATATAAAGGTATAAGCAATGTATGCATGAAAGATATAAACACAAGTGAGAGATAGGAGAGAAAATCGCAAACACGGGAGATTTGTTTCGAGGATCGAGCACCTTTGCTCTACGTCCCCGCCTTCAACACTATGAAGGATTTTTACTATAAACCGATCCCACCAGATCAGTCAGTGCCGCAACACCTACAACGAGTTCACATTAGAACTCCTTGGACTCACTAGTCCCTCTCTTATTCCCGCAAGAACAACACACGCAAGCACACTAGCTTGTCGAGGCCACACCTCTACATCGAGCTCCTACTAGAACTCGAAACAACGCGAACCCGCAAGTCCGCATCCTCAAATACAAAGTAGAACACTTGGTGATCACTACACTTGGATCACCTACAAAATATCTCGCAACAACTCTCCTATAGGATAGATATGGCAATGGAAAGCTCAAGTATGTGTGAGAAAACTAGAATTGATTTGGTAGTGAAAAACTCAAGAAATTTCTTTTTCAAAACACTCTTGAAAAACTCTCCTTTTGATATGGAAGTATTTGGCTATAAAACAAGTGGAGATAAATACTTAGAATTGTAGTAAAAACTATCTTGAAAACCCACTTGAAATCTTGTCAAAAACAGCCTAAAACAGTCCCATATAAATAGGCTCAAAAACAAGCCGTTGGGGACAACTCAGCAGAAATCTCTGCCGTCGGTCGACCGCCCGGTCGACTGCCAATAGTCGAATTTTTGACAGTTAGGAAGATCGGTCGACCGGTAGGTCATCCAAAAACTGGGCTGAGCCCTAACGGTCGACCGCCTGGTCGATCGGGACCATTTACAGAGAGTAGAAGCTCACTGGCGGTCGACCGTGCGGTCGACCGGCCCTTGCTGTGCACGTTTGTGCACATCGGTCGACCGGAGCGGTCGACCAACTTCTGTCTCGGTCGACCGTTGAGTCGACCGACAGAAGGCTGGTCCAACAATATTTTGGGATATAAAACTTTGTCTTTTTATCTTTAATAAAATCTCATAAAATCTCTAAAAATCTATAAAAATTAGTTCATTGATATACTTTGATATACAAACATGTTTGATTAAAAATCAAAACATATTACAAATATTTTAAATTATTTTGTAATATAGAAATTTTGGCTTAAACAAAAAACTGTATTTTCCAAAATAATCTCCAAATAGAAAATCGATTTTTTCAAAACTTCTCCAAATACAAAAACAAGATATTCTAAACACTTTTGAAGCTTAGTGTGTATGAATATGATCCACTACACATATATGATGAAATATCTATGTTTTTGACATTAAGCTCTAAAATAGTTTTTTGATAAAACACATGTATATCTTGAGTCTCAAAAACCAAACCGGTGTATTCTAAAAAAAAACTCTTTTATGAATTATGTGTGAGTGTATATGTACTTGAGCAATCCACCAACTAATCTATCCTTTACATTTTATCTAAAAATAAAATCTTGACACTTACAAACATGACACAAGTCTTCTCTTGAAAATCTTCTTCTCCTTCTTGACTTGGTCCAAATTTTGATCCAATGAGCTAGACTCCTCTTAAGTACTTAATACAATCTTGATACACGAGCTCTTGAATCAACACTGTGCTAGCTCTAAAACTTGACTTTAAATCCTTTGTTAAAGCTAAATATCTACTAAGATCTTGATCAAATATCTGAGACTAAATAAACAAAAGATCGTTAGTACTATAACTACATAAGTTAATCATCATCAAAACTAGAGCGATGGGCCTTTGGGCCAACAAATTCTTGTAAATATTAAAAAATTAGAGAAATTCAGGCTTTGGATTCATTGGGGGCTTCACTGACTTTGGATCAGGCTCAGATTCGAATGTGGCTCGGCTGTTCGGCCGAATTTTTGACTGCTCAGCCGAAAATTCTTCTCTGCTCTGGCCTATCTTTCTCTGGTTGTCTTCTACTCTTCTCCAATATCTTTCTGATATACTATTTTAGAAGACTCTTTTTGTACCTGCTCTAGTTGCTTCCCTCTCTTTAAGGTAATCACATGTACTTGCTCTTTTGAAATTTTGTCGGTGTTGCTTTGTGGAGATTCTTGTGTTCTTATAGAGAGTAGCCAGCAATTTGTCCTACCTGCAGTTTCAGATTATGTATAGATGATGCTTGATTTCTGATGAGGGCTTCTTGATTTTCTATCGTTGTCTCGGTATTCTCTATAAAAGTGTTCTTAGTTATCGCAAGTTGCTCCATTACGGTCTCCAAGCTTGATTTCTTCTCTTGTGGTGGTGGGTGTTGTTGGTGATTGAGGGAACCCACTTGCTTCCTTAATGATGCGAGTTAGGCATGAATTGTTTGAAAGTATTCCTAGAGGGGGGGTGAATAGGTGTAAGGCTAACCTATGACAAATAATGTAGAATTTAAAAACTAATTGCAATACACTTAGTGTAACCAAAGAGTGTAACCGAATTCCCAGTGAAGGGCTCTGGACTAACTCCTCTTGATTCCTCTGAATAAGAGTTGAGGTGCTATATGAAGCTCGCTTGGTTTAACACAAGTATAACACACAAACAAACCAAGCATGTATATATGATATGACAATAAGATGCAATGCACAATGAAAGAGAGAGAGAGAGTTAGAGAAAGTGGATCAAACATAAACACCGCGATATGTTTCAAGGTTCGAGCACACAGCTCTACGTCCCCGCCTTCACACAGAAAGATTTTCACTAACTCGTCCACATAAGATTTCCGACAAGGGAACCTCCACTGAGAATTTTGGTAAATACAATCGGGAGTACACAACTCCTCTCTCCAACAAATACAACCTCTCACTAGAGGCAAGGCTCAAAGCAACACAAGATCAACCCCACAAATGATGGGTAGGTACAAAGCCAAACAACCACAATCACCTCACACTTGAGGGATTCCAACACAACCTCCATTATCACCTCTCACTAGAGGGATACCAATACAATCACCTCTCAGTAGAGAGATGTCACAAATCAAGGAGGGTTTATAACTTGGTGGTCTCTCTCAACCACAAACCAATTTTCCACAAAAATAAGATCCTATAGATAGGATAGATAGATAAGCTCAAGTGTGAGAAAATAAATAGTTTGAAAATCAAAATCACAAAGAAAAACTCTAGGAAAAAACTCTAGATAGAAATGTAAATGAAGATCAAAATAATTCCCAAAGACTTTTCCTTTCTTTGATTTTTTCAACCCTTTAAAATAAAATAAAGATCAAATCTTTAAACCCAAAACTCTTTTAAAACTTGCTATTAAAACACTTAAGAAGATGAAAATTTTTGCTCTTAAAAATCTTGTTAAAATCAACTCAAATATGGGGTATTTATAGCCCTAAAGGAATCTGCCCGTTGGCAGCTGGAAAGGGCAGATTTGCCCTTCCAGTCGACCGGTCCAACGGTCAGATTTCTGAACGTTGTGCCTACGGTCTACCTGCCCGGTCGACCAAGACTGGATACAGAGAGCAGAGCTCTCTGCTGGTCGATCGGCCCGGTCGACCGGGGCCATTTTCAGAGAGCAGAGCTCTCTTGACAGTCGACCGCCCGGTCGACCGGCCCACCAGCATATGACTGTGTGCACGTCTGTGCACGTCGGTGACCCGTCCGGTCGACTGGTCGACTGACTTCTGTCTCGATCGACCGGCCCGGTCGACCGGCAGACAGCCTGGTGAACATTTATAGGATTTAAAAACTTGTCTTTTTGGCTAATAAAAAATCCCATAAAATATACATAAATTCCACAAAAATATGTTCTTATTATATCTTAGAAATACAAATATGTGAGACAAAAATTCAACACATATTTCAAATAATTTGAACCATTTTTGTGAGATTGAAAATTTGCCTTAAACCAAATTCCGTATTTTCTAAAACTTGAATTTTTGAAATAGAAATCCGTTTTTTCCAAAACACATGTAAATACAAAAATATGATATTTAAACAACTTTTAAGCATGTTGTATATGGATAGAATCCAATATACATGAAAGATATTATATCTATGTTTTTGACATTAAATCCAAAATAAGTTTTGTTTAAATACAAAACTCCGAACACATGAATAGGCTTATCAAAATAAGTTTTTCTAAGTATGTAAAATATAGATGTATATAGATCAAATCTAATATACATTAAATCATATAAACTTATTTTGATTCTATCTATTCATGAAAATCATATATATGACAAACTGAAACTGGTTAAACCAAAAACCAAAACATGAAACTTTAAACTTGTGTGTGTATTGTGAACTTGAGCATATCAATACTATCTACCTTTACACAAGATCTAAATAATTTTAAACTAAATACAAAATGAAGTCTTCTTGTCTCCAAGCTGACTCGATCCAAACTTGATCCGTCGAGCTTGACTCCAACCGAGTGCTAGATGTGAACTTGACGCTCGAGCTCTTGAATCACCATGTGAAAGCTTCAAAACACCTTTATTGAAGCTAATAACCTACTAATATCTTGATCAAATATCTAAAACTGAATATCACAAGATTATTAGTAACTATAACTACATGAGTTGATCATCATTAAAACTAGAGTGAAGGGCCTCTGGGCCAACAATCTCCCCCTTTTTGATGATGACAAAACTCATGGAGTTATATATGTGTAAGATCCCTGGTTAGAAATACTGTATTTTTATTTTCCTAGAGTATTTATTTTGATTTACTGATTATTTTTTTAATCAACTTAATTTATTATTTTCTTTCTTGTGATTATTATTATAAAAAATAGAAATTATTTTTAAGATACTAAATGGTATTTTAGCTTTAAATATTATTACCATTATTAATTATCAATATTTTTAGTTACTTATTACTATTATTTTTATATTTACCATTATTATTATTAATTGTTATTTAATTATTATTCCCATTATTTCATTAAGGTTATTATTCGTTTATTATTATTAGTGGTAGTTATTATTATTATTATTATCCCATTATGATTATTATTTATTCATTATTACTATTAGTGTTATTATTATTAATATTCGTGGTGTTGTTAACTATTATTATTGTTAGTATTATTATTATTATTGTCCATATTTAGTTATTTATATTTTGTTTGCATTTTCTATATTTCTCTTGGCCAAATCCTTTAAGCCTATGATTCAAGCCCACCAACCAATTAGATCCAAACTCTTCAACCCATTACCCTATAAGTCATGACCCAAACCCATTTCAATATCCTATTACCCATTTGGATCCAACCCAAACCCATTATATTTATCTATATAATCTCTTAATCCCTAACTTAACCCTAATCTCCTCCATCTCCAACTCACTGCCGTCACCTACATCAAGCCGAGAACCCCATCTCCGGTGAGTCACGGCATCCTCTCATAGACCCGTGCACGTGTCTCCTCCCCTGTGCAACCCATGCTCGGCAACACCAACCTCCCTTGCTTGTCGTGGCCCTCTTCTCGCGTCGTCGAGCAACCCACGATGGGGCATAGCCCAACAACAGCCCCCACATCCCTTCTTATCCATGGCTGTCCTCTTCCATCAGCACCACCCCATGGCTTCTCCTCTTCAGTGGCTATTCACCCATCCATAGCAGTCCATTGCCGAGCACTAGCTCCATGATCTGGCCGTTCATCACCAGCATGGCAGCAACCACGCCAAGGTCCAGCATCAGGCAATCTCTCCACCATGATCTGCCTCCCACCTCCCGGCGGTACGCGGCCCCTATCCAGGCCGCCTTCCCTCCTCCGCCGGCGCGCGCGACAGTGCAAACCCCAGGATCTCCCCTTGTAGCGCCCCTATACCAGCGCAACAGCACCTTCAGCCAGCTGCACGCCTCCTCCCTTGGTTGTCGTACTCCTCTCCAACAGCACCCCATGACAGAACCAGCGACCCCCCTGGCAGAACTCTCCCTGTGTGGCCTTATATGCCACCCAAGCTCGACAACCAAGCACCCCTTTGGCCGCACCTCTGCCGGAATGCCACGGAGAGCCCTCGGCTGCAAACTCTCCTCGGCAGTACCCTTGCTGTGCAGTTCCCTTGGCTGTGTCCTCCTCCTTGCCTAATCCACCACAGCAAGCTTGAGATCCTCCCAACTTAGCCCGATCACAACCACCTGCAGACCTCCCCTCCTCTTCCGCTGGAACCCAACGACAATGCAACTCCCACAGCCGCATCGAGCACCAACAACAGCAAGCCATGGTCTCCACTTTGCCACGAGCCCCTTGCTCATGCGCAAGCACAGCTCCTTAGCCATGTGTATTTGTGTGGAATGCCATCTTACTCTGGCCATTTTCAGGCTCTCCGTAGATCGCCGTGGATCACCGTAGGCGAATGCGAACACACTCGCGCCCTTCACGACGATATTCTGTATCCAACGACACCCTCCGCGGCCCCGGACGTCTCCGCCAGAGCCTCCGTCGATGCGCCGCAAATCGCCTTGAGTGTTTCGGATCCGTTTGGTGAGATCTAGACCGTTGCTGGAGACCCGGACCCGATCCGGATTCGTGCTCGTTGTGAACCCGATACAATGGTGATTCGAAGACCGATTCATGGGATGATCCGTAGATCAGTACCGGTTCGTGCAGTGAAGACCAGATGGCGATTCGGTTCCGAAACCTCGTCATTTCATGTGAGTGTTCGTTATTGTGTATTTACCGTTATCGGTATGCCTTACATGTTGCTCTTATCATTTTATGTGACTTTTTGTTATATTTACCAGTTTGATTACGTGTATTACTTCATGAAACTCCTATGAATGTTCACTTTATTTACATAGTTGATAGGAGCTTGTATCTGTGTTATTTTATGTGTTGGTAGTTTGGCGTTGTTGGCTTAGGCCTAGTTTTGATATACCTTAGACAGTGACTCATTTCGATCCACTGGTTAGTTGGCCCAGATCATATTTGAGGACAGATGACATATTTCATGTAGAGTACATCATAGACTTGTTATTCTTTCATTTGGTAATAACTTTGGTGATGATTCATTCGGGTATTGATAACGGACTTGTTATCATGTTACTTTACTAAGAGATTGGATTTCTTGATGCTTGGATCAGTATATGGACTTTATTATAGTTTGGGTCTAACTGGGATTTATGTTATTTACATTGGATATTGATCAGTATTAGATGTGACTGTTTTAGTTGGACTGTGATTTAGATTGATCTTGAGTTAGAGTTGATCTGAAATTTTACATTCTTTATAACGAAGCCTGATCTGCATTAAGATGAGATTGACGTAGATGGATTTATAGTTGTGAGTATTTGAGATTTATCTAGATGATATTTTATTGATGTTGAGTATAAGAAGTAGATATTTCAGACCATAAGTTGTTTGAGGATGTTTCCTATTTAGATATAATTTGGTATGTGCTGACTTGTTAATCTTGAGGATATGCCATGTGCTTCATGTATAGTTATTGATTACTTTAGTTAATAGAGATTCAGTTATTGTGATAGTGATCTAGTTGATATCAGTGATCTTGTACTTCAGAGTTATCGGATAGCAGTTAACACTTATTAGTTATTGGTGAGATTATTTGTTAGTGATCGTATGGCGTGTTCAGAGTTTATAAGAGTTGGCAGATATCTGTACCAGTTACTAGTTGTTTGTGGCACTATTGTGTTAGTGACTATATCTCCAGTATCTTATTTCAGATGTCAGATATTAGTTGTCAGCTACTCAGATGTTAGATATCAGTTATCAGTTGTCAGTTGTAAGATTATCAGCTAGTATTGACATCAGCAGTTGTTAGAGATATCAGTTACTATTACATATTAAATCACATTGATTGCTTATTAATAAAAGACACCATAACCTAGGGAACAGGGGTAATTGCCTGATGATGCATGTCGTGTATTTTAGAAGGACTTCTTATGGTACCGAGTTGTGGGTTCAAACCATGGGGAACCAAGGTAGTACTGGCTACCTATTCAGTTATCAATTGTCAAGGCTATGCACGGATTACAGCGCCACACTAGTTGTCTTTTCGTGTGGGGCTGTGGTCTTCAGTTGTCAGAGCCTTGCGGCTTGTCCTGATTCAGCGCCAGGGGTGTTAGACCGTGGTACCGGGCATGCACGGTACTCTTTCAAAACACATGCACTACAATGGCAGGCAGTTACAACAATGATAACTTTGGTTGATATGTGGGAAAATGGCTGGGGTATGAGACACAGCTAAGTACTACATTAGTTAGGTTAATAACAACCAACCAGACTAGTGACATATGCTAGGTTACACATTCAGATATCAGTTGTTTGTTTACAGTTATGATAGTTGACTTTTATCTACATACATTTTATTTTCGATTATCCTTCAGTTGTCTTCTTATCATGTTATTTATTTATCTTATGACTGCAGTTTATCTTGTTATTATTCTGTGCACATTGTTTATATGCACGAGCTCTCTTCTTTACACACACACTCACCAGGTCGCTTTCTGACGACCCTGAATTTGTACATCTAGATATTGGACGCTTTGTTTCTATTGTGCAGGTGTTCGATGAGATCGTACGCTTCACGAAGAGCTGGAGCTTCTCCCTATTTGATTCCGATATTCTTATCTTTCTTGTCTTCATATTATTTCCTAATTTTCGTTATATCAGATTCAGTTGTTATTCCAGTCTTTATTCATATGATATCATGCGTGGATGCTGTTGGCCCAGAGGCCTTCCACTCTAGTTTTGATGATGATTAACTCATGTAGTTATGTTTATTAATAATCTTGTGATGTTTAGTTTCAGATTATTAACCAAGATATTAGTAGGTGATTAGCTTCAACAAAGATGTTTTGGAGCTTCTCACATGGTGATTCAAGAACCCGAGTGACAAAGTCATATCTAGCACTCATTGGAGTCAAGCTCGATGGATCACGGTTTGGATCGAGTCGACTTGAAGACGAAGTTCGTCAAGAAGACTTCGGTACATAGTTTATTTTTGTTTTTAGATCCATTATAAAGACTAGATAGTATGATATGCTCAAGTTCACAACACACACACTTGTTTAAGTTTCATATTTATTGGTTTTCGGTTTTGGTTTAACCGATCTTGGTTTTCATGAATAGATAGATTCAAAACAAGTTTACATGGTTTAAATGTATATTAGATGTGTTCTATATACATGCATGCTTCATATTTTAAACAAACCTAGTTTGATAGTCTATTTCATGAGTTTTGGTGTTTTAGTGTTTTAATAAAACATAATTTCAGATTTAATATCAAAAACAATGATATATATATATATGTTTTATGTATATTGGACTTATATCCATATGCAACATGCTTCAATGTTGTTTCATATCATGTTTTTGTATTTTGATGAGTTTTGAAAAAATCGGATTTCCATTTGAAAAATCCAAGTTTTAGAAAATACGGATTTTGGTTTTCGGCAAAATTTTCATAACACAAAAATGGTTCAAAAAGTTTGAAATATGTGTTGAAAATTTTCACACATGTTTGATTTTCAAAGTATTATACTGAACTTATTTTTGTGGATTTTTAGAGATTTTATGGGAATTTTTAGGATATTAAAAACCCAAGTTTTATGTCCCTTAATGTTGCCTGCCATGCTCTGGCGGTCGACCGGACCGGTCGACCGGACCCAGAGTCGGTCGACCAGACCGGTCGACTAACGTGCATAAGGATGTGCACGCTGACCAGCCACTTGGGCCGGTCGACCGGGCAGTCGACCGACTGCAAGTGCCCCACTCTCGGGTGGGGGCGGTCGACCGTGAGCAAGGCACGGTCGACCGGGCGATCGACCGGCAGGCTCAACGGTCAAAAATTTGACCGTTGACCGGTCGACCGGCCGATCGACCGGAAGGCCAATTCTGGCCTTGACAGCAGCCAACAGCTAGTTTTTTAAAGGGGCTATAAAAACCTCATTTGAGAGAGGTTTTCTCCAAGATTTTCAAGAGCAAAAATTCACCTATTCTCTAGTGTTTTTACAAGTTTTAAAAAGATTTTTAAAGCTTCAAAGATTTCATCTTCATTGTTTTTAAAGTGTTTTTATTTCAAAGAAAATAGTCTTTTGGGAATTGATTTTTGGCCTAAAAATTCTATATCTATTTGGTGTTTTTCCCAAGTGATTTTCTTTGATCAAAACACTTTGTTTTTCACACTTGAGCCATATCATTCTATCCTTTCTATAGGATCTTTGTTTTTGTGGAAAAGATTTGGTTTGTGGTCTTTTGATCACCAAGATTGTAACCCTCCTTATTTGTGATATCCCTCTTGTGTAGAGGTTAATTTTGGAGTGGTGATTAGCTCCCTCTAGTGAGAGGTAGAGATTGGGTTGGGCTCCCTCTAGTGAAAGGTGGAGCTTGTGTTGGTATCCCTCTTAGTGAAGAGGTGGATTGTGTTTGTATTTGGTTTTGTGCCTATCCCTCATTTGTGAGGTTGATTTGTGTGGCTTTGTGCCTAGCCTCTAGTGAGGGTTGTATTCGGTTGAGAGAGGAGTTGTGTACTCCCTTGTTGTATTTACCCAAATCTTCAGTGGAGGTTCCCTGTGTGGGAAGTCCTGTGTGGACGAGATAGTGGAAATCCTTCTGTGTGAAGGCGGGACGTAGAGCAGTGGCTCGAACCTCGAAACAAATACTTGTGTTTGCGTTTGATCCATTATCTCTAACTCTCTCTACTTTGTGCATTGATTCATATTGCCATATCATATACATGCTTGGCTTGTTTGTGTGTGCCTCACTTGTGCTTAACCACGAGAGCTTCATATAGCGCCTCAACTCTTATTCAGAGGAATCAAGAGGAGTTAGTCCAGAGCCCTTCACCGGGAATTCGGCTACACTCGTTGGTTGCATTAAGTGTAGTTGCAATTAAGTTTTAAATTCCGTATTTAGTTCATTAGATTAGCCGTACACCTATTCACCCCCCTCTAGGTGTACTTTCAGATGCTTATATGTGATATTGTAGTAATCATGATTTATTACAGTTAGATTTATAGCTTGTTTCGGGTTACTTAAGGCTTAGCGCGTATAATTGAGGGATTTTCCTTGCGTATATGCGTCGCCGACTCGTGTCGCGTCTCCGCTCCAGCGTATTTTGGGAAGCGAGGCGTGACAGGGTTTTCTTGGTATCAGAGCCTAGGTTTTCGACTTGCGATGTTGAATTTCGAATTTTGATATTCGCAAGAAGACCCGGATCATACCGGTAACTTGAAACAAGCTATAGTTACGCTGCAATATACATATACTATCCATTATGATATTCAGTCCATTTGGAATTGACCGTCCTTCCTTTGAAAATTCTCATCTTTGATCTTTTGATATCCTTGATCTCTACTCTTCTTTAGAGTGATCCAGATTTTCATCTTGCTTCTCTTTCACCTTCTCGATTCTATTCTTTGACTTTGTCTCTTGAGATTGTTTGCTCCTTACTGAAGCCGATAGCATACATCAGAGTAGCGCAGCGGTAGCGTGATGGATTTGTGATGTGCAGAGAAGCGACGTGAAGCTTGTTTATTTTCTCCTTTGATTCTTGAATTCTTTTATCATTCCCTGCCCTATTGAATTTCGGGGACGAAATTTTTATAAGGTGGGTAGAATGTAAGATCCCTAATTAGAAATACTGTATTTTTATTTTCCAAAGTATTTATTTGATTTACTGATTATTTTTTAATTAACTTAATTTATTATTTTCTGTCTTGTGATTATTATTATTATTAAAAATGGAAATTATTTTTAAGATACTAAATGTTATTTTAGCTTTAAATATTATTACCATTATTAATTATAAATATTTTTAGTTACTTATTACTATTATTTTTATATTTACCATTATTATTATTAATTGTTATTTAATTATTATTCCCATTATTTCATTAAGGTTATTATTCATTATTATTATTAGTGGTAGTTATTATTATTATTATTATCCCATTATGATTATTACTTATTCATTATTACTATTAGTGTTATTATTATTAATATTCTTGGTGTTGTTAACTATTATTATTGTTAGTATTATTATTATTATTATTGTCCATATTTAGTTATTTATATTTTGTTCGCATTTTCTATATTTCTCTTGGCCAATTCCTTTGAGCCTATGATTCAAGCCCACCAACTAATTAGATCCAAACTCTTTAACCCATTACCCTATAAGTCATGACCTAAACCCATTTCCATATCCTATTACCCATTTGGATCCAACCCAAACCCATTATATTTATCTATATAATCTCTTAATCCCATAACTTAACCCTAATCTCCTCCATCTCCAACTCCCTGCCGTCACCTACATCAAGCCGAGAACCCCATCTCCCGTGAGTCACGGCATCCTCTCATAGACCCGTTCGCGTGTCTCCTCCCCTGTGCAACCCATGCTCGGCAACACCAACCTCCCTTGCTTGTCGTGGCCCTCTTCTCGCGTCATCGAGCAACCCACGATGGGGCACAACCCACAACAGCCCCCGCATCCCTTCTTGTCCATGGCTGTCCTCTTCCATCAGCACCACCCCATGGCTTCTCCTCTTCAGTGGCTATTCACCCATCCATAGCAGTCAATTGCCGGGGCACTAGCTCCATGATCTGGCCGTTCATCCACCAGCATGGCAGCAACCACGCCAAGGTCCAGCGTCAGGCCATCTCTCCACCATGATCCGCCTCCCACCTCTCCGGCGGCACGCGGCCCCTATCCAGGCCGCCTTCCCTCCTCCGCCGGCGCGCGTGACAGTGCAAACCCCAGGATCTCCCCTTGCAGCGTCCCTACACCAGCGCAATAGCACCTTCAGCCAGCTGCACGCCTCCTCCCTTGGTTGCCGCACTCCTCTCCAACAGCGCCCCACGACAGCAACCAGCAACCCCCTTGGCAGCACTCTCCCTGTGTGGCCTTATGCGCCACCCAAGCTCGACAACCAAGCACCCCTTTGGCCGCACCTCCGCTGGAACGCCACGGAGAGCCCTCGGCTGCAAACTCTCCTCGGCAGTACCCTTGCCGTGCAATTCCCTTGGCTGTGTCCTCCTCCTTGCCTAATCCACGACAGCAAGCCTGAGATCCTCCCAACTGAGCTCGATCATAACCACCCGCAGACCTCCCTGAAATACACCTAGAGGGGGGGTGAATAGGTGTAATTGCTAATCTAATGATTTTTTTTTAAACTTAAGTAAATATGAGTGATGCAACGATCTCTCAAAACACGACTAGGAGCCGAATACCCGGTGAATGATTCTGAACTCCGTCCTCCCAATTCCCCTTAAAGATGGGTTAGAGGTGCGCAATGCAACCGTGTTGTATGAGATATGATCGAACAAGATAAGAATGAAATTCTATGATGAAATACACACAATAAATATCACAAGTAAATAAACAAGAGAGAATTGCACAAGTAAAGGGTTAGTTCTCAAGCAAATAATTGAAGACAATATAAAGTAAGAGAAATGTAAAGCAAGATGACGCAAGGCAATCGCAAACACGAATGATTTGTTTCAAAGTTCGAGCCACCGCTCTAGTCCCCGCCTTCACCTCCGTGAAGGGTTTCCACTATCCACCGAGGACGCCTTACAATTTGGTCTACCGAAGACCGAGCACCGAGCTCCACACCTTACAAAAGAACCTCAACCTTAGAGGTTGCTCCACAAGAAGAGAATCACAAGAACAAGAGTGATCACAACAAGATCACTAAACTCTTTCTCAAACACTTTTACAATTCTCACTCTTTTTACAACTTCACTATAGTATGAGTAATGGATTTTTGGCTCTATGAAGTGTGGTGAGAAAACTTCAGTTGTAGAGTGATATTAGCAATCAAACACAACTGAAAAACTAGCTCAAAAGATTGGAGCTGAAAGCTTTAAAACAATTTTTCCTTTTCTCTTTGAAAACAATGAAAACTTGAGGATTTTTTTTTTTTGAGTAACAAAGACCTATTGCCCTCTATTTATAAGGAGAGAATAGGTTAAAACTCTTTTCTTTACACCTAATTTGACCTGCAAAAGGCCCCCAACAACTCTCTAAAACTCTGTTAAAGAAGACAGAAAAAACAGATTTCAGAACTATCCCAAAGAGGAAAGAGCCGTTGGCCAGCAGCAGGCTTGGCGGTCGACCGGCCCGGTCGACCGTCGCCTTGCTGGCAAAGAGCCGTTGGGCTCCGGTCGACTGTCCGGTCGACCGTCCTCTTTGAGGAAACACAGTTTCCTTCTACCGGTCGACCGATCGGTCGACTCAAACAAACCGAGAGCAAAACTGGTTACAGTCGGTCGACCGGCCAGTCGACCGACAGACATGCACAAACTGTGCATGTCCTGACACAGGCACCGGTCGACTGTCCGGTCGACCGGTCTCGCCTGAAACAGAAAAACAGGCTGAATTTGAAGTTGGGATTTTTTGTAAAAACATGTTTTAAAAATATATATATGACTAAGTATTATGCAAGGATTAGTCTACACATGTTTTAAATAAAGATTTTCAATATAAAACAAGTTGGAAACATGTATACATAAACTAATGCATAAAACTTAAACCGAACATTTTTAAAAACATAGAGAAGATAACGAATAAGTGTGTGTGCAAATCCTAGAGCCAATTATCCTACACTCAAACTTTAACATTCTATTCTTACAATGTTCTAAGGACTTCAAGGCTTCAAGAGGGGCTTTCTCCACTTGATCTTCAATTTTGCATCTTGAGCCCAATTTGAGTTATCTTGAGTCCAAGTCACCTTCCTTTAGGGAAGAAAACACCTATGCAAGATAGAAAACCTGAAACACACTTAAACAACAAATAATATTAGTACAAATAACTAATACGTTTTGTAATCATCAAAACACACTAAAGACGGGTGATTGTAACCTTGGGCCAACAATCTCCCCCTTTTTGATGATGACAAAACATATAAGTTATTGAAACAAATAAAGGAAGAAAAGCTTGGAAAGCTCCTCCTCAAACAATGCTATGTATTTATCATGAAGCATTATGAAAATATCAACACCATAAAATTTGTCATATAACTCAAATAATGAACAACATTAAACAAATTTATAATAAGCAAACTTATCTTTTTCAAATATCCTTTTTCTCCCTAAAAACTTCAAGTAATAAACACCTTAATTAAACTTATATATTTTCAAGTAATAAACACCTTAATTAAACTTATATATTTTTCTCCCCCTTTTTGTCATACATCAAAAAGGGTTAAAACATAACAAAAAACGAACAAACTAAAAAATATTTTAAGAATCAATCATACATACATTCAACTCACCACAAATAAATGAAAATCTAGCATAATCTAAAGGTTTAGTGAAAATATCGGCAAGTTGAAAATCGGTAGAAACATAATCTATATCAATATCTCCTTTCTCAAAGTGATCTCTAAGAAAGTGATACCTAATGTCAATGTGTTTGGTTTTACTATGTTGATTTGCATTCTTTGTCATGTGAATAGTACTAGTATTATCATAAAATATTTTAACATGATCAAAGTGTAAATCATAGTCAAGGAGAGTATGTTTCATCCAAAGAACTTGTGCACAACAAGCTCCGGCCGCAACATACTCCGCCTCGGCGGTTGAAAGGGCTACCGAATTTTGCTTTTTGGAAGACCAAGATACAAGACAAATATCTAAGAATTGGCATGTTCCACTTGTGCTCTTCCTATCTACCCTACAACCCGCATAGTCGGCATCCGAAAAATTCGTCATTGAAAATTGGCCGGTTTTCGGATACCACAAACCCATTTCAATAGTGCCCTTAAGGTATCTAATTATGCGTTTAACCGCAATTATGTGAGACTCTTTAGGACAAGATTGAAAACGTGCACAAAGACACACGGAAAACATAATATCCGGCCTACTAGCCGTTAAATAAAGCAAGCTACCTATCATGCTACGATATAATTTAATGTCTACACATTTACCTTGTTCATCCTTGTCAAGCTTTGTAGTTGTTGCCATGGGAGTTTTGCTTACTTTAGATTCTTCAAGCCCGAACCTTTTGATTAGTTCCTTTGTGTACTTGGCTTGATTTATGAAGATCCCATCCTTCTTTTGCTTGATTTGGAGTCCAAGGAAATAGTTGAGCTCCCCCATCATAGACATTTCGAATTCATCCTTCATGCATGACTCAAAAGCTTGGCAAAGAGATTCATTAGTAGAACCAAAAATAATATCATCTATATAAATTTGTACAATGAGTATATCCTTTTCTACATGTTTTGTAAACAAGGTTGTATCAATTTTACCTTTCTTAAAACCATTTGAAATCAAAAATGAAGAAAGTCTTTCATACCAAGCCCTAGGGGCTTGTTTTAAACCATAAAGAGCTTTATCTAATTTGAATACAAAATCCGGATGTGTAGGATCAACAAACCCGGGGGGTTGTTCAACATACACCTCCTCTTCAATAAAACCATTTAGAAAAGCACTTTTAACATCCATTTGAAATAATTTAAAATCTTTATATGAGGCAAATGCTAGTGTCATCCGTATGGCTTCAAGCCGTGCTACGGGTGCAAAGGTTTCTTCAAAATCGATTCCTTCGATTTGAGTGTAACCTTGGGCAACTAACCTAGCTTTATTCCTAACAACGTTACCCGATTCATCCAACTTGTTCTTAAAGATCCACTTAGTACCAATTGTTGGTCTATCGTGGGGCCTAGGAACAAGGTGCCAAACTTGGTTGCGCTCAAATTGATTGAGTTCCTCTTGCATAGCTAGCAACCAATATGAATCGGCCTCGGCTTCGAGGACGTTCTTGGGTTCAACATGAGAAATAAATGCATAATGTCCACAATAGTCATGAAGTTTAGAGCGAGTTGTTACCCCTTTTGATATTTCACCTATGACGAGGTCCTTGGGATGATGTGGATTGTATCTCCAATCCTTTGGAAGTTGTTGAGTGGGCTCTTCTCCATTTGTTTGATCTTCATTTCCTTGAGCCTCTTGTATTTTAGCTTCACTTCCTTCATCATCCTTTGGCTTGTCTCCCATAGTAGGTGTATCCTCCAAGGTCACTTTCTCCAAGCCTTCATGCAAAGCATCTATTTCTACAACATTCTTAACAAACAAGTTAGATTCCTCAAACTTAACATGTATAGATTCCTCAATAGTCAATGATGACCTATTGAAGACTCTATAAGTCTTACTAGTACTAGAATAACCCACAAATATAGCCTCATAAGATTTAGGATCAAATTTTCCTAAATTATCTTTTGTATTTAAAACAAAACATTTGCATCCAAAAACCTTGAAATATGAAACATTTGGTTTTCTAGAAAAGTACATTTCAAAAGAGGTTTTTGTAGTATTTTTACACAAGAAAACACGATTTGATATATAACATGATTTATTAACGGCCTCGGCCCACAAATAATGTGGTAGACCATATTCACTAAGCATTGACCTAGCCATCTCTTGCAAAGTTCGATTTTTCCGTTCAACTACTCCATTTTGTTGTGGAGTTCTAATACAGGATAGTTCATGCTTTATTCCATGTTCTTCACAAAAAGTGGTAAAGGGTTGGTTAATGAATTCACCTCCTCTATCACTTCTTATTCTTAAAATCGAAACATCCTTTTCTTTTTCAACTCTTTTCTTAAAAGTTTGGAAATACGAAAATGCTTGATTTTTATGCTCAAGAAAGAAAACCCAAGTAAAACGTGAAAAATCATCAACTAAAACAAATGCAAATCTATTCCCACTTAGACTTTTGGTTTGTGTAGGGCCAAATAGATCCATATGGATTAACTCCAAAGGACGTGATGTCATGATATCCTTAATTGACTTGAAAGAAGACTTAGTTTGTTTCCCAAATTGACATGCGTCACAAACTCGGTCCTTTTCAAAATTCAAACAAGGAATACCTTTCACCATTTCCTTTGTGTTAAGCCTAGATATATGGTCAAAAGAAATGTGGCCTAATCTTCTATGCCACAACCAAGAGTCGTCATCGAGGGCTTTTAAACATGTTATATTACAAGACATATTTAACATATCTATCATATAAACATTACTTTCACGAAAACCGAAAAACACACAAGCATTAGAAATTCTATCAATTACTTTACAAACAACATTATCAAAAACTACATCAAAACCTTTATCACATAATTGACTAACACTCAAGAGATTATGCTTGTGGCCGTCAACTAAAACTACATTCTCAATTAAAGGGGATGTGCCAAGTTTTATATTATCGATACCGATGATTTTACCCTTGGCGTCATCTCCGAAGGTGATGGTGCCACCTTCATGGTATCTTGATAGGGTTGCAAAGTTGTTGATATCCCAAGTCATGTGCCTTGAGCAACCACTATCAAGATACCACAATCCTCTACGTCGTTGGGCTTTGGAAGGTACCTACATCATTTAACAAAATCGTTGATTTTGGTACCCAAACTTTCTTGGGTCCTTGAAAGTTAGTGTTTCGAACCCAAACATTATGATGAGATGCACTTAGTCTATCATAGCAAAAATTGGCTAAGTGTCCTTTCCGCCCACAATGTGAACATGAGAACACTCTACCATACATGAATGCATGATGTGTGTGTGGAGTGTGAGCATGTGTGTGTGAAGTGTGAGCATGTTTTGGGGTTTGCCACGATGTAAAGGTTGTGTGGTATGTACATGAGCATGAGCATTATGAACATTTTTCTTAGAGGCTTGTTTCTTAGGGAACATAGCCTCAATCCTTTTCTTATCAAACTCACTACACTTTTTCAAAACAATACCTAAAGAATCTATTCTTTCCTTAAGCATGGTAATCTCATTAGCATCAACAAATGGGGACTTGCCTTTACAAGAAGTCTTATATTTATCAAATTCATTTTTAGTGGAAACCAAAGTAGAATGCAAGTCATTATTTTCTTTAGAAAGATTTACAACTTGAAGACTAAGAGATTCATTTTCCTTTTTCATTTTTAAATACTTTTTCTTTAAGAAGTCATAATTGTGAGACAATTCTACAAAGGCTTCTCCTAACTCATCCATGGAAAGATCTTCATCAAATGAAGGGGAAGGGTTACCTTGCTTGTGCTTTCATTAGCCATGAAGCACATGTTGGCGGTGTCGATCTCCTCCTCGGATTCGCTCTCGGAATCCCATGTCGCCTTCATTGCTTTCTTCTTGAAGGGCTTCTTGGATGAGGATGGCTTCACTTTGTCCGGACATTCCGCAACAATGTGTCCCGGCTTTTGGCAATTGAAGCATATGATCTTTCTTTCTTCTTTGCCTCCTTGCCATCTCCTTCTACCTTGGAATTTCGCCTTGTTGTACATCCTCCAGACATTCTTGACAAGAAGTGAGAGCTCTTCGTCATCTTCTTCTTCATCATCTTCGTCGGAGTGAGTAGATTGACTTTTGAAAGCTATGGTCTTCTTCTTGGAGGGAGCCATCTCCTCTCTTGCTTTCCTTTCCATCTCATGGGTTTTTAGATTCCCAATGAGACCAATTAGCTCTATCTCATCCTTGTCGTTGAGTTCCTTCAAGGTTGTAGCCTTGACTTCCCATGAAGGAGGAAGAGCCCGGATGATCTTTCTTACTCTTTGATCATTGTTGATGTCCTCACCTAGAGAAGAAAGTCCATTAGTAATCTTGGTAAATTTTGTAACCATATCATCTATGGTTTCATTCTCTTGCATGCTAAAATTTTCATATTGGGACCGAAGAAGGTCTATCTTGGCCCTCTTCACTTGTGATGTCCCCTCATGTGTGACTAACAAATGGGTCCAAATCTCGTATGCGGATTTGCAATGGATGACTCTAGCTATGTCATCATCATTGAGGGCTTGTAGGAGTGCATAATGAGCCCTATCATTGGCATCAAACTCCTTGGTCTCAATTTCGGACCAAGTAGATTCATCACCGGGGGTGTGGTAAAAGATTTGGTCACGGCCTTTGCAACTCGGCTACCTAGAGATTGCAAGAACACGGTTATCTTAACCTTCCATATGGGAAAGTTAAGTCCATCAAACTTGGGGGGTGTCTTGATACCATCGGCCATGTTTACTAAATGAGTATGAATGAAATGATTAGCAATGTGAGGATCCCTCTAAGGTTGTTAAGCCAAATCCTAGAGTCCAAGCTCTGATACCAATTGAAATACACCTAGAGGGGGGGTGAATAGGTGTAATTGCTAATCTAATGATTTTTTTTTTAAACTTAAGTAAATATGAGTGATGCAACGATCTCTCAAACACGACTAGGAGCCGAATACCCGGTGAAGGGTTCTGAACTCCGTCCTCCCAATTCCCCTTAAAGATGGGTTAGAGGTGCGCAATGCAACCGTGTTGTATGAGATATGGTCGAACAAGATAAGAATGAAATGCTATGATGAAATACACACAATAAATATCACAAGCAAAATAAACAAGAGAGAATTGCACAAGTAAAGGGTTAGTTCTCAAGCAAATAATTGAAGACAAATAAAGCAAGAGAAATGTAAAGCAAGATGACGCAAGGCAATCGCAAACACGAATGATTTGTTTTGAGGTTCGAGCCACCGCTCTAGTCCCCGCCTTCACCTCCGTGAAGGGTTTCCACTATCCACCGAGGACGCCTTACAATTTGGTCTACCGAAGACCGAGCACCGAGCTCCACACCTTACAAAAGAACCTCAACCTTAGAGGTTGCTCCACAAGAAGAGAATCACAAGAACAAGAGTGATCACAACAAGATCACTAAACTCTTTCTCAAACACTTTTACAATTCTCACTCTTTTTACAACTTCACTATAGTATGAGTAATGGATTTTTGGCTCTATGAAGTGTGGTGAGAAAACTTCAGTTGTAGAGTGATATTAGCAATCAAACACAACTGAAAAACTAGCTCAAAAGATTGGAGTTGAAAGCTTTAAAATAATTTTTCCTTTTCTCTTTGAAAACAATGAAAACTTGAGGATTTTTCTTTTGTTGAGTAACAAAGACCTATTGCCCTCTATTTATAAGGAGAGAATAGGTTAAAACTCTTTTCTTTACACCTAATTTGACCTGCAAAAGGCCCCCAACAACTCTCTAAAACTCTGTTAAAGAAGACAGAAAAACAGATTTCAGAACTATCCCAAAGAGGAAAGAGCCGTTGGCCAGCAGCAGGCTTGGCGGTCGACCGGTCCGGTCGACCGTCGCCTTGCTGGCAAAGAGCCGTTGGGCTCCGGTCGACTGTCCGGTTGACCGTCCTCTTTGAAGAAACACAGTTTCCTTCTACCGGTCGACCGGTCGGTCGACTCAAAAACAAACGAGAGCAAAACTGGTTACAGTCGGTCGACCGGCCAGTCGACCGACAGACATGCACAAACCGTGCATGTCCTGACACAGGCGCCGGTCGACTGTCCGGTCGACCGGTCTCGCCTGAAACAGAAAACAGGCTGAATTTGAAGTTGGGATTTTTTGTAAAAACATGTTTTAAAAATATATATATGACTAAGTATTATGCAAGGATTAGTCTACACATGTTTTAAACAAAGATTTTCAATATAAAACAAGTTGGAAACATGTATACATAAACTAATGCATAAAACTTAAAACCGAACATTTTTAAAAACATAGAGAAGATAACGAATAAGTGTGTGTGCAAATCCTAGAGCCAATTATTCTACACTCAAACTTTAACATTCTATTCTTACAATGTTTTAAGGACTTCAAGGCTTCAAGAGGGGCTTTCTCCACTTGATCTTCAATTTTGCATCTTGAGCCCAATTTGAGTTATCTTGAGTCCAAGTCACCTTCCTTTAGGGAAGAAAACACCTATGCAAGATAGAAAACCTGAAACACACTTAAACAATAAATAATATTAGTACAAATAACTAATACGTTTTGTAATCATCAAAACACACTAAAGACGGGTGATTGTAACCTTGGGCCAACACTCCCCTCCTCTTCTGCTGGATCCTGGAGACAATGCAACTCCGCAGCCGCATCGAGCACCAACAACAGCAAGCCGTGGTCTCCACTTTGCTGCGAGCCCCTTGCTCATGCGCAAGCACAGCTCCTTAGCCATGTGTATTTGTGTGGGATGTCATCTTACTCCGAGCCATTTTCTGGCTCTCTGTGGATCGCCGTGGATCACCGTAGGCGAGTGCGAATGCACCCACGCCCTTCACGGCGATATTCTGTATCCAACGACACCCTCCGCGACCCCGGACGTCTCCACCAGAGCCTCCGTCGATGCGCAGCAAATCGCCTTGAGTGTTTCGGATCCGTTTGTGAGATCCGGACCGTTGCTGGAGACCCGGACCCAATCCGGATTCGTGCTCGTTGTGGACCCGAAACAATAGTGATTCGAAGACCGATTCATGGGATGATTCGTAGATCAGTACCGGTTAGTGCAGTGAAGACCAGATGGCGATTCGGTTCCGAAACCTCGTCATTCATGTGAGTGTTCGTTATTGTGTATTTACCATTATCGGTATGCCTTACATGTTGCTCTTATCATTTTATGTGACTTTCTGTTATATTTTACCAGTTTAATTACGTGTATTACTTCATGAAACATCTATGAATGTTCACTTTATTTACATAGTTGATAGGAGCTTGTATCTGTGTTATTTTATGTGTTGGTAGTTTGGCGTTGTTGGCTTAGACCTAGTTTTGATATACCTTAGACAGTGACTCATTTTGATCCACTGGTTAGTTGGCCCAGATCATATTTGAGGACAGATGACATATTTCATGTAGAGTACTTCATAGACCTGTTATTCTTTCATTTGATAATAACTTTGGTGATGATTCATTCGGGTATTGATAACGGACTTGTTATCATGTTACTTTACTAAGAGATTGGATTTCTTGATGGTTGGATCAGTATATAGACTTAATTGTAGTTTGGGTCTAACTGGGATTTATGTTATTTACATTGGATATTGATCAGTATTAGATGTGACTGTTTAGTTAGACTGTGATTTGGATTGATCTTGAGTTAGAGTTAATCTAAAATTTACATTCTTTATAACGAAGCCTGATCTGCATTAAGATGAGATTGACGTAGCTGGATTTATAATTGTGAGTATTTGAGATTTATCTAGGTGATATTTTTTTGATGTTGAGTATAAGAAGTAGATATTTCAAACCATAAGTTGTTTGAGGATGTTTCCTATTTAGATATAATTTGGTATGTGCTGACTTGTTGATCTCGAGGATATGCCATGTGCTTCATGTATAGTTATTGATTACTCAATTAATAGAGATTCAGTTATTGTGATAGTGATCTAGTTGATATCGGTGATCTTGTACTTCAGAGTTATCGGATAGCAGTTAACACTTATTAATTATTGGTGAGATTATTTGTTAGTGATCATATGACGTGTTCAGAGTTTATAGGAGTTGGCAGATATCTGTACTAGTTACTAGTTATTTGTGGCACTATTGTATTAGTGACTATATCTCCAGTATCTTATTTCAGATGTCAGATATTAGTTGTCAGCTACTCAGATGTCAGATATCAATTTTCAGTTGTCAGTTGTCAGATTATCAGCTAGTATTGACATCAGCAGTTGTTGGAGATATCAGTTACTATTACATATTAAATCACATTGATTGCTTATTAATAAAAGACACCATAACCCGGGGAACAGGGGTAATTTCCTGATGATGCATGTCGTGTATTTTGGAAGGACTTCTTATGGTACCGAGTTGTGGGTTCCAACCGTGGGGAACCAAGGTAGTACTGGCTACCTATTAGTTGTCAGTTTTCAGGGCTATGCCCGGATTACGACGCCACACTAGTTGTCTTTTCGTGTGGGGCTGTGGTCTTCAGTTGTCAGAGCCTTGCGGCTTGTCCTGGTTCAGCGCTAGGGTGTTAGACCGTGGTACCGGGCATGCACGGTACTCTTTCAAAACACATGCACTACATTGGCCGGCAATTACAACAACGATCACTTTGCTTGATATGTGGGAAAACGGCTATGGTATGAGACACAGCTAAGTACTACATTAGTTAGGTTAATAACAACCAACCAGACTAGTGACATATGCTAGGTTATACATTCAGATATCAGTTATTTGTTTACAGTTGTGATAGTTGACTTTATCTACATACATTTTATTTTCGATTATCCTTCAGTTGTCTTCTTATCATGTTATTTATTTATCTTATGACTGTAATTTATCTTGTTATTATTTTGTGCACATTGTTTATACGCACGAGCTCTCCTCTTTACACACACACACACACACACACACACACTCACTAGGTCGCTTTCTGACGACCCTGAATTTGTACGTCCAGATATTGGACGCTTTGTTTCTATTGTGCAGGTTTCGATGAGACCGTACGCTTCGCGAAGTGCTGGAGCTTCTCCCTATTTGATTCCTGTATTCTTATCTTTCTTTTCTTCATGTTATTTCCTGATTCTCGTTATATCAGATTCAGTTGTTATTCCAGTCTTTATTCACTTGATATCATACGTGGTTGCTTATATGTGATATTGTAGTAATCATGATTTATTACAGTTAGATTTATAGCTTGTTTCTGGTTACTTAAGGCTTAGCGCGTATACGTAAGGGATTTTCCTTGCGTATATGCGTCGCCGACTCGTGTCGCATCTCCGCTCCAGCGTATTTGGGAAGCGGGGCGTGACAATATGCATGGATTAAAGTAAAGCTTCATAAAAGCTCCCCCTTAACTTATGCATAAAAATAAACATAAAGATATGTCATGAATGCTCAACATAGATATGCATAAACATGTATAAAACAAGGAAATAAAACAAACATGATCTTTTATACTAATGAAATAAATATGCTTTTGATATCAATTTTAAAAGAAATATTTCTTAAAAACAATGTTGCTCTTAATACCAACAAAAACTCTTAATACCAATAAAACAATAAAAGATGCTCTTGATACCAATACCAACAAAAAGATGCTTTTGATATCAATGGTAAAAGATAACAAATTTAAACAAATATGCATATAAACAACATATAAACAAACATGCATATATCAAACTCCAACATATCTCTCCCCCTTTTTGTCAATTCATCAACAAAGGGGTGCAAACTAAAAATATTTTTCTTCCTTTTTAAAAATCAAACAATACAGTGTATATATGCTATGTACATTCATGAAGAGGAGAGACGTGAAGTTAATTCCCCTGCATATATGCATTTATTTGAAAAGAGATGACTAAATCCTAACACATAGATCATAATATGCAATGTATAAAAGAAGATCTGAGCTCCTACTCACACGTGTAGTACATACCAAAGAAACGTCAATGACTTTAATATGACATACACTCAATATGAATATATATATAGAAGATGTGAAGCTTCTCTTGCATATAAGCAATACAAATCAAAACATTATGATACCAATTGAAGGATATATCAATTTAGCATGAAGGTATATATCAAAACATTATGATACCAATTTATGATACCAATTGAAAATAAACAAAACATTTTGAAGATATCAACAAAAATTTTGATACCAATTGAAAGATATAAATATATAAGAAATTTTGATACCAATTAAAAAATTAGTACTAATTGAAAATATTTTACACTTTTGATACCAATTGAAAAAATATAAACTAATCATTTTGTTTAAACACTAAAAATATTTTACAATAGAGATACCAAATAGAGAATAATATCAATTTATATTCTTGATACTGATTAGTCTACAATTCTGCATTTTTATGTCGCATTTTCCCACCAGTTTATGAATAAATAGTCGGTCTAATACGTGTTTTGGTCTTTATTGCAGGTACAACCAAAGTTCAAGGGCAAAGGTGTAATAAGAGCTTAATTAGACCCAATTAAGGGTAATTAAATCCGCATTACTTGGAGGCCAAGCAAGGGATTATCTAGAAGATTCATTGAACCTAGTCTCTTGCGCACATCAGACGAATCTGCGGTCGAAATTACCCGAAATTGGATATACCTGGAAGCAGCTAGAAGCCAGACAAACGCGTGGACGAAATCCAGAGACATAGATCCCTAGAATTGCCGCGGAATCTCGGCAATCCTTGAGATTCCGCGGCATTTTTGTGGAGCCACGCGTCGATTTTCGACACGTGGACCCGTCTCGTCTTCCAGAGCCTTCTTTTGCCTATAAATAGCCCTGCAGAGAGCCCAACGCAAGTAGTCTTCGTTTTTAGGAGTAGGTGCAGATTTAGTGTAGTGTAGGTGAGAGTTCTTCATTTTCTTGTATTTTCTTTTCTTTTTCTTAGATCATTGTAGTAGGGCTGAGTGATTCATAGAGAGAGAGATAGTGAGGGATTGATGTAATAGAGAGTGACACTCTATGTAAAGGTACCTCCTTTCTCTTCCATTGTAATCTCCTTCATCTTCTACATGATGTTTGTTGCTAGTTTTTCTTCTCATGGCAATCTAACTACTAACCACTAACCTATCTAACCACTTACTTGATAATCCACATGAATCGGGTTGCCTCTACAAGGCCTTGTTCTTGCAAGAGCCATTGATGGCCAAAGATGATGGGTTCTAACATCTAACTTGCTAACTTGCTAACTTGCTAACCAAGCTAACTCTCTTTTATTTCATGCTCTTTTATTTCATGCTAGCTAACTTGCTAACTTGCTAACCAAGCTAACTCTCTTTTACTTCATGCTCTTTTATTTCATGCATTCTTTTAATTGTTGGTGAGTTGATGCTTGTACTAGCTTGTTCTTGTTGCAATGTTGTGATTGTTATGAACCATCGGTGAGCCATGCTTTGTACCGTCTCTTTGAAGGCAAGGATTGTGATGGCCAAGGATCAAAATGTGAGGCAACTATCTCAAAGAGGTTAGCATGGTTAGTGGAGTACTTAGTAGTTAGTAGCCATGAGTTTTCTTTTACCTTTGTTTTAGAAATCATTTTCCAAATTCTTTTCTCATTTTTCTATCGGTGTTTTCATCGCCTTTTTAGTTTACCTTGTTCCATCTTCTTCACTTCTCTTTTGGTTTTTACATTGCCGTTTTCATCGCTCTCCTCACCTACCACATGCTTATTTTCATTTTCTCATTCTTTTTCATTCTTTCAACATAGAAGAATTGTTAACATCTGACGTGACTAGAGACTGTTAATGCTTCTATCGCCTCCCTTCCCTGTGGATACGACCCGTTAAGCCAATGCTATAACGGAAGTATCGAGGGTATACTAAGCACATTCGAGCTTTTCATTTGATTTCATAAATACACATTTTGAGTGCTAGTTTCCCCATCAATCAAATTTTTGAAATTTTTGGCGCCGTTGCCGGGGAAGGGAATGGTTTTGATGTCGCGTTTTTTTTAACATTTGTCTTCTCTGTTTTGGTGTGCAGGGCAATATTTTCAGGTGCTTAACATTGCAGAAAATAATCTAGCTTTGCCTTTCCCTGCTCTAGAAAGCAGGACCCCAGATTTGGAAGGAAAGCCGCGAAACCGCGACTTTTGCCGCGCCACCGCGGCCATTGTGCAATAATTCTGTATATTGTTTGTTCTGGGATGTGTATCTTGTAATAGCTAGTTGATTTCTGCTGCTATCTTTCTTGCTTTGATTGCCTACACACCATAATAAATAAAAGAACTAAAATACGGTATTTGGACGCTTTTAAAATGGTATAGTCATTTGCATTTAGGCACGTGTCAATTCAATTCCAATATACTGTATTTTGTTCTGTTGTTGTGATCTGGATGGAGATGTACATATGGCATTGCATATAGCATAGGACAAACACGTGGGTGATTTATCGCTTTGTGTTATATTCTTGTCTATATTGCACACTTGCACAAATTGAATTTAAGGCAAACTCCAAACAAGATAAGGTGGGATTTCATACCCCTTCCTTAGCCCAAAAATCATCTCCCCACTCACACAACCCAAGCCCTAATAAAATTTGAATAGACGTTGGCCCCTAGGGACATTTCATCTAGGTCTAGGTCAACCCTCCTCTTGGCTTGGTTTTGATTTTTGTTTTCTTTTTGTTTGTTGTTTGATTCTTTCTTTTTTGTGATTTTTTGTGTGAAATGGCATTCAACAAAAATAATTCTTTCAATCCAAATATGAATCCATATTTCACACCAACTCCATATGATTCGGATAATTCCAACCCGGCGTTTTCTAATATGCACCAACCAAATACACCGGGTTGGCCTTATCCGAATCAATACAACCCATACCCACATTCTAATAACTATAATTTCCAAAATAATTTCAACTCGTCACAGAGTAATTGGGGATTCAAGTCCCCCGAGTTTAATTATCAACCTCCTTGTCCCCCATGTCCACCTTGTCCATCATATTCACATTATCCACAATATTCATTCCCCGATTCCGCTTCATATACTCCTTTTTCTGGACCTCCAATTGAAGAAAAACCTGAGTTTGAAAAGAGAGTAGAAGCCAATTTACAAGAGGCCGAGCAACAACTTCACAAAACATTGACCTTTCCAATTCCACAACATTTTCAAGATTCATACTCATTTCCACCAGTCCAAAATAGAAGACCATCAATTTTGGAAATGAGTATGCGTGAGTCCAAACAACAATCACAAAATCTGATGGACTCACAATTTCACCACCAATTCCAAAACAACACTGCATCTCTTCAACAAAATAATGAACCAATCAGCCAGAAAAGATGCTTGAAATCATGACTCAGGCTCAAAATGATCGTAACCGTGACATAGATTTGATGATCCAAACTCTTCATTCTCATCCTATTTCTAATGTCACAAACCATTCTGTTCGAGCCAAAGAGTCATGTTGTTTTGGAAATCAAGATTCAATTTCAGCACATCCACCTGAACTTGTCCACACCTCAAATCCTATTGACATTTTGGCAAGTTATCCTTTTCCTGAAATTGAACTTGAGCATGAATATGATCATGAAACTCAAATTAGTGATTCAATTCTACTTCCTGATTCAATTATGACTCCGGTGTCTTCACCTGATTTCAATCCTTTTCCCGAGTCTGTATTGGATCCAGTGCCTATTCATTGTGAAATTGAATCACCAATTTCTTATGATGATCATATTGAACTTGACCAATTTCATACTTTTGAAAGTCCATTTGATAAATTGGTAAGTTCTCATTTTTGTGGAATTGAACTCAATGTGGAATGTGACTTTGACCCTCAAGTTTGTGATTTAGTTCAAATACCTGAATCATTATTGACTCCTGTTTTGTTACCCAATTTGAGTAACATTTTAGAGTCAGTTTTGATTCCCAACCCTCCTGAACTTGAATCACTAATCTTAGATAGTCACATTCCATCATGGGGAAATGAATGTGGACCTGAGCTTTATCTTTTTGATTTGGACCCACTTCCTGAACCGATCTCGACTCCCGAACCTTTACTTGATTTAAGTTTTTTTTCTGAGTTGATATTAGTTCCTGTGCTTCCTGAGTCCAAATCAATCATTTCATCTTTTCATACTCCATTCTGGGACAAGGATCTTGATAAATTTGACTCCGAAATTATTTTGAAAATTTGGAAATTTGATGGGGTAACATTTTTAATAAAAATCACACATGCATACATCTTTCTAGTGGGTTGTATCATGGAGGTTTCTGGTGGGTTCCTTCGGACTCCACGCAATAATGATTGGGCCGCCTTTCGTGGACCAATCCGACCACCACCGGAACCACCACCTTAAGGTAATTTTTTCCTTCCCTCTCTATTTTGTTTCATGCATACATATATCATGATGCATTGAGGACAATACATGAAATAAGTGTGGGGGAGGGTTTACTAACATAGAGTTTTTAGATCTTCTTTCTTTTACACTTCTTTTAGAAAAAATAAAAAATAAAAAAATAAAAAAATAAAAAAAAAACTTTTTGAAATAAGAGACAAAGTTTTGATCTATTTTTAAGAAAATTAAGATGTATCTTAGAAATTAAGAAAGCCTTAATTATGACATCTTAAACCTAGTTGAAATAATAGATCTTGTTTGAAATTATAGGCTAAGTAAGAAAAATTGGGGAGATATTCTTATCTTGAATTTTTTGCCTTAGATAAGTATGCACTTCATACTTACACATTTTTGGGATGGAAACAAAGACCAAAAAGGCCATAAAAAAAAAGAAAAAAAGAAAAAGAAAAAAAAAAGAAAAAAAAATATATATGTGAATAAAGCATCACTTATTAAGCTGGATAACTATGCCTCAAGAAGCATGATTATTCACGCCTAACGGTGGTAAAAAAATAATAATCCCCTTTAGTTTCGTGGCCTTTTTCACTCGAGACCTTAAACCCGAGGGATGTTTTCTCATCTGGTGCCCTAAGACCGTCTGGTTTGGGAGTCATCGGTTATAGGCTCGTTACAAGGGTGAACTAGAAAGCCTAAACTAAGGGAAGAATAAAAAAAAAAGGAAATATAAATATATATAAATAAATGGCTTTATGGTTAGAGTTGAAATCCCAGAAATCTTCACTGTCACGGTGTGCATACTATCTAGGTTTTATGAAAGATAAAATATTCAATCCAATTTTGAATTCTTACCTTAATTGAAGACAAGATCTTGCATAGAGACTAAGTTTAAGGGAGAATGATTATAGGTGGACTTATGACCTAAGATCACTTATATTTTTGCAAAAATAGTTCGTAAACTTGTCTCTCTTTCAAAATGCGTTTTCAAAATACTAACATTTGTCTTCTTTCTTTATGGATTTTGTGGGTGTAATCCGCTGAAAACCCTCAGGAGACAACACTCCTCCTCTAGGTAACCTAGAGGTTTAACGGCTTGTTGCACACGCTCAGTGCAATCGCGTCACCTGCGAAAGTGGTGTAATAAAATTTGTAGTATAGTTTTTCTTTTCTTGTTTTGCTCGGGACGAGCAAAAGAATAAGTGTGGGGGTGTGATTAGTCTACAATTCTGCATTTTTATGTCGCATTTTCCCACCAGTTTATGAATAAATAGTCGGTCTAATACGTGTTTTGGTCTTTATTGCAGGTACAACCAAAGTTCAAGGGCAAAGGTGTAATAAGAGCTTAATTAGACCCAATTAAGGGTAATTAAATCCGCATTACTTGGAGGCCAAGTAAGGGATTATCTAGAAGATTCATTGAACCTAGTCTCTTGCGCACATCAGACGAATCTGCGGTCGAAATTACCCGAAATTGGATATACCTGGAAGCAGCAAGAAGCCAGACAAACGCGTGGACGAAATCCAGAGACATAGATCCCTAGAATTGCCGCGGAATCTCGGCAATCCTTGAGATTCCGCGGCAGTTTTGTGGAGCCACGCGTCGATTTTCGACACGTGGACCCGTCTCGTCTTCCAGAGCCTTCTTTTGCCTATAAATAGCCCTGTAGAGAGCCCAAACGCAAGTAGTCTTCGTTTTTAGGAGTAGGTGCAGATTTAGTGTAGTGTAGTGAGAGTTCTTCATTTTCTTGTATTTTCTTTTCTTTTTCTTAGATCATTGTAGTAGGGCTGAGTGATTCATAGAGAGAGAGATAGTGAGGGATTGATGTAATAGAGAGTGACACTCTATGTAAAGGTACCTCCTTTCTCTTCCATTGTAATCTCCTTCATCTTCTACATGATGTTTTGTTGCTAGTTTTTCTTCTCATGGCAATCTAACTACTAACCACTAACCTATCTAACCACTTACTTGATAATCCACATGAATCGGGTTGCCTCTACAAGGCCTTGTTCTTGCAAGAGCCATTGATGCCAAAGATGATGGGTTCTAACATCTAACTTGCTAACTTGCTAACTTGCTAACCAAGCTAACTCTCTTTTATTTCATGCTCTTTTATTTCATGCTAGCTAACTTGCTAACTTGCTAACCAAGCTAACTCTCTTTTACTTCATGCTCTTTTATTTCATGCATTCTTTTAATTGTTGGTGAGTTGATGCTTGTACTAGCTTGTTCTTGTTGCAATGTTGTGATTGTTATGAACCATCGGTGAGCCATGCTTTGTACCGTCTCTTTGAAGGCAAAGATTGTGATGGCCAAGGATCAAAATGTGAGGCAACTATCTCAAAGAGGTTAGCATGGTTAGTGGAGTACTTAGTAGTTAGTAGCCATGAGTTTTCTTTTACCTTTGTTTTAGAAATCGTTTTCCAAATTCTTTTCTCATTTTTCTATCGGTGTTTTCATCGCCTTTTTAGTTTACCTTGTTCCATCTTCTTCACTTCTCTTTTGGTTTTTACATTGCCGTTTTCATCGCTCTCCTCACCTACCACATGCTTATTTTCATTTTCTCATTCTTTTTCATTCTTTCAACATAGAAGAATTGTTAACATCTGACGTGACTAGAGACTGTTAATGCTTCTATCGCCTCCCTTCCCTGTGGATACGACCCGTTAAGCCAATGCTATAACGGAAGTATCGAGGGTATACTAAGCACATTCGAGCTTTTCATTTGATTTCATAAATACACATTTTGAGTGCTAGTTTCCTACCAATATTGAAAATGAAATATATACCAATTGAAAAAAATTTCATTGGGAGCGTAGGAAACCAAATGAAAACTAAGATATCAATTTTTCAACATAAAGAGTGGGAGTAAGATACCAATCGTAAAAAAAACCAATTGAAAGGTAAAACATGAATTTTCTCCTCTTTTATGAAATACTAATAAAAACGATGCATAAGCTTGTATAAGAAACTGTTGACACTTAAAAAAGACAAGATTCTTACTGGCCCGAACAATGCTAAACTTGTTGACATTTACAAAAGACAAGTGACAGACAAGCTGACGACCAGTTTTCACCCATCTCCGAGGGAAAAGGAAGCAACTTGGACTCCACTGATCCAGTAAGCAAACAGTGAACCCGTATTGCCTCTAAACAGACCTCAGCAGGTCTAAGATGCTAGCACTTAGCATCACATGAGCCCAAAGGGATAGCCTCGCCGAGAGGCTAAGATCATCCAACTTCGCCTTGAAGCCATTCACAGCTCCGTCAAGAAGCTAACTTCTAACTTCGCCTGAAGTGCTCAGTTAACTCCGCAGAGAGAGAGAGAGCTTCGCTCGAAGCCACACGCAACCGCGCAGAAGGATGTTTGGTAGCTTTGCCACAGATGTTATCTAGCTCCGCTGAAGAGCTTTCTTCTAACTTCACCAGATGCGCCTTCCAGCTCCGCTGTGAGCTCAACGCGGCAGCTCCGCTGTGGGTCTGCCATGGTCAACCTTTGACCAATCAAATCTCCAGATGAGATCAGATCTAATCAGATCAAATCCAATTAAGATCAAATCAGAGATCAAATTCGGCAGTTGATTGCCACAATCTCTTGACTCTCTTAAAAACGAGTAAGAGGATCAGGAGAGATCTTTCAACAATATGGAAAGGATCAAAACAGATCAAGAGGATCAACCGACCTGCCATTTCTAGCTTCGCAGAAGCTGATCCTAGCCTCGCAGCAAGGCTACTTTGCAGATTCAAACAGATCCGATTCAATCTGTTTCCATATCTTCAAGGGACGGTTATACCCTTGCTCTCCCTATGAATAGCCCATCAGGGGTACAAAGAGAAAGGATCTCAAGGATCTCGAAGGAGCCCCAGAAATAGAGCCTTTCTGAGACGACACGCATAAGAGGACTCCACAAGCAGAGGCTTCTTCACGACGCACCGTGCGCTCTTGAATTCAGAGACTTAATACAGAATTGCTTCTCTATTCAGGGTATTGATACCCTAATACCTTCTTCTAAGGAATCTCTGAAACCAGGCGAGAAGGAATTCCTAATTGAAGGCGGCTTTGAGAAGCAGCAAGAGGGTTCTACAAACCTTCTATTCTCTGATTCCCGGAACCAGGAGAGAAGGGAATCTCATCGCTCGCATCGTCAAAGGGACAAAGTGGTCGCGCGCTGACCAGACTCCTATCGGCATACTTCTTTAGAATCTCTGAGGAGATCTACTTGTAACTTTTTAAGAATACTTGTAATTTAGCTCCTCAACCCTTTTTATTGTAAGGTTTCCCCTTTGCAAATCAATGGAAAACAAGATGGCGACTCCGCTGGGGATGAAATTCTCCACTACCGAGAATCAAGTGTCGCAATGCGACGAACAGACCTTCGGGTCTAATTCCGAATTCAGAAAAGCCGGTGTAGCCAGAGCCCATCTGGCTAAATCTTCAAGGAAAGTCTCTGTGGAGACAGAAAAGGTTCTCTACAAACCTGCTGCGGTTCTCTGGCGCAACAAGGAAGCACGCCCGCAACCCAAGTCCTGCACTTTCGAGAACTTGTCATTCAATTCGACTAAGGAAGATTTGAAGAAGTCCTCTCCGGGGGTGGCCTAATGCTTCGAGCACGGGAGCATAGGAAGGTCTCCATGACCAAGGTTTCTGAACAGAAACCAGAAGCAGAATTCTTTCAACACCCTTCAGCCTCGCGTGTGGCTAATCAGGTTCCTTACGAACCTAAGTATCCTCTGCCAAAGCGAATGTGGAGGCCTAAACAGAAGTCTCTGGCCGAAGCTTCAGGCGTAGCTACGCCAAAACCGCGCCTTTCTCACAAGGAAAAAGGCATGAGACCTCTCTGCTCCAGCAATGCTGCCGACCATGAAGTCACGATGGCAATCATACCGTCGCCCGATTCAAGAGCAGCAACGCCTTGTGCCAGCCTCGTTCATGTGAACGAAGCTACTGTACCTCAGCGTACCCAACAGGTCCATGACCGCGAAGCAAGAGCCAAAGTATTATCTAAAGGCTAATCCCCTTCGCAGCAGCATAGCGGGTAAAGCACCACAGCGTGCTCCGCTCTTCAGTTCGTCAGGCGCTAAGCTTGCGCTTTGTGGCGAAGCTAGAACTGAAGCACTATTCAGTGCTAATCCCTTCTGCGGGGATAAAAGGAGCATGATATTGTCCTATGTACGATCCAAAAGAGCCTCTGTGCTGGATTGTTTAGACCCAAGCGGGTCTGATTTGCGAGATTGTTGACAAAGAAACAAACCTCGCCATCCTGTTGTCAACAAGTGGGATGTCAGTTGGTAACAGTCCACTCGGTCCATTGCCGGCTAGTACCAATCTTCGCCACTTCTCCAGGCCGGCGATCAGTTTTTGATCGGCTGTTGGTACAAGCCCCGATGAAGCATCGCAAAAGGAGCGTCTCGCGAGATCCACCCTCTGCATCCGTCAACATGACCGGAAGAGGACGAGAGTTACGTAGGGGAAGACAAACACCTGACGACACCCCCCACAGCTCTCCAGATCCAGATTACAGCCCAGGCTTAGGCGAAGTCTTGGTGCATGAAGAAGGTATTTTCTGAAACACCAGATTTAGGGTGGCGATACCCTACAGTTATGAACAGCCTTCCTCCTCAACGGCCCTAGCCTCGCTAGAGCCTAGGAAATCACCCCAGCCATCGGATGAAGAAGACGAAGACAGTGGGTACACCTCTTCGACGACAGTTAGCTCAGTGCGAACAGACAGAGCATCAGTCAATATGGCTGATAACGCTAACGACGACCTTCGTCGGCGCTTGGAAGCTCAGGAGCAAACTTCCAAAACCCAGCAAGAGGCCTTGGACAATATTCAATAGATGCTTGCTCGACTCCTCAGTAATCGAAATGACAATGATGCCGGAGCAATCATGATGAGGAGGAACATTTTAGCAATGATCAGCCAAAGACGGAGAAATCCAAGGAGGGTTCTTCTTTAGACGCTGAAGTCCTTAAGGGCCTCCAAGCTCAAATTGCATCCCTAGCTCAGAGGGACGAATTAAAGAAAGTAGGGGCAGTCCGTCCTTACCCATTGGAGTGGGATTCAGTGCCAAACCCACCGAAATTCAAACCGCCAACGTTGCATACGTATGATGGTAAAAGTTCTCCAAATCAGCACATCTACTATTTTCGGTCTCAGACTAGTAATGTTATAGGCAACGACGCCATCATGGCTAGATTGTTCATTGGCACCTTAAAGGGTGTGGCATTTGACTGGTTCCGAAGTCTCCCTCCGGGCTCTGTCAATTCCTGGATCGACCTGAAAACCCGGTTCCTCTCTCGTTTCTATGAGGACGATACCGAGGTAACCATGGACAAGCTCCTCTCCACCGTGCAGAAGAAGGGCGAATCTGTCCGTGACTACATTGAGCGGTTCAGAAACTTATCCTTGATGTGCCCAGCAGGGATGCCACTACCCATGCTCTTACAGACATGTAGGCACAACTTCCTGGACCAAGTAGAAGTTCGCATGGGGGCTGTCAAGGCCCACACTTGGAAAGAATTGGCCGAACAAGCTGAGATAGCTAAAAAGTCGGCTAAAAAGTTCGAACCATCCACCCCTAGAGGCAAATGGGGTATGAACAGTAAAGGACGTAGCGACCTACCGCAGTCTTCTCAAGCCAAAGGGAAAGAGACTATGTCTGTGGAATTGTCCGGGGACGTGCAGTCGAAGGCCAAGAAGAGCGGCTTCAACAATCAGGAGCCTAAGTTCCCTCCAAAACAGTACTCCTTCAGAGACGATTAGGTGGTCACGATATTCCATCTGCTCCACAAAGGGAATAAAATGAAGCTACCAGATGCTCGGCGTCCCAATGAGATAGGACGCACAAACGATCCCAAATACTGTCTCTATCACAGGATGATTCACCATCCTACCGACAAGTGCTATATCCTCAAAGATAGAATTCAAGCCTTGGTCGACGTTGGGGTTCTGACATTGAAGACAGAGCAGAAGAAAGTCACTGCCAATATGGTGACTCTCGAATTCGGCAGTACCTAAAAGATCACAGTTCCTGACGGGACCTATCCAGCCCCTATGCCACGGTTGGAAGTCAAGTATCCTTCAGCTACAACTCAAAACAATAAGGGTCTTGTTCCCTTAATATTAGAGACAGGGGAAGTCATGTGGATACACCCAGATCTCGTCCAAGACATACAGGGGGATTCAAAGAGGCCCAAGTCAAAGGGTAAATCTTGCAATGTCATCTCCATCCTGCTAGACGACGGTAATCTTACGTCAGCCTCCCTCAGGATTCAGAAGGAGAAAAGCATGCTTGCGCCACGCAAGCCGACGCGCCCCAACAGACAGGCACCCAATCCGAAAAATCATACTTGAGGCAATATGAAAAGTCTACTGACGAGATACAACAGCAAACAACGTCAGTACAAATTCCAGCATCCACTCCAATCCCAACCAAGGGAAAAGAAAAGCCTGAGGAGGTACGGTTCGACCAGGTGTTGAAGAAACCATCAGGCCAAGGGTTGGATACGCCCTTTCGTTTTGACATATTGGCCCAGCTGGCTAATATCCCGGCTCGTATCACAATACACGAGCTCCTTCGTCTCTCAAAAGAGACAAGAGAAGCACTCAGGGGTGCGCTAGCCAATTCAGAATCCTTTCTGACATACATGCCAGAGATCCCTAACGATGACGTTCAGTCTCCTTGCCTAGAATGTCATCACACACAATCAAAGGTGCCCGCCATTACATTCACGGCGGAAGATATGCTTCTCAAAGACAACAAGCACGATCAACCTCTGTACTACACCGGATATATCGGTTCAACATGCATTGAAAGAATACAAGTCAATCCGGAGTCCGCACTTAGCATCATCACTAAAAGGCTTCTCTACTTCCTCGGCATACCGCTGTATAGGTTGTCCGCAACCACCACGACAATATACGGTTTCAATGCCGGGAGCAGTCACCTACTTGGGAAAATTCGACTCTGTTGCCGAATCGGGAGCCTCAAGTCAGAAGTGACATGCTATGTCATTGACGCTGACACATCATATAACCTGCTGCTAGGACGACCATGGATCCACGCCAACTGGATCGTTCCCTCCACTCTGCATCAATGCTTCAAATATGTTGAAGATGACGTGATAGTACGAACTGTCTTTGCTGAAAAGCAACCCTTCAAAGGGGTAGAAAATTACTTTACTGACGCCCTCCTGTATCAAGAGGTCGGTGAAACACCCAAAGAACCATTGCCAGATGATGATGAAAGTGGCAATGAGGCGGATTCAGAATTCAAAGCAGGCATGCCAGCCATTATGATTGGTGAACCAATTATAGCATGTCTCAATAATCCCCAATGTAATACTCCTTCAGAGGATGAAGGTGAATGGGTAATTAATGATAATATTTCTTTTGATTATCCTGCGGGTGTTGGGTCGGTTAAATCCATTACAGATGGCTCTCTGCATATGCCCTTACATAAGCCGAGTGCGGCCAGCACACCTATGGAAGCTATAGAAGGGGCCACGCTAGTGATCCCTCCGTCCAAACAAGGTCAGTCACCGATAATCTTCGGTAGAACCCAACCACGGGGACCCACAGCTGCAGATTCAAGTTTAGATTTAGACACTCCACAGTTCTTCCATTACGCGCGGCGGCGCGCCATATTATGAAGAAAATGGGATACGACTTGAAGCATGGAGAAGGCCTGAATTTTGGAAAAGGAAGGCGCAGTTTGATGCGGAACTTTATGCCTAAAGGGAAACCTGCAAATTACTATGATAGTACACGCAGGGGGTTGAGATATGTTACACCCACATCGTCAGCAACGGTTCAAGCCAAAGACGATGAACCGATTCCATCACATTCGGCCTCATCCTCCGAGTGGGACTCAGATGTCAGTGTAGGAGGAATGTTCGAAAACTCGCTGTTAATATGACTTCAAGCAGTCAATTGGAGCCCGCAGAAGCTGTTGATGAGGAACCATGGGCCCAGCAATTAGACCTCCAATGGAAAAAATGATTCGAATTGCGCGAACCACCTACTGAAGACAAGGTGATGCAGGTCAACTTGGGTAATCAAGACTACCCTAAGCCCATCTTTATAAGTGAAAGCCTATCACTTACAGAAAAGGAAAAATTGATAATACTCGTAAAGGAGTATATAGACGTCTTCGCATGGAGCTACAAAGATATGCCCGGACTCGATCCACAAGTCGCCATGCACCGTCTGAACATCAAACCCGACGTCAAGCCGGTCAAGCAGCAACAACGTCAGTTTCGCTCAAACATTATGGAAGCTATTGAAGCCAAAGTTCACAAGCTCATTGCATGTGGCTTCATCCAGGAGGAACAACATCCAGATTGGGTAGCTAACATCATCCCCGTCCTCAAGAAGAACTGGAAAATACGGATCTGCATCGACTACCGTGATCTCAATACGGCCTGCCCTAAGGACGAATTCCCGCTACCCATCACCGATGTCATGATCGACAACACATGTGGATTCGAAAGGATGTCTTTCATGGACGGCTTTTCAGGGTACAACTAGATTAAGATGTATCCCGATGACAAGAAGCATACTTCGTTCCGAACACCCTTGGGGGTATACTGATACACCGTGATGCCCTTCGGGTTAAAGAACGCAGGAGCAACCTATCAGCGGGCAATGAGTACAATCTTCCGCGATCATCTTTGAAAAACGGTAGAATGCTATGTCGACGACATTGCTGTCAAAAGCCGCAACAAGGATGACCATCTTCGCGATTTGAGAACGATGTTCGACATAATGCGAACTCATCAACTGAAAATGAATCCGACGAAATCCTTCTTTGGAGTGTCAAGTGGCAAGTTCCTTGGGTTTATTATTACATCAAAAGGGATTCATCTTGACCCAGACAAAGTCAAAGCCATTCAGAGCATGCATCCACCAAGGAAACTCAAAGAGCTTAGAGGCTTGCAAGGCAGACTGGCTTATATCAGAAGATTCATCGCAAATCTCTCAGGCCGCTGTCAACCGTTCACCCGACTCATGAAAAAGGGTGCCTCCTTTGTATGGGATAAAGCTTTCCAGGAAGCTTATGAAGACATCAAGAGATACCTCACAAAGCCTCCAGTCTTAGTGGCCCCTACATCAGGAAAACCATTCTTGCTTTATGTAAAAGCTATGGACTATTCTCTCGGCGCCCTCCTCGCTCAAAAGGACGACAATGGTCACGAGCAAGCCATTTATTATCTAAGAAGAACTCTGATAGGGGTAGAATCTCGCTATAATCCTATCGAGAAAGAGTGTTTAGCTCTCGTCTTTGCTGTTCAGAAGACGCGACATTATTTGGTCAGCCAAACCATACATGTCATCTCCAGAGTAAATCCTTTGCGTCTTCTTATGACAAAGCCAGGATCGCTGAATTCAAGATTGGCTAAATGGGCACTTCTTTTGTCTCAATACGACATGATCTTTATCCCTCAGAAGGCGGTTAAAGGTCAGGCCCTTGCAGAGTTCTTGGCTGCTCATCCAGTTCCGGAACATTCAAAACTTCACGAGGATATTCCAGATGAAGTCTTCAACTCCAATGTAACCTCAGAGGAGGAAGTGTGGCAGATGTTCTTCGATAGAGCATCACGAATGGGCCCTAAAGGCAAGATTATTGCCGAAGTGGGGGTTGTGTTTATCTCCCCACAGAATCATGTCCTTCCCAGAGCATTTTCTCTGACAGAATCGTGCTCCAACAATGTAGCAGAATATAATGCTCTACTCATTGGCCTTCAGCTCGCCCATCGAATGGGGGTACGCTACCTTGAAGCTTACGGCGATTCAAAACTGATTATCAATCAGGTTAAAGGCGAATATGAAGTTCGCCACGAGGACTTGGTGCCTTATTATCACACGGACATCGAATTGGCTAACCTATTCAAAGGTTTCTACATCGGGCACGTGTCTTGATCTCAGAATACTAAGGCGGACTCTCTTGCTGCATTAGCAATAACACTAGCCTTGCCAGCCGACACCGAGTATCACCTCACAGTCGCAACTCGACATCTTGTATGCTCTAAGCATATGCTAAGAACCCGAGAAGTCTATAACCTCTCCACGGATCTTAAGCCGAGGGATTGGCGCTTTCCTCTCATTGACTATGCTTTGCACGGTCTGCTTCTAGACGATCCTAAAGAAGCGGCATCTATCAGACGAAGGTCTCTCCGTTTCTACTACGATCCAACTCTGAAGACCCTTTACCGTCGTTCATATGACGGTGTCCTCCTCCATTGTCTTCCTCACTCAGAGGCACAGGAAGTGCTTAAAGAAGCACACGACGGCATTTGCGGAGCTCATCAGCTAGGTCCAAAGCTTAAAGACAGGTTGCATAGGCTTGGATATTATTGGCCAACTATGATAGCCGATGCCATCCAATATGCACGAAGGTGTAAAGCGTGTCAAATCCATGCGGACTTCATACACTAGCCTTCGGAGTTGCTCCACCCGACTGTTGCTTCATGGCCATTTGAAGCATGGGGAATAGATGTCGTAGGGACAATCAGCCCCTCTTCGATAAGAGGTCACCGGTTTATCCTGGCAATAACCGATTACTTTTCAAAGTGGGCAGAAGCTATACCATTGGCTGAAGTCAAAACCTCTAATGTGGTTAATTTCATCAAACACCATGTCATCCATTGATTAGGTGTCCCTAGGCGGATCATCCACGATAACGGTCCCCAATTCATAAGCCAAGTATTCTATCGGTTCTGTGATAAATACCGAATTCAGAATATGGCTTCAACTGCCTATAATCCCGCCGCTAATGGCTTGGCGGAAGCATTCAACAAAACGATCATCAAGCTACTCAAGAAGTTCGTCTCCTTGAATAAGCGAGATTGGGACGAAAAGCTTGGTGAATGTCTTTGGGCCTACCGAACCACGGTTCGGACAACGACAGGCAATACGCCTTTTTCCTTGGTATATGGGTGCGAAGCAGTCATCCCGTTGGAAATCCAGATGCAGTCATTGCGAGTCGCTCTGACCACTAAGATCACATCAGAGGACAATGATCGGTTGCGCCTCCAAGAGCTCGAAGCCCTAGATGAGAAGCGACTACAAGCTCAGCAACACATCGAGTTGTATCAAGCTCGAATCTCAAAAGCCTTCAATAAGAAGGTCAAACAGAGGGTCTTCCAGAAAGGAGACCTGGTTTTAGCCGTCAGACGACCGATGATTATGACGCATAAGACCAAAGGCAAATTTCAGCCTAAATGGGAAGGACCGTTTGTAATAGAAACAGTCTATTCGAACGGGGCATACCGCCTTATGACTTCAGATGGCGACCTACTCATGATGCCGGTCAATGGCAAGTTCTTGAAGAAGTACTATCCCTGATTAAGGATCCTTCTTATGATCAAGTTAACATTACACCTCTGATCAAGACCTTCATATCCAAAGTACATGCAAAGAGAGCTCTTCTCTTCCTCCAAGCGAGATCATGCAACCATAAACCGGTAGGAACCTGGCCATACACTGGTTGTCTTAAAGAAGAATCAAGATTATGCATACACTAACCAGATGATCCAACATCCTTAACGATTAAGGATAACGGAAAATGTTGGCTTTTAAGTCCAACATAAGTCCTCGACAACTCATCATGCTGAGGGGAATAGCATGGCTAGCCCGGCTCAAACGGTAGTTGGTAAAGGCATATCAAACCCGATGACAGCTGAGGATTTGCTAAAAATCCTAAGGGACCTGCTCCCATTTGATCCCCTTTCTAAAATCACTTACCAATTCTCATTCATAGAATGGTAGGGCTACATATATATTTCGCTGTTACGTTAACATTAAACCTATGACAGCGATTCCCTCGTTTCTCCTTGTGAAAACGAGATCTCCAAAATCACTTACCAATTCTCATCCATAGAATGGTAAGACCACATATACATTTCACTGTTACGTTAACATTAAACCTATGACACTGATTCCCTCGTTTCTCCCCGTGAAAACGAGGCCTTTCCCCAAACTCCATTACAACCTTGAGCTTGGTAGCGTCTTAATCGGTTATGTCATTGTGACCTCTGAACCAACAGACAGCCAAGTCTCAACCCCGAGCCCTGTTGACATTTACAAAAGACAGGTCTCGATACTTGTTGACATTTACAAAAGACAAGTATCACCAACCTTGAGCTTGGTGGCGTCTCAATCGGTTATGTCATTGCGACCTCTGAACTAACAGACAGCCAAGTCTCAACCCCGAGCCCTATTGACATTACAAAAGACAGCTTTGATACTTGTTGACATTTACGAAAGACAAGTATCACCAACCATGAGCTTGGTGGCGTCTCAATCGGTTATGTCATTACGACCTCTGAACCAACAGACAGCCGAGTCTCAATTTTGAGCTTGTTGACATTTACAAAAGACAAGTCTCAACCCTGAGCCTTGTTGACATTTACAAAAGACAGGTCTCGATACTTGTTGACATTTACAAAAGACAAGTATCACCAACCTTGAGCTTGGTTGCGTCTCAATCGGTTATGTCATTGCGACCTCTGAACCAGCAGACAGCCGAATCTCAATTTTGAGCTTGTTGACATTTACAAAAGACAAGTCTCAACCCCGAGCCCTGTTGACATTTACAAAAGACAGGTCTCGATACTTGTTGACATTTACAAAAGACAAGTATCACCAACCTTGAGCTTGGTGGCGTCTCAATCGGTTATGTCATTGCGACCTCTGAACCAGCAGACAGCCGAGTCTCAATTTTGAGCTTGTTGACATTTACAAAAGACAAGTCTCAACCCCGAGCCCTGTTAACATTTACAAAAGACAGGTCTCGATACTTGTTGACATTTACAAAAGACAAGTATCACCAACCTTGAGCTTGGTGGCATCTCAATCGGTTATGTCATTGCGACCTCTGAACCAGCAGACAGCCGAGTCTCAATTTTGAGGTTGTTGACATTTACAAAAGACAAGTCTCAACCCCGAGCCCTGTTGACATTTACAAAAGACAGGTCTCGATACTTGTTGACATTTACAAAAGACAAGTATCACTGACCTTGAGCTTGGTGGCGTCTCAATCGGTTATGTCATTGTGACCTCTGAACCAGCAGACAACCAAGTCTCAACCCCGAGCCCTGTTGACATTTATAAAAGACAGGTCTCGATACTTGTTGACATTTACAAAAGACAAGTATCACCAACCTTGAAGCTTGGTGGCTCCTCAACCAGTTATGTCATCGCGACCTCTGAACTGACAGACAGCCAAGTCTCACTATTCAATCCAACAAAGACTATGTTCTCAAACGGCTGCAATACAATTTGGAACCGACAATTCAGAAAGTGGAACAATTTGGAGATTCGACAGGGAGTCAAAACAAAAATTATTATTTTCATTGATTCCAAAAGGATGGGATACATGGAGGCACATATATTACGACCTACGGCGTACATTATAAGATCTGATCCGCTCTTCGAGGGAAGCCAGCCTCGTCCTCCTATCATTAGCAGCCCGGACAAGCGCCTGCGACCTCAGCTCAGCCTCATTAAAGTCCGTCGCCTGGGCCAAACGAGCTTCGACCTCAACCAAGGTTGCACTCTGAGCTAACTCCTGCCGCGAGAGTTCGTCACTCTGAGCCTTAAGCTGCTCAAGCCGCGTAGTCTCTTTAAGACACACTGGTTCAGCCCTGGATAAGAGAAGATTTGTCTTCCTGATCATCTCCTTGGCCTTGCCAATTTTGTCTTCAGCGTCAAGAAGAGCACTGGTAGAGGCATCAATGGCATTCCCAACCTCTGCTTGCCTTGTTTCCAAGGATTTCAAGTCAGAAGAAATAGCCTTAGCAATTTTCTGAGCAGTAAGACGGGCTTCATGCATTTGAGCGACAAGATGCGCAAGTTGCTCATTAACCGAAGACTCCAGGTCTGAGCGGCTAAGACGGCGCCATTCCTCTACATCCCTCTCAAATTGATCTACCAGGAGTTCCAAGGCAGTGGCCTGGTGATACCCTTCAAAGTCCCGAATACTTGCAATACTGCAGGAGAGGACCACCTTTAAAGTTGAGAACGACATAGTCGAACCTTTCAAGACCAGATCGATGGATCGCCCTAAGCCTTTATAAAAGCTATCGACTATGTCACCTATAAAATCATTTTCAACCTCGGCCACTTCTGGTAGACGGACAGCCTCTGAAAAATCCACCAGCCTGGTTGACACTACTGTGGAAGGAACGACATGAACACTGGCTACAGCAACATGACAGGTCATCGGTGATCTCGACGGAGTCTTCAATGAAACCAGTACACTAGCCACCGCTGAGGTAGGACTAGTGACCATCTCCTGAACAGCAGGCTCAATCACCAGGGTTGGGGAAGTAGGGCTTGTAATCACTCTCAGCTCCGCACCTAGCACAACTGATGGCGCCTCACTCGTTGATATAGTTGGGAGTGAGAACACTTCCGGGACTACCGCCCCTTCAACCTCTGTTCCTTCGGCTAGCTCAGGCCGATATGGGGGCAGGTCACCATACAGCGCGTCCAACACAGCAGCATCCGCCGCGGTCGAAGTGCTCATGTCACCCCTTGACCCCTCGGGAAGATCGTCTGGTTCCCTTGAAGTTGACGCACCCCGAGGCAGAACATCTGCATCAAAATTGTGTTTAGACAAGACACAATAAATAGTAAAAGCCAAAAAGGTCGGAACAATACCAAAGGATGATGTCGCCTCAAACATCTTGGCAGCCGCATCAGTTTCTATGGGCTCCATTGGAAAGTCCTTTGCGGAGTCAACGCGAATGGCCGGCCCGCTTTCGCTTGCCGAATCTTCCGTGGACCACCCAAAAGAGCTTGACGCTCTAGGACTTCCTTTGAAAGTCCCAACGCCCGAAGGACCAACATCAGCTGCATCACCTCCGGATTCCTCCGGGGCGGCAAAATAACCGGCCTCATCACCCTCGTTGTAAGCGGACAGAGGATCATAATGTTCCCCTTGTTCTCCGACCGCCTCAGCTCTCGGGTTCGTCACCGCCTCAGCTCCTACATCACGAAGCAGATAATAAGCAGTCCGGAACACATAGAAGATATATTACAAAGGCGAAGCTGATCTTACCTAAGTCCAGAGCAACTTCACCAGTAGTCGGTCCGGCAACCGACGGTTCAACTACTAATGGGGCAAGAGGAGGAAACGTTGTAGAGGGTTCACCCTCTACAACAACCGTAGGAGCTTGGCGACGGGGTTTCTTCACCAACTGCTTCCTACGAGACCCACCTGTCCGTTTGCGCTTAAGAGGAACGTCGGGATCCTCCTCCTCTACTTCTTCTACATGTCTTGGGGGAACTGTCCCCATCACGCCAGAACCGGCTGCAGGAGTCCCGGCACCTGTCTCCGCTTCAAAGCGAGGACTTTCTGCATCCGAGGCTTCGTTGTCATCCACAGCAATGAATTCCTCCATGCCTGGGACGCGAACCCTCTTACTTTCCCTTTTCTCAGAGACCTTTCGCTTCAGCCGCTGAGAAATTAACTTCACACCAGAGCTGTTAGCCTTGAATCTAAGGGGTGTGGAGTTGGAAGTTGCATACCACTGGCAGAAGCACAGGGTCATTAGAAGATTGGGAGTCCTCAACGGCGTACGCAGCCGCGCCCCAGTACAGCCTGTAATGAAAAATCGCCAGGCACGGGCTCCATCAATGAGACTTCCCATGAAAACCAGCTTGAGATTTGGGTTGCCCACGTACAGTTGGTCATATCCAAACTGTCGAGCAAACCGACTTGGAACATAAGGCTCCAAATAGCAGGTGTCCCCGCTTCTATACAATAAATGTGAGGGCCGAATGCTGACCAGCCACTCAAAAACTCCCCGGCTCAAAGACGACTGCCCCTCCCCGCATCTTTGAACTCTTCCTCATAACCTGCATCCCGAATACGGGAAAAATAGCGGAAGAGACTATAGACGTCATAGCGACGCACTAATTTACGGGCCTCAGTCACGTAAGTCTTCTGCCATGAGCATCCTTCGAATCGGGGATGAGCGCCATTCGAACACCTTGCGGGGGGTCCTCTCCAGCTTCAATCAAAGAAGGACAATGCAGGGCGAACCACGCCATCAAGTAAGTGTACGGCAGACCCACTCTGGGGTTAGGTCCGTCGCAGGGCAAAATGATCCCCTTCCCACGCTTCGTCGTTGGCGGCCTGCAAAAAGCCTCCGTTAAGGCGCGAAGGCCTCTCTGGATACAGCACACCATGGCCGAAAGAAGACCCAGAGGACAACCATGAACCAAACGAACAGCGGGCAGCAAAACATTCGGATGAACGACGTCACCCGAAGAAGACGGCACCACGCACCTCTTCAGCCAGACTGTCAAGAAGCTAGCCAGCAGTGCCTTCTGGGACATCGGCCGGTGAGCCTGATGATTGAAACTCCGAAGGACATCACCCTTCTCATAGGGACCATCGTCTTCCTTCACAACTAGATCCCCTTGGAAGTGCTTTTGCATCCGGTCAAAGATGCGTTCATCAGCAACTCCACAGTGAGCCGCTTCAGGAGTGTTCTCCATATCTGGGAACAAATAATCTCCCCAGCTCTTCAAGCTACAGGAAGTTCCCTTACTGCCCCCATACATACTGGAGCAAATGTACAAGTGGCACATTAACTCCTTGTAGGTCTCAAACAAAGCGGGCTCTGCTTCTCCAGAAGCGCCAATTCTGCCTCGCACGGGAAGTATTCTTCATATGGAAGAGTCCCAAAAGGCAGAGCAGAGACTTCCCACATCTCATGCAAGGCCATACCCAATTCGCCAACAGGGGTGAAGAAAGTCCCTGAAGCTAGGCAATACAATTCAAAGATAGCGTAGAAGCACGCCACGTTCATCTTAATACCGTAGCAGGTCGTCCTGACGGCCTCATAGAGGTTCGGCCTCTCCAGATCCTCCTCGAAATGAGCGAGGATGTATACAGTTAAATCCCTCCACCATGCCTTCGGAGGGTGAATCCAGCCTGGAGTCCTGAAGTCAGTGGCTGGGTAGTTCCCATTGACCTTGCAGAATTGGTTGCCAAAGGTCAGCACCACCGTAGGATTTTCTCCCACTGGGATCTCTCATGACACATGCCCAGGATGTAGACCCATTATGCAACGAGGGGACCCCGCTCTTGCATAACCAGGAGACTGAAGCATCAATTTCCCTATGTGGACAGAGTCAGTACTCCGGCTCACTTCCCACGACATCTTCTGAGCCTACGTCACGCATTCGAAGGAAGACAATGAAAAATGTCGCTTGTTGGACGGAAGGTAGAACTTCTCACCATCCAACTGGAAAATCCACTGCCCTTCCCCTGCCAGTAGTTGGTGATCAGGGTCTGGTGCGGCATTCCCGAACATGAAGTCGGGCTTCCTGTAAGTTCGACGGTCGATATCTTCAAGGGGAGCCGTAGTCAAAATACTCTTCGTGGTGTATTGATCACCACCATAAATAAGCGTGTCTCGGACAAGACAATTCCGCTCACTAAACAGAGAAGCCTGCCCTTAAAATTGCAGGCTGATATTACCGTCCAATCCCCTGGTCATCCCAAATAGATTGTTCGAAGGACCAGGAGTGTAGTGCACTGCAGAACCAAAGAAGAATCATGATTAGTTCATCAGCCAAGCGAATACAAAGGCACAAGTTTCACCAGGAAAATGTCCAAGTGTTAGCTTCGCTTCGAAAAGCTTAAGCAGAAGGCGGCACAGCCCTAAGGATTAACTTCGTCAGAAGGGCATTGAGGTCCCTTCTAGAGGATAGCTTCGCACCCTATCATTCAACAGGATGTGATAGCCTAAGGGATAGCTTCGCCTAGAAGCTTAAAGAAGAACTGTTCAGTTCTTGAATTCCCGTTCGAGAAAATAAGGAAAATGCAGGGAAATGGATTCCCTAACAATAATAGATCATGCTCGATCATTCTGGATTCATCCAAAGATAGCCAAACATTGGCTTTAAAAGAGAAACGGCAGTCTCTAATCAAAATGGGGAGTCCCTTACCGGCAATTGGTCGTTCGATGACCGAAGGAGGGGAAGGACCCTCCGCTGCAGAAGTTGCCACTTCTTTCTCCGCTCGTCTCTTGGGCGCCATTGAAGAACTATGGAAGTTCTTGAACTCTTGAATAAGGAGGAAAGAAGGAGAAAAAGAGTCAAAGTTCTCTGAAAATTTCAAGCAAAGAGGTCTGCTCTTTCTCAACCCAATCGGGCTTTTATAGGCCAATGAGCGCCTGAAACGATGCCTTGTAAACAGTATAGGCTGTCGTTTCAAATTAATTTAAAACGGCACCTAAAGCGCCTTCCCGAGAAGCGCTGATTCAACCACTAAGGGCTAACTTCGCCACAAGTCAAATGCGGACTTCGCACAAAAGGATTGCCTTAGCTTCGCTGAAGGCGTAGACCGAACTTCGCAGATATGCTAGCTTCACTGGAAGCTCATTCCTGTTTTAATCCTATCTTTAACCCCGCATGAAGTTTACCTCCGATAGCCGAATTCAAGACGAAGGCGAGGCGGAAATCAAATGAGCAAAAAATGAACCTTCATTGATTTAAAAGGAAAGGTACATTGATACTACATCAAGATTGTGTTTCATACAACAGAATCATTTGCTCAAGATGCATACAAGTGGTCTTATCTACTTCCAAGTGAAACCAACTGGACACGAAAGGCCTTCCTCCTGCACAAGGCCGTAATCCTTCACATAATGGCAGATGGTGCCACCAGGACAGATGGTGCCACCCGGACAAGGCCGTGATCCTTCGCATAATGACAGGTTTTGCCATCAGAAAGCTGGATCTTCTTTAAATAAAATTGGCAAAGGACTGATCGCCACCAGCAGGTTGGATCATCTTTGATGAACATTGGCAATGGGAAGATCCGCGACCTTACAGGTGACGTTCGCTTTCCCGAAGTGGATCATCTCGGATAAGCGACTACCAGCCTCGCCTCAAAGTAGATCATCTCGGATAAGCGACTGCCAACAGCCTCCGGGACACACATCAGCTGCCCCAGTTTGTTCCTCCTGCTTAAAAGTAAAGGTTCAACGGGGAAGCATAAGGCAACTTTTTGGTCTCTTTCGTCAAGTCACAAAGTTGGCGGACATAGCTCACTGCAATGCAAATCAGAACAGATTAGCAGTTAAACACGGGAGAAGCTGCAAAAACACTAAGTCAGATTCTTTGGGGCGAAGCAATCCGATTTTAGTTAAAACAGAGGATAACTCTCGCTTGCACAGCAATGATGGGCTAGCTCAGCAAACGCCAAGTCCTAGCCTCGCCTATATGGCTAAGCCAGACTGATCCTGGGGGACACAGTCTTAGCCCCACCTATATGGCAAGACTGGCTCAACCTTGAAGAAACTAAGTCCCAAGTTCTGCCTGTGCAGTGGACTTAAAATACAGTGATCTTTCTTTGATCAAGTCAAGATGATAGCTTCGCTGGGAAGCTATGCTGAAATCCTTAACATGCAATCAGCCAATTGCAAAATGAAGAACAAGGGAAACTAATCCCTGAAGCAGCTGTTAAAGCGAAATTAAGGGAGATGAATTCCCTAAAGTTGGTGAAGTCGTTGAATGATCAAGACTTACCGGTCCTTGGCCGGGTAATGACCAGAGTGGGCATTCCCACTAGTTCAGAGATCTGAGTATCTCTCTCAAACCAAGAGGAGAGGAGAAGAGCAGATCACTTCTCTTCAGAGGACCTCAAGTGTCCTATTTATAGGCCCCATGGCCTGAGCGTTGCCGCCTCAAGCGTGGAAGCACGAGCGCATTCAAGACATTTATTGCGCCTTGAGAAAAGGGAAGGTTTCCCTCGGAACCGTGCAAAGGAAGAAACGTCTCCCTCATAAAGGCACTCATGGCGCCTTGAAGAAAGGGAATATCCTCTCTTGGAAACGCGCGAGGGGAGAATGTCTCCCTCGATCAGTGCGAGAGAAGAAGTAATCCTTCTTGTAACCGGCCCACGGCAGTTGGCCTTGGGAAAGCAACAGATGTTCCAGAGCGAACCTACCTAGCCGCGAAGCTACCCAGACGCGAATCTACATGATTCCTCAGCGAATCCACATCCTAAAGCAGGATTCAAAGCGAAGCTGAACTCAACCATCATGGCGACGTTTATACTCCACACATCACCAATCAAAGCAGTTCAAAGTATTTCAAAGTCTGAGCTATTGCAGACTTTCGAAAACTTTGAAGGGGGTCTTGTTGACACTTAAAAAAGACAAGATTCTTACTGGCCCGAACAATGTCTAAACTTGTTGACAGTTACAAAAGACAAGTGACAGACAAGCTGAGGACCAGTTTTCACCCATCTCCGAGGGATAAGGAAGCAATTTGGACTCCACTGATCCAGCAAGTAGACAGTGAACCCGGATTACCTCTAAGCAGACCTCAGCAGGTCTAAGATGCTAGCACTTAGCATCACATGAGCCCAAAGGGATAGCCTCGCCTGAGAGGCTAAGATCATCCAACTTCGCCTTGAAGCCATTCACAGCTCCGTCAGGAAGCTAACTTCTAGCTTCGCCTGAGGTGCTCAGTTAACTCTGCAGAGAGAGAGCTTCGCTCGAAGCCACACGCAACCGCGCAGAAGGATGTTCGGTAGCTTCGCCACAGATGTTATCTAGCTCCGCTGAAGAGCTTTCTTCTAATTTTTCCAGATGCGCCTTCCAGCTCCGCTGTGAGCTCAACGCGGCAGCTCCGCTGTGGGTTTGCCATGGTCAAACTTTGACCAATCAAATCTCCAGATGAGATCAGATCTAATCAGATCAAATCCAATTAAGATCAAATCGGAGATAAAATTCGGCAGTTGATTGCCACAATCTCTTGACTCTCCTAAAAACGAGTAAGAAGATCAGGAGAGATCTTTCAACAATATGGAAAGGATCAAAACAGATCAAGAGGATCAACCGACCTGCCATTTCTACCTTCGCAGAAGCTGATCCTAGCCTCGTAGCAAGGCTACTTTCCAGATTCAAACAGATCCGATTCAATCTGTTTCCATATCTTCTGTTGGAACTTGTTTTGATGAAGATATTTGTGAAGCAAATCATTTGGAGCTCTAACACAAGCCAATTCAAGAGTTCTTCATGATCAAGACTTCCCAAGGAGAGTTGCTAATGATATGTATTGTAATGGTCAATAGCATGTTAAAAGCCTTGATGCACACACATATATCATAGCCTATTAGTAGACTTGATCACCTATTAGTAGACTTGACCCTTTCTATTAGTAGACTTGACCCTTCCTATTAGCAGACTTGACCCTTCCTATTAGCAGACTAATAGGGTTATTAGTCGACTTATAAAAAATACTAGTCGACTAATACATGGTATAGTCGACTTATAGGTTTCCTTAGTCGACTATCTTTTGTCCTGAAAGATCCCAACTCTCTGTTTGTCACTGTTAGTCGACTTAACAGTTTATATAGTCGACTAATAGATGTTGTAGTCGACTTATACCCAAGATTAGTCGACTAACCCAGTATAAATTGCCCAACTTAGTCGACTAACCCATATGTCAAGTCAGCTATAGGCAGTTTCTGACTGTTGGACAGTTTCTGTATTCTGGTATTTTTTGCAACGTTATCTAACGTTTGAATGTTCAAAATGGTTCTAATAACTACCCTAACTAACCCTAGAGTGCATCTATAAATAGGGTTGTTAATCCAAAGGCCAAATACAATCCTAATCTTCTGTTTTCTAAGATCAAAATTCTGCCAAACCTGAAAACTGTTCCCACTTCAGTTCTTCACCAAAATCCTATTCTCTAGTGAAGATCTCTGAAGTTCCTCCTATACTAGACCTTGTCCACGTTCATACACAGTACCAAGGCTTATAGGAAGTGTTGTAATCCTCAAAGATATCATTGTACAAGAGGGTCTTCTTGGTATAGAAGCAAGTTGTACAAGGTGGTGATTGTTCTCTTGGATGTAGAGAAGGTGTACACATTTGGCAAAGGGGATTTGTCAAGTGGTGTGCATGGTTGTGATTTTGGGTGTACAAAATCAAGGATAAAGAAAAATCTCAAGCGAGTGGTTTGGGGACTGGATGTAGGTCACGAGGACCGAACCAGGATAAATCTCTCGTGTTTGCGTTTGTCTAAACTTTTCTGAGATCTGATTTCCTTTTTGCAAGTTTATTTATTTGTTTAACTTAATTCTTCTTTGTTTAGTATTTGTATTGACTTTGTACTTTAGATCCATAAGTGCCAACAGAGAAAGTTCCGCATTTGGCATCATCTCGGGACCAACAATTGGTATCAGAGCGGGTCTCACAATAGTCAACAACAAGGATGGCAACAGAGTTTTCATCATCCCAATTCAAAGAAGGACATTCTACACAACGTCCACCGCTATTTGACGGATCCAACTACAACTATTGAAAGTGTAGAATGAAGATCTACTTGCAATCGCTCAACTACGAACTATGGAACATCGTAGAAGCATCGTACACCAAGCCAACAACCAACTACAGCGCCTGGAGTGATGATCAAAAGAAAAATGCGAACCTTGACGCCAAAGCGATGAATGCTCTATTCTGTGCCCTAACCAAAGAAGAGTTCAACAGAGTGTCAACAGCCACTTCTGCACATCAAATATGGCATACTCTTCAGGTAACACACGAAGGCACAAGTAAAGTTAAAGAGTCTAAAATATCTGTTCTTGTCCATAGGTTTGAATTATTCAAAATAGAGGAGAATGAAACCATATCCGAAATGGTAACAAGATTCACCGACAATACCAATTCCCTAGCATCCCTTGGAAAGGACTACACCCAAGTCGAAAGAGTTCGTAAGATCCTTCGTGCACTCACACCAGAATGGGAGAAGAAGACAACCGCAATTGAAGAAGCCAATGATCTCTCAACTTTGTCGTTAGAAAACCTAATCGGTAATCTAATGACATATGAAGTGCAATTGGAAGAAAGATAGGAGGAGGAACGACAACACCACTCAAAGAAGAAAGAACTTGCCTTCCATGCATCCTCTGACACGGACGATTCCAATGATAATAAAGAGGAGATGGCAATGCTTTCAAAAAAATTCAGGAGATTTCTAAAGCAAGGTAAATTCAAATGCTTTAATTGTAATAAACCAGGTCATATGAAGATGGATTGCCCATTACTCAAGAATAAAGGCAAATACATGAGCAAAAAATTCAGAAAGAAGAAAAACTATGAAGCCTCATAGGAGAACAGTGATTCCTCATCTTCTGACGAAGAAGAATCCACTGAACGTGTCAACCTATGTTACATGGCCATAGAAGATGATGAGGTATCATTTACTGAACTTTCTGATGCATTTCATGAATTGTTTAATGATCTAAAGCATGAAAAACTGAAAAATAAAGTTTTATCAAAAGAAAATGAAAAACTGTTAAATGAAAATTCATGTTATGCTTTACAAGTATCTTCTATAAATTCTCAACAAGATGAGTTTGAAAAAGTCATATCATCTTTGAAAAATGATAATGAGAAGTTTATGAAAGAGAACATTTTTCTTAAAAAGGAAACTGAGTCTTTGAATAAAAGGATTTCTATTTTAGATAAAGATATTTCAGTTTTCAAAAAGAAATATGAAGATATTTTGCAAAATATGACTAAGTTCAATCAAGGAAAAGAAAAATTGAATGATTTATTATCTTTTCAGAAGTTGTCACATAATAGTTATGGAATTGGATTTGTTGAAAAATCTTCATATTGTAGTAATCCATATAGTTCTTTTGTAAAAAGAAAGTCTAATAAAATAAGTTTATATGGATTCCTAAGAATTTAAGTATTCATGATAAAAATACATATATTGCATCATACATTCATGATATATGTAATTCTTGCAACTATGTGTATATTAATAGGTGGAAACCAAATTCAAAATGGATTTGGACTCCTAAAGGTTAAATATGTTCGTTTATGATTGGTACCATCTAACGTTTATCTTGCAGGTACCATATAAGAATGTTGATAAGAACATATATATATATATATATATATATATATATATATATATATATATATATATATATATATATATATATATATATATTTGTTGCAGGGGGAGAACACAGTCTTTCTATATTTGTTATAACCCAATTTCTGCAGGGGGAGGAAAATATAACCTATTTTCTGCAGGGGGAGCATTTGTGCACACAAAGTATCATCATCAAAAAGGGGGAGAATGTTGGAACTTGTTTTGATGAAGATATTTGTGAAGCAAATCATTTGGAGTTCTAACACAAGACAATTCAAGAGTTCTTCACGATCAAGACTTCCCAAGGAGAGTTACTAATGATATGTATTGTAATGGTCAATAGCATGTTAAAAGCCTTGATGCACACACATATATCATAGCCTATTAGTAGACTTCATCACCTATTAGTAGACTTGACCCTTTCTATTAGTAGACTTGACCCTTGCTATTAGCAGACTTGACCCTTCCTATTAGGAGACTAATAGGGTTATTAGTCGACTTATAAAAAATACTAGTCGACTAATACATGGTATAGTCGACTTATAGGTTTCCCTAGTCGACTATCTTTTGTCCTGAAAGATCCCAACTCTCTGTTTGTCACTGTTAGTCGACTTAACAGTTTATATAGTCGACTAATAGATGTTGTAGTCGACTTATACCCAAGATTAGTCGACTAACCCAGTATAAATTGCCCAACTTAGTCGACTAACCCATATGTCAAGTCGACTATAGGCAGTTTCTGACTGTTGGACAGTTTCTGTATTCTGGTATTTTTTTGCAACATTATCCAACGTTTGAATGTTCAAAATGGTTCTAATAACTACCCTAACTAACCCTAGAGTGCATCTATAAATAGGGTTGTTAATCCAAAGGCCAAATACCAATCCTAATCTTCAGTTTTCTAAGATCAAAATTCTGCCAAACCTGAAAACTATTCCCACTTCAGTTCTTCACCAAAATCCTATTCTCTAGTGAAGATCTCTGAAGTTCCTCCTATACTAAACCTTGTCCACGTTCATACACAGTACCAAGGCTTATAGGAAGTGTTGTAATCCTCAAAGATATCATTGTACAAGAGGGTCTTCTTGGTGTAAAAGCAAGTTGTACAAGGTGGTGATTGTTCTCTTGGATGTAGAGAAGGTGTACACATTTGGCAAAGGGGATTTGTCAAGTGGTGTGCATGGTTGTGATTTTGGGTGTACAAAATTAAGGATAAAGGAAAATCTCAAGCGGGTGGCTTGTGGACTGGATGTAGGCCACGAGGACCGAACCAAGATAAATCTCTCGTGTTTGCGCTTGTCTAAACTTTTCTGAGATTTGATTTCCTTTTTGCAAGTTTATTTATTTGTTTAACTTAATTCTTCTTTGTTTAGTATTTGTGTTGACTTTGTAGCTTAGATCCATAAGTGCCAACAGAGAAAGTTCCACATTTGGCATCATCTCGGGACCAACATCTTCAAGGGACGGTTATACCCTTGCTCTCCCTATAAATAGCCCATCAGGGGTACAAGGAGAAAGGATCTCGAGGATCTCGAAGGAGCCCCAGAAGTAGAGCCTTTCTGAGACGACACGCACAAGAGGACTCCACAAGCAGAGGCTTCTTCACGACGCACCGTGCGCTCTTGAATTCAGAGACTTAATAGAGAATTGCTTCTCTATTCAGGGTATTGATACCCTAATACCTTCTTTTCAAGAAATCTCCGGAACCAGGCGAGAAGGAATTCCTAATTGAAGGTGGCTTTGAGAAGCAGCAAGAGGGTTCTACCAACCTTCTATTCTCTGATTCCCGAAACCAGGCGAGAAGGGAATCTCATCGCTCGCATCGTCAAAGGGACAAAGTGGTCGCGCGCTGACCAGACTCCTATCGGCACACTTCTCCAGAATCTCTGAGGAGATCTACTTGTAATATTTTTAAGAATACTTGTAATTTAGCTCCTCAACCCTTTTTATTATAAGTTTTCCCCTTTGCAAATCAACAAAAAACAGATACCAATTGAAAAATAATTGTCATTTAAGAACTAAATCAAGTTTAGCATAACAAAATTTGTGCTTACAGATATAGAGATATAGTAAGCACAATTAAAACACATATATATGTATGAAAAATTAAATACCAATCGAAATTCATACTATTTGAAGTTGAAGAATACATATATAGAAACAAATATGAGTACACAAAATATATATCAATTGTGATACCAATTCAAAACACAATAAGGATCAAGTGTATAACTCATACTCCCTACCACCCATTTCATGCACATGTTTAAAATGATTTTCAATTTGAGCTTACAAGGCATGGTCGCCCATCCAATCACCCTTTATGGGTAGTGGTTTTCAAAAATAAGTTTGAAAATAAGTTTAGTATATATGAAAACTCTACCAACATGAAGAATACGAACTAGTTTTATGAAAAACTTGAAAACTAGTGTGAAATCCTTCAAGTAAGGAATAAAATAATAACATATCCATGAAACATGAAAATCACTCAACCAATGACACTCAAAAATATATAAAGCACATATAAGACTCATGAAAATAAAGTCATGAGAAAACAAGAATGATGTGAGTGTACAAGTGACATCGTCATGGAAATAGGCAATTAAGCTCATTATGATATTCCTTAAAACATGAAAAACATGAAAATCATCAAAATTTAATTTTCATTAAATTATACTAGCTCCAAGGCATATGTATGTTTAGTCAAAACTGAAGGTATACATACATATCCAAACGTGAACGAATCCACAATAATATATGCATGAAGGCAAGTGGCCCAAGGATGTATATGTATAACTATTAGTTTAGATAAAATGGACATATACATGAAGCTAATATCAAACATGAAAACATGCATAAAAAATAGGGAATACAAGTCAAAATGCATGAATCATCAAAACTAGGCTATACTAGTACATCTAATGGGTACAAATGAGCATTTAGGTACAAACATATAATAATCTATTTGTGGCTCACTAGTTGTACAAGTATATACTCAAGTTTTAATGAAAACTAACATTTAAAAATGTAATCAAATGAAAAAGCATAAAACGAAACATAAACCAATATAATTGCTATGTAAATACACATGTATTGGACTAGGATATACACAATAGATAAACTAAAGTGAGTACACAAAAATAATATAGATCCATATAAACATGAGTGTATCTCAAATACTAATTATGTATATCACTAATCTAATTTTCATGACATTTAACATAATAATCAAGAAACATTAAAACATGCTAAAAATGAAAAACATTCAAACATAAATGGGAGTTAGAGATCGTTATCAAAACCAAGAGGGTACATCTCTATGTCTCCAAACCAAGATGGTCTTGCCTCCAAACTCCCCTTGAAAGTGATGCATCCAAATTAGTCACCATTAAGCTCGGAAAGCATCCACCTCAAGGCATCATCACTCTCACATCATGTGAGAGCCCACACCTACATCAAATAAAATAGGTGTATGTCTGTGCACGTCGGTAGTCGACCGGCCCTCTAGCCAGACTGGCGTGCACGTCTGTGCATACCATGGTCGACCGACCCTCCAGCCAGACTGGCGTGCACGTTTGTGCACGTCGGTCGACCGAGTCGGTCGACCGACTCCTAACTCGGTTGACCGGTCCGGTTGACCGGCAGAAGCCAGGACAGGTTATTTAAGGGATTAAAAGGTTGACTTTTGATCTAAAATAAAATCCCATAAATTCACGAAAAATCTACAAAATAGGTTCAGTATTATACTTTGATAAACAAACATGTTTGATTAAAATCAAGACATGTTACAAACAATTTGAACTATTTTTGTAACTTAGAAATTTTGGCTAAAAACAAAATCTGTATTTTTCGAAAATAGATTTTTTTAAAACTTCTCCAAATACAAAAATAAGATATTTTAAACTCTTTAAAGCATAGAGTGTATGGATATGATCCACTATACATACATGGTGAAATATCTATATTTTTGACAATAAGCACTAAATATGGTTTTGGTTAAAACATATATACTTTGAATTCCAAAAACCAAACCGGTATTTTTCAAAATTGAAAAATTCTTTTGTTATTTTCCAAAATAAAAATTCTTTTATAAAAATACATCTAAATCAAGAGTGTGTGTGTGTATATGGTATACTTGAGCAATCCACTAACTATTCTATCCTTTACATTTTAACTAAAAACAAAATCTTAATAAAAACAAACCTGGACACAAGTCTTGATCATGAAAGTCTTCACTTGAAGTCTTCTCATCTTCTTGACTTGGTCCAAACTTGATCCAACGAGCTACACTCCTCTTGAGTACTTGATGTGGTCTTGATTCATAGGCTCTTAAATCAAACCATGCTACCTTCAAAACTTGACTTTAAATCTATTGTTGAAGCTAAACACCAACTAAGATCTTGATCATAAATCTGAGACTAATTAAACACAAGATCATTAGTACTATAACTACATGAGTTAATCATCATCAAAACTAGAGTGATGGGCCTTTGGGCCAACAATAGAGACTAGCCCTACCAGTGTTGGTAACTATCTCTATCCTTCATTTATATTATTTCTATATGCTTTCTATGATGATTTTTTAGCATATCATGTATTGCATATTTTATTTATATGTTTAGATGTAATTTTTGTTAAAACCTGCAAATACACTTGTATAGTTTTTGAGATACACCATTGATCTTAACATGATTCATACACTTTGTGTACTCATTTATGCTTTTGTTATATGTGTGCAAGCTAATTTTGATGATTCTTTCATTTGCACATATATTCGATTTATAATGCATTTTTTTTGTTACACGCATGATTTTCTTGTAGATTGTTTTATTGACTTTACTTCATGTATGCGTGATTTTATTAAAAATTAAGATATACATGTAGAATCCTTGAGTCACTTACTTTACATATCATACACTCTATTGTGGCCTCAATTCGTATTTGGATATATATATATATATATATATATATATATATATATATATATATATATATATATATATATATATATATATATATATATATATATATATGGTCAAGTGCTTGTAGTAGGTCTTCTTAGATTACAATCTAAGGAGGAGGCCTAAAACTCACCATATACCATTCATATGAATGATCCACTCCATTTATCATGATTTTCATGTCCTAAAATTCTTATATTTTAAAAATCATGTAGTTTGAACTTTTTTTACCCATCGATCAAACAGTGTCATTTGTTCTATTTTTGAAAAATCGTTCATTTTGTAACCATTTGATGCATGGGTAAAAAGTATCAAAAGTGCATGATTTTTTTATAGACAATCATTTTAGGATATGTAGATCAAAATGAATGGAGTAGATCATCCTTAGAGATGCTCCATGGTGGTATTTTAGGCATCCTCTTTAGATTGTAATCTAAGGAGATTTACTAGGAGCACTTTTTCCTATATATATATATATGTGTGTGTGTGTGTGTGTGTGTGTGTGTGTGTGTGTGTGTGTATATACACATATATATGTATGTATGTATGTATGTGTGTGTGTATATATATATATATATATATATATATATATATATATATAATATATATATATATATATATATATATATATATATATATATATGTATATATGTATATATATGTATGTATATATTTGTACATATATACATATTTTAATATCATGTACATGTTTCAATTGATATCATCACTTTTCAAATCTTATGCATTAGTTTTGTGAATATTTCAAAAAGGGGAGAACTTTCTTGTTTTAAATTTTAACTGGTATCTTATTTCCTACTTTTTGAGAAAAATATTTTAATAGCTCATATTTTCAGTTGGTATCAATTATCACAGTTGGTATCCAGTTTTCAAAATTGTTTAGAATTCAAAATTGGTATCATATTTACCTTCAAGTGGTATGCATGTTTGCATTTCAAAATTGTTTTGTAAATTAGTATCTATGTTGGTGTCAAAATTGTTTTAAATCTTTAATTGGTAGTTTTAGTTTTTCAATTGGTATCTATATTTATTTTATAATTGGTATCTTACAATTATTATCCTTTCAATTGGCATTCATGCTTTTCTTTTACAATTAATTTGTTTTGATATTTATGTACTATATGTAAGGGGAGTTTACTTAACGTCTCTTCTATATATAAACTTAAGATGAGTGTATTATATAAGGAAGAGTTTGATCTCTCTTCACTATATCGTACACATGTATAGAGTGAGCTTAACATATCCATTTATATATTATATATTATGCTCATATGGTTAGAATTTAGTCATCCCTTCTCTATATAATACATGTATACAGGGGGAGTTAACTTTGCGTCTCCTCTCATTATAGATTTATATCGCATAAAAATGTACTTTATTTTGTGTACCCTTTTTGATGAATTGAATAAAGGGGGGGAGGATTTTAGAGTTATATATGCATGCTTGTATACTATGTTTGCATATATGTGTTTATATTCATGATATGTGTTCATGATTTATTTGGTATCTATAAGCTTACATTGAATATCTATATGTTTTATGCTCTGCATGAGTTAAGGGGGAGCTTTTACAATGCGTATTTTTAATCCATGCATATATAACTTCATGAGTTTTGTCATCATCAAAAAGGGGGGAGATTGTTGGCCCAAAAGCCTATCACTCTAGTTTTGATGATGACTAACTTATGTAGTTATAGTACTAATAATTTTGGTATATTTAAATTTCAGATATTTATCAAGATTTTAGTTAGTGGTTAGCTTCTTTGAATCTAACACATGGTGATTCAAGAGCTTAAACTTATAGAATATATCAAATACTTAAAGAAGAGTGTAGCTCGGAAAATCAAGTTTGGATCAAGTCTACTTGAAGAAGACGATCTACAAGAAGACTTGAGTATAAGGTTCGTGAGTTTAGATCTTTATAAAGAATAGATTAGTTTTGATTGCTCAAGATTACACACAAAAAAAATTTTGGTTTCGGCTTAACCGGTTTACGTTTTAAATTTTGCTTCTCATCAAAAACAAGTTCGTATATTTTGGTTTGTGTATCTATACACTATTGAGTTTCAACTATGTTTAAACAACTTGTTTTTATATTTATAGAGTTTTTAAAAAAAAACTAGTATTCATTTTAAAAGTTTTCATGCCTAGTTTTCCGATTTTGGTATTTTACAAGGATTGATTTGGATACATACCCAATATTTTTCAACTTTTTATATCATGTTTCAAACATGTATCTCATAGCCTATGTATTGCCAAAAAACTTTTTAAACCAACACAAAATTTTTAAAAATGTGTTTGATTTCAAAAATTATCTGAAAATAGTGTTTTAGGCCAGGTCGGTCAATCAGCCGGTCGACTGGACCTCAGGGCTGATTGGGTGACTGTTTGTGCATGTTGTGCACATTTGTTGAACCAACCAGTCGACTGGGAAACCTAACGGTTGACCAGATGGTCGACCGACTGTCACATGCAAGTCTCGGTTTGGCTCAGTCGACCTGTCGATCGACCGTTTTACTGATTTGCTCAAACATCCTTTAGTATTTTAGCCATAAATTTTTATTCTAGTATTCAATTAATATGATTCAAGTTGCATTACAAAGATAACGTTCAGTTACATTTCTTACTCTTTGATTATTTTTTGATTCAATCGTTTAAAATATTAAACATTGATTTGAAGTCAGTTCATGTTTGAAAACAGTTTACAGTTTTCTAATTTGACACATTTTAGTATTTTGCTTAAATCGTTTAAACTCTGATATCAGATTAATTTGATTTAAGTTTAATTAGAAATAAAACTTAAATATCTACAAATTCTTCTCACATATTTGTTTCCAAATTCATAGGTTTTGATCTCAAAATTGTGCATAAATTTGACCAATTGCACAGACTGGTTTCTGGTCAGTCGATTGACCGGTCGACCGCCAGGCTCCAACGGTCAAAAATATGACTGTTCGTAGGTCAATCAGACAGTCGACCGAGCCATTTCTGGCACTTTTTGACCCATAGTGGCTAGTTTTTCTTTGGCCTCTATATATGGGGTTTTTTGGTGAGTTTTGAACAAGATTTCAAGAATTATTTTTTCTACATTCAACTGAGTTTTCAATTAAGTTTTTGGGCCTCAAACTCTATATCTTCTCCTTTGTTTCAAACTTTTTGAAAAATCAAAGAAAACAAGTTTTGAGAATTCAAGTTTCAAATTTTAAATTTCTACATCATTCAAGAAGTTTTCCCAAGTGTTTTCTTTTGTACTGCTTTTTCAAAATCTTTATTTTCTCACAAACTTGAGCTATTTATTACAAAATTTATCCTCTAGGATCTTGTATTATGAGAGGTGTTGTTTGTGATCTTTATGGTGACCAAGTGTTGTAAAACCTTTTTCATTTCTTTGAGCTTTGGCTTTGTGCCTTCCCTCTTATTAGAGGTGACTTGCCTTGTGCTTTGGCTTCGTGCTCACCTCATGTGTAGGGGTTGTATACTTTGTAGAGTCCTAAGTGGAGATAGTGAAAATACTTCAAGCGGTGAAGGCGGTATGTAGAGCTTAGTGCTTGAATCTTGAAACATATTCTTGTGTTTGTGTCACGCCCCGCTTCCCAAAATACGTGAAAACGGAGTCGCGACGAAGGTCGGCGACGTATGTACGCTAGAAAAATACCCACGCACATACGCTAAGCCTAAAGTAACCTGAAATAAGCTATAAATTTATACTATAATGAGGAAACAACCACTGCAATAATACATATAAGCATCCACGCATGATATCATATGAATAAAAAACTGGAATAACAAATGAATCTGATATAAATCGAGAATCGAGAAATAATATGAAGACAAGAAAGATAAGAATACCGGAATCGAATAGGGAGAAGCTCCAGCTCTTCACGAAGCGTACAGTCTCATCGAACACCTGCACAATAGAAACAAAGCGTCCAATACCTGGACGTGCAAATCCAGGGTCGTCAGAAAGCGACCTGGTGAGTGTGTGTGTAAAGGGAGAGCTCGTGCATATCACCATTGTGCAAAGAATAATAACCAGATAAACTACAGACAGAAGATAACTAAATAACATGATAAACAGATAACTAAAGGATAACTGCATAACAACATGAATGAAGATAAAAGTCAACTATCACAACTATAAACAAGCAACTGATATCTGAAGATATAACCTAGCATATGTCACTAGTCTGGTGTACAATCCTATATCTATCATAGTTTATATACATATATATATATATACAGTCGGGTGATCACGGTCAGTCACAATACATTAACAGTTTATTATTATTAATTATGTCAGCGAACACCAATTGTCACATGTAATAGGCGCATCCCATACTACGCCTACCACACATACCAATCGAGGTCCTCAGTTATTGAAACTGATCGGTTGGAGACATTGTCTGTGTTTTAGGTGGGTCCCGTGTATACCCAGGACCACGGCCCAGACTCCTGGCGCTGAACCAGGACCTACCGCAAAGTAGTCAGGAACATGTATAACAGGAATAAGAACAGGACGGGGTGCCAGTCACCCCACGGGAAACCCTGCAGTGGAACCCTCTTTCGGCTGCGCAACCTAAATCCTAGGTCCACCCAAAATACAGACGCTGTCTCCTCCATCAATCCCCTAATCCCAGTGTAAGTTGTTTAATATCATGTTATTAGTTTATCAAGATTACTTAATATGCATGTTACTTGAATCACTAGGATAACTCGGTGGTAGTTACGGTAACAATATCAACATGTGTAATCAGGATACCGGTATAACAGGAATATATAATATCAAGGAACATGATACTGGTATAACAGGAATATGTAACAAGTATAACATATGGGTGTGTTACCGTGTAACAATATTTTCCTAGCAATTAATAGTAACATGGACATGATAGTTATCAGGTAGAAACCAAATATAGTCAGTCAAGTTTCTCAGGTGAATCAAGATATCCAGGATGAGTAATGACCTACTGTCATGAATAGAATAATTCGGGCAATATATATAATCAACTCATATCCTCAAAGTCATCGGCATGTCCATCCTCTAAGTCATCAATAAATCAGATCGATCAATAGCAGTCATCCGAACATGTAATATAATCACCGATATCAATGAAATCACTCTCATAATAACTCTATCTCCCTAACTGAATTGATCAGTAACTAAACATGAAGCACATGGTACATCCTCGAGATTAATAAGTCAACAGATACTGAAATCATAACGAAGTAAGGGAATCATCCTCAAACAACATATAGTCTAGAATATCTACTTCTACTACTTAATATCAACAAAATATCATCTAAATAAATCTCAAATACTCACAAATATAAATCCAGCTACATCAACCTTATCTTAACGCAGATCAGGCTTCATTATAAAGAACATAAATCCCAGATTCAACTCTAACTCAAGATCAATCCAACACAGTCCAACTTTCCTCACCACTAAATCCGAATCTAGAATTATAAGTAACTAAATAAGAACTAGTAAGAATACTAATATCCTGGTGACAAAACATCGAGTCCAGAAATGTCTAACATCAATCACATCTGATCTATTGTCTGTGGTATCTCTAAATTGTCTCATATCAATAGACACATCATATATACTTGTTCACAATATCAAAAAGAGTTCTGGTCAAAAATAATCACCAAATACATGAATATCAAATTTGATAACTAATACCAATTTTATCAACCTTAAGATCCGAGCCGAATCAAGTCCCAGTCTAAAGTGTATCAAAACTAGGCCTAAACCAACAACGATAACTACCAACACATGATATAATGCTAATACAAGCTCATATCAACTATGTAATTAAAGTGAGCAATCATAGGTGTCTCATGATGTAGTACAAGAAATCAAACTGGTAAAACATAAAAGGAAGTCACATGAAATGATAAGTGTAACAGGTAAATGCATACCGACAACGGTAAATACAAAAGAACCAACACTCACATGAAATGACGCGGTTTTAGAACCGAATCGCCGTCTGGTCTTCACTGCACGAACCGGTACTGGTCTACGGATCATCCCATGAATCGGTCTTCGAGTCACCTATGTATCGGGTCCACAACGAGCACGGATCCGAATCGGGTCCGGATCTCACCAAATAATTCCGAAATACTGTAACACGCAACCAACACATACAAATAAATATAAATACACGCTACACCGACACGTGCACACAGACACATATGTGTACACCCACGCACACATACATATACAAGTATACACATACATATATATTACATGCATACATTCACACACTTATATACATATTATATATTTATATAAATAAAACACATGCATGATTAATTAATTACGACATATATAAATAAAACACATTAATTAAGACCAATTTATTAATTACTAAACTAACACACATGATTAAAGTACACATTCATGCGTAAATACATGCATATACATGCATGCATCCACACACAAAATCATGCATATACATTAATTGAAACACCCACACATTTTAATTAACTTCCCAATTATTACAATTGTACCCTTACACATTTAATAAACTTCCACATAATTACATGTATACCCTACCAACATAATTCATGCATGCATATATATTTACCAACATACCCTACACCTTTAATTAAACTTCAACATTATTACACTTTTGCCACCACACAAATAAATATAGCACTAACCTCGAGCCGATTTGAGGCGCACCGACGGAGGCTCTGGCGGAGGCGTCCGGCGTCGCGGAGGGTGTCGTTAGATAGAGCATTTCGCCGTGAAGAGCGTGGGTGCGTTCGCGCTCACCAACGGTGATCCACGGCGACACGCGGAGTACCAGAAAATAGCTCGGATTAAGATATCTCATGGAGTGCTTGGCTTCACCCTTAACCAATACTTTAGCACTTCCAAAATCACAAAGCTTAACTTGATGAGTAAGAAGATCAACCAGGAGGTTTTGTGGTTTCACATCTCTATGACAAACACTGGGAACAGCATGAATGTACGCTAACCCCCTAAATATCTGATACATGCAAAGCTTCACAAAGATAGGCAGCGTTCTTTGATTCGCATTGCTATAATGCTTCAAAACGCGGTATACGATTTCAGGGACATACTCCATGACCAAGTTGAGGAAAAGCTCATCTCTGCTGGTGGTGGAGAAGAAACAGTGCTTCAATAAGATGCCATTCAGATGATCCATAGAACACATCAACTGCAGCTCACGATTTTTGTAACGCCTATCCTGCAACACCTTCCTTATAGCCACCGTCTCTCTTGTTTCCAAACACTTGGCTTGGAAGACGATGTCAAATGACCCAGTTCCGACAACACGCACTGCCATGTAGCTAAAGGTTTGTTTGGGTTCACCATTCTTTCCTCCAATGGTGGTAGAGATAATATGGCCTGTGACTAGATCATTCCCTTCAATAACAGATGCTTCCTGCATCTTGTCATCGGCCATCGGAGGAGGACAGCGAGGATCCAACTGCTGCCGTTCACGAAAATATCATTCCCCTGCGGTGGCTGCGGGTGATGATGAGGAGCAGCAGCGGCAGGAGGTTGAAGAGGAGGCGGCAGGAGGGGAGGGGTGCAGCCGGGCTTGGTGCGTGGATGGTTGCTGTGGGTGGATCTCGGCCAACCAAGGAGGGTGCACGGGGTTCGTGGCTGCGGCAGCATAGGAGGTTGACAGGGTGTTGGCGGCATGGATCTTGAAGGAGATGGGAAAAATAATGAATAGGTTAGGGTTTTAATGAAGATTAAATAGGGATTACATTGGGTTAATGGGTATATGGGTAAAGGATTTGGGATGGGTTATTGGGTGGAAATGGGCTCAGATGAGCTCAGGAGATAAATACAATTGATGTGGGCTAAGGTCTCTTGGGCTAAAAGAGAAAATAAATATTTATAACATATAAATAATAGCAATTAATAAAAACTAGATAATCATAATTAATTAGTAAATGATAAATGTTAATTAATAACACTTAATAGTAATAATTAACTCTAGATAATATACAATGATTAATACGTAATAATTATTAACAATAATAATACAATACTAATAGTAGTAAGCAACACCTTAATAACAATCTCAAAAAAAAATTTAATAATAAATATTAATAAAAATTCATAGCATAACTCATAAGATAAGAAATAATAATCAATACAAAATATACGTATACACTTTAAAAATACTATAACTTATTATGTACATGGTATTATAAGATAGGGCTATTACAGTTTGCGTTTGGCTATCCCTCTAAACTCTATTCTCATTATATTTTGCATTGCTATTATTGTTCATCTATACATGCTTGTGTTGTTCTTGTGTTCACACTTGTATTGATCCAAGAGAGCTATTGAAGCACCTCAACTCTTGTAAAAAAAGAATCTTGAGGAGAAGTTCTAGAGCCCTTCACCGAGAATTCGGCTTCACTCTTTGGATATCTATTGTGATAATGTAAAAGTTTTTAATTCCGCATTATTGACCATTAGATTAGCACTACACCTATTCACCCCCTCTATGTGCACTTTTAGTATGTTCTTTGATCATCGAGTTTTTCATCAATCTTCACAACGTATTCACGTCATAATCTTAACAATCTCCCCCTTGACTTGAATATGTCTAAGTCTGAGAATAGCCACCATGTTCCATGTGCTCGCATCCACGTGATTGAGGTAAAACCTGCACAAAAAATACGGAATTACAGAATTTAAAAATAAAGATGTGCAAGTGCTCAATTCTTACCGCTATAGCAAGTGGCTATGCGGGTCGTGATCCACAAGGAGGGTTTTGCGATAGAAGCATTTACGTTCTTGTATTGAAATCGTTAAGAAAACAAAACGAAGATTCTTCTTTGTTTTTCAAGTTATAAAAATGAAAAAGAAAGTTATAGTTAAAATTAAGAAGAAAATGAAAGATGAAGAAGGTGGACAAATCAGAAAACAAGAAAAGCGACTATGTACAAATGGAGTGAGTGGAGAAGAAAGAGTTGGAAGAGGTGGTGATATAATTTACAAAAATGAGAGAAAGGAAAGAAAAGAAGGAATACTTACCTAGGTTGAGTGATGACTTACCTGAAAACCGTTGCATGTTCTACCTTTGCTTCAGAGGCGTTCAACGCATAGATCATAAGCTCGAGCTCAGTCCCCGTGCACATTATATCGTCAGGCCTAGCAAGAACGAAGTGATGCGGATCTTGGAAGAGGAGAACGTCATCATGAACTATCGCTGGCTCTCACGTAGCTTAGTTATACTTGCCTTGGATTTCACTTGTAAACTCAACAAATACAACTAAGGTAAAGTAGAAGAGGAAGAAGAAAGCAAAACAAAATACGAACATAAAAAGAAGCTTTTACCTTTATTAATTGCAGAGACAATGGAAGAAAGGAGGAGGGTACATCGGTGTCACTCTCAACGTCAGCCTCTCTCTTACTTACATGAATCTTCTTCTACCCTAAGTTACTACAAGTTACATAAAAAGAAAAACCTAAACTACAAATGAAAACTAGGCTAAATCCTACTCTGCCTTCTACTCCTTGCTCAGCTAAAACCAGTATTTATAGGCAAAAAAAACCTAAAGGAGAAGATCCCAGGAAGATTGAGGGAATCTCCTGTTCTGATGTATTTCCCGTATCTTCTTCTGATTTTCTTGTTTTTTTCTTCAAAAGTTAACAAAACAGCCTTTGATTGTGCTTGATTCAGGGAGGATTCTTCTCAACCTTCCTTATATGCCAAGATTTTGCCTTGATTCAGGGAGGATTCTTCTCAACCTTCCTTATATACCAAGATTTTGCCCACAGGGAGGATTCTTCTCAACCTTCCTTATATGCCAAGATTTTGCCCTGATTTCTTCATCTTGATTTAGGGAAGATTCTTCTAAACCTTCCTTATATGCCAAGATTTTGCCCTGATTTCTTCATTTCAAATTTATTCTGAATTAATCAGAATTTGGTGGGCTTTTGGGCTTGTTTCTCTTCATCTCCTTAAGGAATGGGCCTGCAAATAAATTAAACATTTAATTAGGACAAAACAGATTTTATTCTATAATAAGTATGAAAATATGATAATAAATGTGCAACATTAGTGACCAATCACACCCCCATACCTATCTTTTGCTCGTCCTCGAGCAAAACAACTAAACTATACTAAGGATTATTAGACCACTTTCGCAGGTCACGCGATTGCACTGAGCATGTGCAACAAGCCGTTAAACCTCTAGGTTTCCCCTAGAGGACGAGTTTTGTCTCGTGAGGGTTTTCAGTGGATTACACCCACAAAATCCATAAAGAAAGAGAAACAAAGAGTTAGTATTTTCGAAAAGCATTTTGAAAGAGAAAAATATTTGAAATATAATTGTAAGATTTAAGCAATCTATAGGTTATAGGAAAACTGAATTTTTCATTCCTAAACTTAGTCTCTATTCAAAAATTTGTTATCAATCGAAGTAAGGAGTCAAATTGTACTTCTCATCTGGTCTATTACTTTACCCTAAGTCATATGCACTTTGTGATTGTGAAAATTTTGACTAAGGATTCTTTAACTCTAACTCTTATGCCTCATTTATTATTATATATATATATAATTTTTTTTTTTGGTATTATTCCTTAGTTCTAATAGGCTTTCTAATCTGCCCATGTAACGAGCCTTTAATCGATGACTCCCAAACCAAACGGTCTTAGGGCACCAGGTGAGAAAACACCCAAGGACTTAAGGACTCGAGCAAACAATGCCACAAAACTAAGGATTTTATTATATGAACCCCTTTTAGGCGTGAATACTTATGCTTTATTAGGCACAAATACCCAGCTTAATCAGAGAATGTTTATATATATATATATATTTTCAAACTTATCTAATCATCTTTCGCATAAATACTAAGGCTTGCTTAGGTCTAACCACCTAGCTAATCAATAATTAGATTTGTTTATCTTTTTTTTTCTTTTTCTTTTTTTTTATAAGGCATAAGAATCTTTGTTTTTGAACCCTAAGTGTGTAAGTGTATGAAGTGTGCATATTTCATCAAGGTAAAGATCAAGACTAAATTACTTTGACAAATTATCTTCCTAACCCTAAAAATCAAACAAATAATCTTATTTTGACCAAGTATAAGAAATCCTAATTTGGATTTTCCTATTCCTTAAAATTAACTTAATTTCTTACAAAAAATAAGTCAAAATATTGTTTCTATTTTTCAAAAAGTTTTTAAAAGTAAAGAAAATGTTAATTTTTTTATTTTTTTATAAAAAGAAAAACCTAAGTTATGTTAGAACCCTCCCCCATACCTATCTCATGCATTGTCCTCAATGTATGAATTAATGCATAGATGCATGAAAAAGAAGAAAGGGAAGGAAAATGTTACCTTAAGGTGGTTGTTCCGGTGGTGGTCTGATTGGTCCACGAAATGCGGCCCAATCAACTTTTCTTGGGGCTCGGAGGAACCCGCCAGAAATTACTCTAATATAACCCACTAAAAAGATGTGTCCATAAAGGATTTTTATTAAGTATTTGACCCCATCTAATTTTCAAATTCCATAACAAATTTCGGAGTCAAATTTGTCAACCACCTCGTCCCAGAATGGGGTATGAAATGATAGAAGGATTGACTTGGACTCAGGAAGTACAGGAACTAACACCGACTCAGGAAGGTGACTTAAGTCAAGTAAAGGTTCAAGAGTCAAAATAGGTTCAGAAATTGGGTCCAAGTCAAGAAGTTGGAACTCAAGTCCACAATTATTTTCCAACAATGGAATGTGACTTAATGTTGGTAATTCAAGTTCAAGAATGATAGGTGGAATCAAAACTGACTCTAAAATATTACTCAAGTTTGGTAACAAAACAGGAGTCAATAATGATTCAGAAAGTTAAACTGGATCACGGATTTTGGAATCTAGGTCACATATCTCATTGAGTTCAATATCAAAAAAATGAGAACTTGCCAATTTATCAATGGGATTTTCAAGATTATAAATTGATCAAGTTCAATATGATCATCAAAGATGGGTGATTCAATTTCATGATGAATTGGCAAGTCATTATTGAATCAGGAAGTAAAATTGAATCACTAAGTTCTAGTTCATGATCATATTCATTTTCAAGTTCTATTTCAGGCAAGGGATAACTTGTCAAACTATCAATTTCATTTGGAGTTTGGGCAAGTTCAAATGGTTGTTCTGAAATGGAATCTTGATTTCCAAAACTACATGACTCTTCGGCTCTAACAGGATGGTTAGTGACATTAGGACTGGTCAAACAGTGAGAACGAAGAGATTCGACCATCATATCTATGTCACGATTTCTAGCATTTTGAGATGAGTCATGGCTTCAAGCATCTTTTCATAATTGATGGATTCATTGTTTTTATGAAAAGATGAAGTGTTGTCTTGGAAGTGATAGTGAAATTGTGAGTCCATCAGATTTTGTGATTGTTGTTTGGACTCACACATACTCCTTTTCAAAATTGATGGTTTTCTATTTTGGACTGGTGGAACTGAGTATGACTCTTGGGGATATTGTGGACTAGGTGGATAAGGGGGACAAGTTGGTTGAAAATTATGCTCGGGGTAGGTGAATCCCCACTGACTCTGTGAAGAGTTGAAATCGTTATGGAAATTATAGTCATACGATGGGGGACATGGGTTATATTGATTCGGATAAGACCAATCCGGCACACTAGGTTGGTTAAAGTCATGATATGCCGGGTTGGTAATATCCGAAAAAGAGTTTGATGTGTAATATGGATTATTATTGAAATTGGAAAAATTGTTATTATAGGCCATATCACACAATAGAATACAAACAAAAAGAAAGAAAAACAAACAAATAAACAAAGAAAAAGAAAAAAATTCTAATCTAAGTTAGGGTAGACCTATGACCTAGACGACTCGTAACTGGTTAGACTGTCCACGGGAGGTCCAATGCAGACTTTGACCACAAGCTAATCAGCCAGGTCAGGGCAAGGTTGGTGGGAGGTTTTCCGTCAAGGACGTTCCTTAATTAAATAACCATCAACCTTCGGGCTTTCGGCCCTTAATCCCTTTCCTAGACACTGATTTTGCAAGAGTCAAATTCCAACACTTTCCCCCTTAGGATGATCTCCTAATTGAGTCCGAGATGTCCCTAGGGCCAACGTCTACTCATTTTTAGTCAGGCTTGGGTTAGTGAGTGCTTGGAATCTGATTTTTGGGCTAAGGAAGGGTGATAAAATCCCCACCTTATCTTGTTATGGGTTAGTGCCCTTAAGATAAGTTTGTACAAGATATGTAAATAAGATTCACTCAAAGCGATGTAAATCAACCAAGAGATAGTCCTATTCTACATGCAATGCGAACGTATCTTGCTCCAGCACTCTTCAACAGTAAAGTAAATAAATTGAAAAGACACGTGCCTAAAATGCAAACGTCTAATCAATTTTTTAACTTTTTCAACAAATGTTTTACTGTTGATTTGTTAGCAGGCTTTTGGTGATGGCATATAAGAAATAAAGTTGCAGAAAACTATCATTTTGCAAAACAAGCAGCCCTGCAAGAAAGACAGTTAGTAGTGAACTCTTCCTTGCCGCGGAAACGCGGCTAAAGCCGAGCAAACGCGGCAATTCAGAGGGTACTTGGTCTCTGTTTCTAGAACAAAGGCCCAAGACCACTTATATGTTTCTACAATCCTTTTTTTCCTGCTTTGCTTGCCCTATAAGCTGCAACAGAGAAGAAAATTCGTTTTAGTTCTAAAAATTCAATATAAATCAGATTTCAATAAAAACCATTACCCTCCCCGGCAATGGGGCCAAAATTTGATTGAGGTAAAACCTGCACACAAAATACGGAATTACAGAACTTAAAAATAAAGATGTGCAAGTGCTCAATTCTTACCGCTATAGCAAGTGGCTATGCGGGTCGTGATCCACAAGGAGGGTTTTGCGATAGAAGCATTTACGTTCTTGTATTGAAATCGTTAAGAAAACAAAACGAAGATTCTTCTTTGTTTTTCAAGTTATAAAAATGAAAAAGAAAGTTATAGTTAAAATTAAGAAGAAAATGAAAGATGAAGAAGGTGGACAAATCAGAAAACAAGAAAAGCGACTATGTACAAATGGAGTGAGTGGAGAAGAAAGAGTTGGAAGAGGTGGTGATATAATTTACAGAAATGAGAGAAAGGAAAGAAAAGAAGGAATACTTACCTAGGTTGAGTGATGACTTACCTGGAAACCGTTGCATGTTCTACCTTTGCTTCGGAGGCGTTCAACGCATAGATCATAAGCTCGAGCTCAGTCCCCGTGCACATTATATCGTCAGGCCTAGCAAGAACGAAGTGATGCGGATCTTGGAAGAGGAGAACGTCTTCATGAACTATCGCTGGCTCTCACGTAGCTTAGTTATACTTACCTTGGATTTCACTTGTAAACTCAACAAATACAACCAAGGTAAAGTAGAAGAGGAAGAAGAAAGCAAAACAAAATACGAACATAAAAAGAAGCTTTTACCTTTATTAATTGCAGAGACAATGGAAGAAAGAAGGAGGGTACATCGGTGTCACTCTCAACGTCAGCCTCTCTCTTACTTACTTGAATCTTCTTCTACCCTAAGTTACTACAAGTTACATAAAAAGAAAAACCTAAACTACAAATGAAAACTAGGCTAAATCCTACTCTGCCTTCTACTCCTTGCTCAGCTAAAACCAGTATTTATAGGCAAAAAAACCTAAAGCAGAAGATCCCAGGAAGATTGGGGGAATCTCCTGGTCTGATGTATTTCCCGTATCTTCTTCTGATTTTCTTGTTTTTTTCTTCAAAAGTTGACAAAACAGCCTTTGATTGTGCTTGATTCAGGGAGGATTCTTCTCAACCTTCCTTATATGCCAAGATTTTGCCTTGATTCAGGGAGGATTCTTCTCAACTTTCCTTATATACCAAGATTTTGCCCACAGGGAGGATTCTTCTCAACCTTCCTTATATGTCAAGATTTTGCCCTGATTTCTTCATCTTGATTCAGGGAGGATTCTTCTAAACCTTCCTTATATGCCAAGATTTTGCCCTGATTTCTTCATTTCAAATTTATTCTGAATTAATCAGAATTTGGTGGGCTTTTGGGCTTGTTTCTCTTCATCTCCTTAAGGAATGGGCCTGCAAATAAATTAAACATTAATTAGGACAAAGCAGATTTTATTCTATAATAAGTATGAAAATATGATAATAAATGTGCAACATTAGTGACCAATCACCACGCACAATTGAACAAACTTAACTTCAGCTCCATCTTACTCCCTCTTCTCCATAACCCCCTCATAGGGTTCACAACTTGATTAGGTCGAATAAGTTCAGGCCTAACCTGAACTTTATTACCCAACGATCTCCTTGATCTACACAAGATCTATGAAATTTTGATCCACCATAGGAGTTACAATCTGGACTATCTTGTTGCACGCCTAGTCCCACACCTAGTCCTAATCTCTCTTTGAGGTATAACTAAACGTCAGAGTTCAAAACCATCATAGTCTTTGATTGTTCCACATCCGCCGCTTCCGAAGTCGAGGATCACTGCAATCCACCAACTGTAACTTTTAAATTTTGTAACATATACATATTGCCGACACGTTCGACCTGAAACTTCACATGCCATTTTGGAGACTTTCATAAGATCACCTTCAGAACTGAAACTGAATCCTTCCCCTTGTAGGGCTCCAAGAGAGATGAGATTGTACTTTGATTCGGGAACATGATGAATGCCTTGAAGAGTAGTGATACAACCATCATGAGACCAAAATTGGATTGTTTCTTCACCAATCACCTTGCTTATAGTAGAATTTTTCATGAAAACTTCTCCCCCTTAAACCGAGTGTATAAAGAGAACATCTTTCTACTGGAACTGATGTGCTGTGAACATCCAGAGTCAATAATTCATCTATTTTTGTTACCAACTGATATATCTGTAACAGATAGAACGTCTCACTGTTTATCATCTTTTCCAATCAATTCAGTGCGTTAGCATTTGGTTGTTTCTTGTTTTGAAGCCAACAATTAGCTCTAATGTGTCCCTTCTTATGACAATAGTTGCGCGTCAAATTCCTATATTTTGAGTTACCCATGAAACTTTCATTATTACTCTTCTTTGTTGAATAATGAACTTATCCGGAATCATCATGATGAGACTCACCCGTCAACTTGGTGCCAATTTTTTTTCTTGTTGAGCAGATGCTCCTTGACCTCAATGACCTTAATTGTTGACTTACCTCAATAAATGATAGCTTTCCTAAAGCTCTTATATGAAGAAGGTAAAGAACATAATAATAGAAGTGTTTGATCCTCATCTTCTATTTTAACATCTATCTTATCTAAATCATTGATAACAGAGAAAAATTCTACAATATGAGACTTGATAGGTGTACCTTCATGCATGCAGAGAAGAAAGAGACGTTGCTGAAATCACCTAGAGGGGGGTGAATAGGTGATAATGCTAATCTAATGAACTTAATGCAGAATTTAAAAACTAATTGCAATTACACAAATGCAACCAAATAGAGATGCACACGCACAAGCCAAGCATATAAATATGAATGATAATTTGAGATGATGCAAGGCACAAAGTAAAGAGAGAGAGTCAAGGGATCAAGCACAAACAACAATATATGTTTCGAGGTTCGAGCACCCAGCTCTACATCCCCGCCTTCACACAGAAGGATTTCAACTCCACTAGCTTGTCCACACAGGACTCCCACAAAGGGAACCTCCACCGAGGATTTGGGGCAATACAATCACAAGGAGTACCCAACTCCTCTCTTTACAAATACAACCTCCTCCTTGAGGCACAACACCAAGCCAACAAACAATCACCTCATAACTTGAGGGATTAGCACAAAGCAACACAAGAATCACCTCACAACTTGAGGGATACAACCCAAATGCACAACCTCCTCAACACAATGAGGGAAGGGCACAAAGCCAAGCAAAGATTGGGTTTACAACTTGGTGATCAAAAGACCACAAACAATCTCTTTTTCCACACAAAGATCCTATAGAATAAGATAGTAGATGTAGCTCAAGTGTGGAGAAAACCAAAGGAATGGAAATCAAAAACTCAAAGAAAATCTTTGGGAAAAACTAGAAACCAAGATGAAGAAGTTGAATCAAAATCTTTTCCCAAAAACCCTTTCTTGATTTTCCAAACCCTAGCAAAAACACCAAATAGATTGTTCAATTTAAAGCCTAAAAACTTCTTTTGATTGCTGTGAAAATACTAGAGAGTCAGGAAAAATTAGCTCTTCAAATTTTAGAGAAAACCTCTTTCCAATGGGGTATTTATAGCCCATTTACAAAACTAGCCGTTGGCAGCAGATCCTGTCAAAAATGAACTACCGGTCGACCGGTCGGTCGACCGTCCAACGGTCACTTTTTGACCGCTGGCAGCTACCGGTCGACCGCTCGGTCGACCGTACCCAGATACAGAGAGCAATGCTCTCTTCTCGGTCGACCGCTCGGTCTACCGGGAGCAACCCGAGAGCAACCTGCTCTCAGTCGGTCGACCGTGCGGTCGACCGGCTTATGGGTAAGCCAGTGTGCACGTATCCGTGCACGTCGGTTGACCTCTACGGACGACCGGCTACTTGGTACGGTCGACCGTCCGGTCGACCGACCTTGCCTGGCAGCAGCAGTTCTGGTCAGAAAAACATGTAATTTTTAATCCTAAAAATTCCCATAAAATCTCTAAAATTCCACAAAAATAGTTTTATCAATTTTCATTGAAATACAAACTTGTGTTAAAAATTTTAACACAAATCTCAAACATTTTGAACTATTTTTGTGTTATAGAAATTTTGCCAAAAATCAAAAACTGTGTTTTCTAAAACTTGAATTTTTGAATTGAAAATACGTTTTGTCCAAAACTCATCCAAATACAAAAATATGGTATTAAACAACATTTAGGCATGATGTATATGGATATAATCCTATATACATGAAACATATATATATCCATGTTTTTGACTTTAATTCTAAAATATGTTTTGTTAAAAATACCAAAACATAAAACACATGAATAAGTAAGTCAAAATAAGTTTGTCTAGGAAGTTAATCATGCATGTATATAGAATGAATCTACTATACATAAAACCATGTAAACTTATTTTGATCTATCTATTCATGAAACCAAGATCGGTTAAACAAAAAACGAAAAAATCGAAAACCAATATTCAGGACATGAAACGTGTGTGTTGTGAACTTAAGCATATCATACTATTCTAATCTTTACAAATGGATCTAAAACTCAAACTAAACTAGGTACCGATGTCTTCTTGTAGAGCGCCGTCTCCAAGCCGACTAGATCCAAAACTTCGTGATCCACCGAGCTTGACTCCAATGAGTGCTTTTATGATCTTGTCGCTCGGGCTCTTGAATCACTATGTGAAAGCTTCAAAACCATCTTTGTTGAAGCTAATCACCTACTAACATCTTGGTTCAAGATCTGAAACTTAAAATCACAAGATTATTAGTACACATAACTACATGAGTTAATCATCATCAAAACTAGAGTGGAAGGCCTCTGGGCCAACAATCTCCCCCTTTTTGATGATGACAAAACTCATGGAGTTATATATGCATGGATTAATGTTAAGCTTCAAGGAAGCTCCCCCTTAACTCATGCATAGCAATAAACAAGCAAATAAATATGCAATGAAGGCTCATAAACAAGCATGAAACACATATCTATTATGTTTATCTTGATGCATGAACATAAATCCTTTTTCTAAAACATGCTCTTGATACCAATTTAAATAAAACAAATACATTTTCAAAACAAGATCTTGATACCAATTTGCAAAACAAAACTAAAGAACAAAACTAAAGAAGCTCTTGATACCAAAAAAATAAACATGTTCTTCAAATAATACTTTTGATACCAATTGAACTTTAAACCAAAAATAAAAACATAAAAACATGCATATAAACTATAAACTTAAATTCTTAACATGCATACAAAAACATGCATATAAACTACAAACTTAAATTCTATGCATACAAAAACATGCATATAAACTACAAACTTAAATTCTTCTCCCCCTTTTTGTCAATCATCAACAAAGGGGTAAAAGTAAAAACAAAATGTTCTCCCCCTTTTTGTTCAAAACAAAGAATCAATAAAGGGGTGACATAAAACATGATACCAAAAAAAAGATGTCAATGAAATACATAAATGATATCAATTGAAATGAGTATAAAAACATTTTAAGGAATGCCTATATCAAATGATACCAATTGAAATAAAGGTAAACGAGGCATTAAACATTCATATATCAATTGAAAACAAAAATCTTGATACCAATTGATAAGTAAACAAATAAGATACCAATTGTAAGAAAACAATCTTGATACTAATTGAAATTAAACATAACAAATTTTGAATTTCTAAACAAAAATTTTGATACCAATTGTAAATATATTTCATTTTGAACATGTGATACCAAATTGAAATTTTCAATCATAAAATATGGGAGTGAAAAACAAATACCAATTGAAAGATGAAATACAAGTTTTCTCCCCTTTTATGACATACCAAATGAAACAATGAATAAGCTTGTATATGGATACCAATTGAAAACTAGTCAATTGAAACAAGGTAATCATTATACAACAAGCTTTATCATGATCAAAATTTGTGCTCTAAGATATATGAATATAATAAGCACAAATAAAAACATATATATGTAAAAAAAAGATACCAATTGAAATTGATATTCTTTGAAGTGCAAGCATACATATACACAAAAAAATATATGAGTATACAAAAATGTCAATATTGATACTAATTGAAAGAATCCAATGATACCAATTGAAACAACAATAATATCAAGTGTATACCTCATATTACCTATCCTCCAACACTTGTTCAAGTTTAAAATGATTTTCACTATAAAGCATACATGAGCATGGTCTCCCAACCAACCGCCCGTTGAAGGTAGGGGTTTTCAAAAATAGGTTTGAAAATAATATATGTTTGAAAATCTCTACCATATGAAGAATATCGCAACTAGTTATATGAAAAATTTTGTAAACTAGTACGAAATCTTTCAAGCAAGGAATAAAATAAGAATATATTCCATAAAACACATGTAAATCACATAATCACCAACACTCAAAATCTATGAAGCATATATCATACTCATGAATTCAAATTCATGAGAAAACACGAATGATGTGAGTGTATAAGCATAATGTGAAAAACATAGTCATGAAAATAGGCAATTAAGCTCAATTTGAATTCCTTTAAACATGAAACATGAAAATCTAAAATTTTTCAATAAAACAAATTATACTTCAAGGCATATGTATGTTTTGTCAACACAAAAAGTATACATACATATCCCTAAACACAATTGAGTCTATATATAAAGATTTGCATGAAAGCAAATGACTCAAGGGGTATACATGTATATCTTAAAGTTTAACAAAATAGACGTATACATGAAGTGAAAACACAAGATCATAAAACATAGCTAAAATGGGGAATACAAGTTAGAATGCATGAATCATCAAAACTAGACTATACTAGCACATCTAATGGGTACAAAAGAGCGTTCAAGCACAAACATATAATGATCTATTTGTGGCCCACAATATGTACAAGTATATATCCTAGTTTTAATGAAAAACTAACATCTAAACAAGTAATCAAATCATGTAGCATAAAACTAGACATAAATCAACATGAAAATCATGAAGCATAAAATATGATCATAAACATCCATATGAACATTATGTATATGCACGTGCATTAGATCTAGGGCATACATGTTATTACTAAACAAGGTGAGAACACAAAGATAAGTTCATTTTAAACATGGGTGTACATCACTAATCTAATAAGCATGGCATAGGCATAATGAACAATAAACCATAACATGCTCTAAATCAATGACATCAAGAGCATGCAAATATAAACGGGAGTTAGAGAATGATACCAAAACCGATGAGGGCACCTCTCTAGTTCTCCAAACCAATGGTGGTCCTCTTCCACCAAACTCCCTTTGAAAGTGATGCATCCAAATTTGTTTTCTTTAAGCACGGAACGCATCCACTTCAAGGCACCACTACTCTCACGTGATGCGAGAGCCCACACCTACATCAAATACATGCGGGGTGGTCTTTGGTACCCATTTTCTTTTGGGTCCATAGGGGTTAGTACCTTTCCTAACCCAAACAAGATTATTTGCTAAATTTTCAATATGTAAACGATCATAGCAAAATCTAGTAAGGTGGCCCTTACGACCACAATGTGTACAAGTGTACACATTAGCATACATGTTATGGTTGTGTCCGTGATGAGCATGTGTATGCCGTGATCGGTGTATATGTAAAGATGAAACTTGTTTCTTGCGAACCAAGGTTTCCAAGCGTGTATGATTCAAAGTACATTGGTTCAAAGTGGAGCCCAAACATTCAACACTTTTCTTCAACACATTTATGTCTTTTTCAATACTAGAAGATAAAGTGGAGCATGCAAAAGATGTGCAAGAAGAAGAAGCTATACTAGCATGGCACACATGAGAATTAATATCAATTTTCAAAGATTCATTTTTCTTTAAAACTAAATCTAATTCTTTTGTAATGAAATCAATTTCATTTTTCAAAGAAATGTTATCTTTTAAAACAAAATCTAATTTAGAAGATAAAACCTCATTGTTTTTCACAACATCATCACAATCATTTTTGCTTTTCAAAAATTCATTTTCCTTTAGGACAAGGTCAAGTTGAGATTTAAGTGAGTCACGTTCACTAGTAATCTCTTCCTTCTCTTGCAAAATTACTTCAAAAATAGAACACAAATCCTTCATTTCTTCTTTTAAATCAAAATGCTTCTTTTTCAAAAGGTCATGTTTTTGCAAAAAATTTTCAAGCTTTGAAGCAAGTTCAACATTTAAGTTTTGAACTTCTAAACATCCATAGCAATATGAGCTAGAGCTATCATCTAGTTGAGAGTCTGATTGTACCTCAAGGGAGTCTTTCCCTTGGACCATGAGGCAATGCTCGTCGGATTTGTCTCTCCTAGATCTTCTCAATTTGTTGATAATAGTTGGTAGCTCGGGAGAAGTCAATATGCTCCAAACTGCAAAAGCCGAATCATAATGAGCAAACACATGTAAAAGATCTTCATTAAGAGATGCTCTAAGTATTTTAAGTGCTAATGCATTTGCCTTTTTATGCTTTCTAGCATTAGGGTAGGATTCTTGAGTAGTGGCTTGATAAACTAGATGTCCTAGGCTTTTTAAATGACAACTCATCTTGGCCTTCCAAATATCATGTCTAGAAAAATCAAACATAGGAGGGCTATCCATGAGTGCAAACTAAATGTGTGCAAATGAGAATGCAAATGAAGATTAGCAAACCAAGATCTCACTCCTAGGTGGTTAAACCTAAATATCAGGATCGGAGGCTCTGATACCAATTAAAATCACCTAGAGGGGGGGTGAATAGGTGATAATGCTAATCTAATGAACTTAATGCAGAATTTAAAAACTAATTGCAATTACACAAATGCAACCAAATAGACATGCACACGCACAAGCCAAGCATATAAATATGAATGATAATTTGAGATGATGCAAGGCACAAAGTAAAGAGAGAGAGAGTCAAGGGATCAAGCACAAACAACAAGATATGTTTCGAGGTTCGAGCACCCAGCTCTACATCCCCGCCTTCACACAGAAGGATTTCAACTCCACTAGCTTGTCCACACAGGACTCCCACAAAGGGAACCTCCACCGAGGATTTGGGGCAATACAATCACAAGGAGTACCCAACTCCTCTCTTTACAAATACAACCTCCTCCTTGAGGCACAACACCAAGCCAACAAACAATCACCTCATAACTTGAGGGATTAGCACAAAGCAACACAAGAATCACCTCACAACTTGAGGGATACAACCCAAATGCATAACCTCCTCAACACAATGAGGGAAAGGCACAAAGCCAAGCAAAGATTGGGTTTACAACTTGGTGATCAAAAGACCACAAACAATCTCTTTTTCCACACAAAGATCCTATAGAATAAGATAGTAGATGTAGCTCAAGTGTGGAGAAAACCAAAGGAATGAAAATCAAAAACTCAAAGAAAATCTTTGGGAAAAACTAGAAACCAAGATGAAGAAGTTGAATCAAAATCTTTTCCCAAAAACCCTTTCTTGATTTTCCAAACCCTAGCAAAAACACCTAATAGATTGTTCAATTTAAAGCCCAAAACTTCTTTTGATTGCTGTGAAAACACTAGAGAGTCAGGAAAAATTAGCTCTTCAAATCTTAGAGAAAATCTCTTTCCAATGGGGTATTTATAGCCCATTTACAAAACTAGCCGTTGGCAGCAGATCCTGCCAAAAATGAACTACCGGTCGACCGTCCAACGGACACTTTTTGACCGATGGCAGCTACCGGTCGACCGCTCGGTCGACCGTACCCAGATACAGAGAGCAATGCTCTCTTCTCGGTCGACCGCTCGGTCGACCGGGAGCAACCCGAGAGCAACCTGCTCTCAGTCGGTCGATCGTGCGGTCGACCGGCTTATGGGTAAGCCAGCGTGCACGTATCCGTGCACGTCGGTCGACCTCTACGGACGACCGGCTACTTGGTACGGTCGACCGTCCGGTCGACCGACCTAGCCTGGCAGCAGCAGTTCTGGTCAGAAAAACATGTAATTTTTAATCCTAAAAATTCTCATAAAATCTCTAAAATTCCACAAAAATAGTTTTATCATTTTCATTGAAATACAAACTTGTGTTAAAAATTTTAACACAAATCTCAAACATTTTGAACTATTTTTGTGTTATAGAAATTTTGCTAAAAACCAAAAACTGTGTTTTCTAAAACTTGGATTTTTGAATTGAAAATACGTTTTGTCCAAAACTCATCCAAATACAAAAACATGGTATTAAACAACATTTAGGCAATATATATATGGATATAATCCTATATACATGAAACATATATATCTCCATGTTTTTTACTTTAATTCCAAAATATGTTTTGTTAAAAATACCAAAACATAAAACACATGAATAAGTAAGTCAAAATAAGTTTGTCTAGGAAGTTAAGCATGCATGTATATTGAATGAATCTACTATACATAAAACCATGAAAACTTGTTTTGATCTATCTATTCATGAAACCAAGATCGGTTAAACCAAAAACGGAAAAATCGAAAACCAATATTCAAGACATGAAACGTGTGTGTTGTGAACTTGAGCATATCATACTATTCTAATCTTTACAAATGGATTTAAAACTCAAACTAAACTAGGTACCGATGTCTTCTTATAGAGCGCCGTCTCCAAGCCGACTCGATCCAAAACTTCGTGATCCATCGAGCTTGACTCCAATGAGTGCTTTTTATGATCTTGTCGCTCGGGCTCTTGAATCACTATGTGAAAGCTTCCAAACCATCTTTATTGAAGCTAATCACCTACTAACATCTTGGTTCAAGATCTGAAACTTAAAATCACAAGATTATTAGTACACATAACTACATGAGTTAATCATCATCAAAACTAGAGTGGAAGGCCTCTGGGCCAACAATTGCTTCAGAATCAACTGATTCGCCAACGACTTCTTCAGATAGTGATTTTGAAGTTGCTCCCCACAATGAGGATGTTTTTTTCTCCACGGAAAACTCATCCAACACTTCGTCCGCCAAGTAAAGTTGAATAGCTGTTAAGGCTTTCTCATCCAGCTCTTACCAAGTTTCTTTCTTCATGTTTTGAGTCATTTTCTCCCTCCCGAGTAGTGCTTTCTTCAACCCGCTAGTAAGGATGGCGTTCATCCTAATAGCGTCATCAATTTCAGCTATCGAACTTCTGAATATCAAACATGATCACAGACATCTTCAAGTTGTCCTTGCTCTGATACTAATTGATATGATTTCAGGGGAGGACGCCCCCACGACTGGATCGACTGGGCGGTGCAACGAAAACAAACCACAGGATCTACTAAGGTAACGTGAAGAAGAGAAAAAGAACATATACAAAAGTAGACAGAAAACCAACAATCAATATAACGTGGTTCCACCGGTCAAATAGATAGTGTGTACTTCTACGGGAGAAGGGGAGAAACTTTATTTAAACTTTAAAAAAGCACAATAAGAATTACTTACACCTCACGCTGAGAAGATTACAAGCCCTTGATGGCGCCAAGTACAACAAACCCTTATGACTAAGCTTCTCTCACGAATCCCTCACCTAGATGATTACACTCTTAGGAATTATAAATTCATAGGATTCTCTTGGAATACATTGAAGGCCACCCCTAAGGGGTTATTTATAGACCATAAAACTCTCCTAGTTCGTAACAAACTCCATTAATACGACAGTCACCACCTCAGAATATATGAAACTCGAATCCAACTCAGACTCAAAACAGATTCACAAAAGAAAACTATCAGATTTGACATTAGTCGACTAGGCCAGGGCATTAGTCGACTAATACATAATATTAGTCGACTAGTCCCAAATTCTAGTCGACTACTCTGACAAATCCTGAGAACCCCAACTCTCTGTTGGCCAAACGTAGTCGACTACATAATGTATTAGTCAACTAATCCAGGTGATTAGTCAACTATACCATGTAATATTCGACTGCTTCTGTGCACAGAATCTTGTACACGTCTTTCTTTGATTTTTGAGTTTTTCATCTACCTTCATGATGTATTCACGTCATAATCCTAACATACCATCTTTACCTACTTCAGTATCATTTGGGATCTCACTAGATTGATAACAGATGGTGATCATGTAATTGATTTGGATGCTAAAGACATTGATAAAGATGTTGAGTTATTTGTAGCTATAGAAACCAAGAAGACTCCATGAAAGTGGGTGAAGAAGTATGAATCTCATGTTAGTGATCTACACCAGCTCAAGTTGAAGACCATTGTTCTCCATGAAGACCGTGATGAGGAGATTCATAAGACTCAGCCAGTTGGGTTCATTATTATAGATTTAGTTTCAATTGGTTGAGCTCCTTAAAGCTCTTTGGATAAACTATATGTGGCTTGATTTCTTGGGTAGGGGGTACGTAGGCAACCATAATGGTGTAGTCGTTTGCTAAGCTAAAATTAGTTATTTGTAGTATTTGGCTCAGATTTGAGAAATCTTCACCGATGTGAAGAATTGTGAGAGAGAAGATAAAAGTTTGTAGAATTTTTAAACTAATTGGAAATAGCAAGAGATTTGGCGATCAACTTGCACAACGAGCACAATGGAAAGAAGAAGAAAGGAAGACGTGCACAGAAGACAAGGTCGACCGACGTGCACAAAAGACAGAAAACTGATTGAGGTTTTACCAGCACCAAAAATACAGAATTTCAAAACTTGAGAATTAAAGTACAAGATACTTAATACTACCGCGATAACAAGTGGCTATGCGGGTCGTGATCCAATTGTAAGTCTCTTTTAAGTTCACTAAAAATGGTTAAGAGTCTACTTTAGTTCTTTAGAAAGAAAAGGAAAATAAAGTTACGTTAATTTAGAGAAAGTGGTAGATTATAGAAGATGGTGATTTTGAAAAATGAAAAATAAGTTTATATTGGCCCAGAGCCGTTCCACTCTAGTTTTGATGATGATTAACTCATGTAGTTATAGTTTACTAATAATCTTGTGATGTTTAGTTTCAGATACTTAATCAAGATATTAGTAGGTGATTAGCTTCAACAAAGGTGTTTTGGAGCTTTTCATGGTGATTCAAGAGCCCGAGCGTCAAAGTCTTATCTAGCACTCGTTGGAGTCAAGCTCGGTGATCATGGTTTGGATCGAGTCGACTTGGAGACGGCGCTCTATAAGAAGACTTCGGTATATAGTTTAGTTTATGTTTTAGATCCATTATTAAAGATTAGATAGTGTGATATGCTCAAGTTCACAACACACACATGTTTCATGTTTTAGTTTTTGTTTTCGGTTTGTTGGTTTAACCGATCTTGGTTTTCATGAATAAATAGAATCAAAATAAGTTTACATGATTTAATGTATATTAGATTTGTTCTATATACATCTATGCTTCAACTATTTATACAAACTTAGTTTGATAACCTATTCATGTATTTAGGTTTTGTATTTAAACAAAACTTGTTTTTGGAATTATAGTCAAAAACATTGATATATATATATATCTTTCATGTATATTGGATTATATCCATATACTATATGCTTCAAGTTATTTCAAATATCATGTTTTTGTATTTGTATGAGTTTTGAACAAAACGATTTTTCAATTCAAAAATTCAAGTTTTGGAAAATAAGGGTTTTGGTTTTCGACAAAATTTGTAAGTCACAAAAATAGTTCAAAAAGTTTGAAATATGTGTTGAAATTTTTCACACATATTTTTATATCAAAGTATTATAATAAAACTATTTTTGTAGATTTTTCATGAATTTATGGGATTTAATTGAGAATTAAAAAACCCAGTTTTTCAGTCCCTAAATCTGTCTGCCAGGCTCTGGCGGTCGACCGGACGTGCACAAGAATGTGCATTTGGCCGTGTCAGTTGGCCGATCGACCGAGTGGTCGACCGACTGAAGGCAACCCACTCTCGGGTTGCCCCGGTCGACTGGGCGGTCGACCAGCCAGAGAGCCGTTGCTCTCTGGTTCAGGGCCCGGTCGACCGGACGGTCAACCGTAGGTTGGCAACGGTCAAATTTTGACCGTTGGCTGGTTGACCGGCCAGTCGACCGGATGGTCAATTCTGACCATAATTGCTGCCAATGGCTAGTTTTTAAATGAGGCTATAAATACCCCATTTGAGAGAGGTTTTCTTCTAAGTTTTTGGGAGCCAAAATTCTGATCTTCTCTATTGTTTTAAGAGCAAGTTTCTCAAAAGAGTTTTTATTTTAAATAATCAATCTTCATTGTTTTAAAAGTGTTTTGTTATTTCAAAGAAAATAGTCTTTTGGGAATTATTTTTGATCTAAAAATTTTATATCTTTTTGGATAGTTTCCCAAGTGATTTTCTTTGTTCAAAACACTTTGTTTTTCACATTTGAGCTTATCATTCTATCCTTTCTATAGGATCTTTGTTTTTGTGGGAAAAGATTTGGTTTGTGGTCTTTTGATCACTAAGTTGTAAACCCTCCTACTTTGTGTTATTCCTCTTGGGTAGAGGTTGATTTGTTGAGTAGTGGCTTTGTGCCCTATCCCTCTAGTGAGAGGTTGATTGGTTGTTGACTTTGTGCCCATCCCTCAAGTTGTGAGGTGATCAATTTGTGGTGGCTTTGTGCCTAACCTCTAAGTGTAGAGGTTGTATTTGTAAAGAGAGGAGTTGTGTACTCCCGGTTATTGTATTGCCCCAAATCCTCAGTGGAGATTCCCTGTGTGGGAGTCCTGTGTGGACAAAGTTAGTGGAATTCCTTCTGTGTGAAGGCGGGGACGTAGTGCTGTGTGCTTGAACCTCAAAACATATCCGTGTATTAGCGATTGATCTATTGACTCTCTAACTCTCTCTTTTTACTATTATGCCTTGCATCATTTCATATTGCTCATTCATATTATATGTTTGGCTTGTTTGTGTGTACCTCACTTGTGCTTAACCACGAGAGCTTCATATAGCGCCTCAACTCTTATTCAAAGGAATCAAGAGGAGTTAGTCCAGAGCCCTTCACCAGGAATTCGAGTTGCAATTAAGTTTTAATTTCCGCATTTAGTTCATTAGATTAGCGGTACACCTATTCACCCCCCTCTAGGTGTACTTTCAGTTTATACAAAGAAATAAAAAAAATTAAATAAAAGAGATTTGGTGATTTCTGGTGATCTAAATTAAAGGATTAAAAAAGAAGAAGAAAAACTCTAAAAGTACTTACTTACCTCTTTCAGTTGATGACTTACCTTGAATCCTTGGTAAAGACTTATCTTATCTTGAAGGCAAGTAAAGCATGACAAATAGGATCTTTCCCGTTCCCAGACTTAAACTATGAATTCAAATGCAAGCAGAAAATAAAATAGAAACGACTATCGATAAGCATAAGCCATCAAGGGCACTTGTAATGGCAAGATAACACCGATGCAATATGTTTCATTTGGATTATTATCAAAATCAGAAAGAAGAAGAGTAAGAGAAGAAGAATAATATAAAATGCAATATTCAATTTGAAATAGAGTAACAATAGAAGAAAGGATGAAACTTACACCGGCGTCACTTCTCCATATAACCTTCTTCTCTTTCTAATATGAAACTTCTCTCTGGTCTCATTTATATAAATTTAATAAAAAATACATTAAAAAAATAAAAAAGTCAAGTTACAAACTAAAAAACAGCCTAACCTATACTCTCTGCTGAATCGTTCCCTCTAGCCTCAAAATTTGGTGGTATATATAGCGAAATGTGGAAGAGAGAGAACATCTGAAGATAGGGGGACCTAGCGTTCCCCTTATCTCACTAAACTGTCGTGTGTGGCCATGTGACCATACCCGGGGGTGGATCTCTAGTTTTGATGTTTCGTCCGTTTATCTAACTGGTTTCTCGACTTGAGCAATGGATTTGACGATATCAGTGTTGATCTTCAGCTAACCGAAATGAATTCATAAAAACTCAAATTTAATCAGTTTTCATTTGGTATTATCTCTCTGATTTGCTTAGATCTTCAGCTGAACATTTGCCCTTATTCTTAATTTTGATTTAATCTAAATTTCAGTGGGCTTCTGGGTTCATTTTCTCTCCTCTTTCATTTAGTAAAAGCTCTGCAAATAATTTAGACAAAAATATAATTAAATAGCAGAGTTTATTAAACAATATTATGTGAACTTGACAATAAATATGCAATATTGGTGACTGATCACACCCACAAACCTATCTTTTGCTCGTCCTCGAGCAATACAAATAAAAAGTAAACAGAGCTAATCTAGTCTAACTCACTTTCGTAAGAATCACGGTTGCACTTAGTATGTGTCACAAGCTGTTAAACCTCTAGGTTACTCCTAGAGGACGAGTTTTGTCTCGTGAGAGTTTTTAGTGGATTATACCCACAAAATCCATAAAGAAAGAGAGATAAACTTTTAGTATTTTTGAAAAGCATTTTGAAAGAGAGAAAATATTTGAAGTATTATTGTAAGAGTTCAAGTAATCTGTAAGTTAGAGGAAAACTGAATTTTTCATTCCTAAACTTAGTCTCTATTCAAAAACTTGTTATCAATTAAGATAAGGAGTCAAACTTTATTTCTTATCTACTCTATTACTTTACCCTAACTCATATGCACCTTTGGGACAGTGAAATTTTGACTCAGGATTCTTTCACTCTAACTCTTATGTCTTATTTTTAATATTTTTGGTGGTATTATCTCTCAGTATTATTAGGCTTTCTAATCCGCCCATGTAACGAGCCTTTAGTCGGTGACTCCCAAACTAAATGGTCTTAGGGTACCGGATGAGAAAACACCCCAAGGACTTAAGGACTCGAGCAAACAAGGCCACAAAACTAAGAATTTTATTTATTGTATGGTCCAATTTTAGGCGTGAATACTTATGCCTTAAGAGGCACAAATACCCGGCTTAATCAGAGAAATATATATATATATATATATATATATATATATATATATATATATATATATATATATATATATATATATTCTTTTTTCTTTTTCTTTTTTTTTAAGGCATAATAATCTTTTTTTTTGAACCCTAAGTGTGTTAGAGTATAAAGGATGCATATTTCATTAAGGTAAAAATCAAGATTAAATTATTTTTCAATTTTTCTTCTAACCCTAGAAATCAAACAAATAATCTTATTTTGACTAAGTATAAGAAATCCTAATTATGATTCTCCTATTCCTTAAAACTAACTTAATTTCTTACAAAAAAAAAGTTCAAAATATTGTTTCTCTTTTTAAAAAGTTTTTAAAAGTAAAGAAAATATTAAAACTTCTTTTTAAATAAAAAGAAAACCTACGTTATGTTAGAACCCTCCCCCCACCTATCTCATGCATTGTCCTCAATGTATAAATGAATGCATAAATGCATGAAAAGAAGAAAGGAAAGAAAAATGTTACCTCAAGGTGGTGGTTCCGGTAGTGATCGGATTAGGCCAAACATTACTACCCAATCAAGATAATGTGGTGGTTCACGAAACTCACTTTTATTGACCTCTTTTCTATTTACATATTTATAATCCCCAATATGAATAGGATCATTCAAGATCCTATCATAAAAATTATCCCCTTCATATGACCAGCTTTTAATCATCACGGAGTAATTATGGTCAATACCATGGTCCAACAATAGAATGTGGTTTTATGGTATGGATGATTTGGACTCTGAAATGAAAAGTTAAGGAACTAATACTAACTCGAAAAAATCAACTTTGCGTTCGAGAGTTAATTTTGGTTCAAGAGTTGAGTCCAAATCTAATTTAATTTCATATTCTTTTCCTATTAATGAAATGTGACTAATCAAAAGAGGTGGTTCAATTTCAAAATCTATAGATATAGAAATTAATGTTAGCTTGGAAAATGGATCCAACTTGGTTAAAGATACCGGAGACAACTTAGATTCAAAAATTAGAATTGAATCACAAAGTTATGGGTTGGGGTCAAATTCATGTTCAAGTTTAATTTCATTGAAATAAAAACTTGCCAATTTGTCAATGGGTTGATATTGGTCAAGTTAAAGGTTTTGTGGTGAAATTGAATCTTGGTCAAAGTCTTCAAGATACCATAATTCTTAGTTCCTATCAATATGGCTAAGGCAATCACGAATGGTCAAAATATGATAGGTAGAGTTTCCTCATTCCTATCATTTACTGTTGATTAAGCGACTCATTTGAGCTTCAAACCTATTGAAGGAATCATTTTGGTACTGGATATATTTTTTTGGGATTGAATCATGAACTTCATACTCTTTTCTAAGTCAATAAGTTCTTCTTCTTGTTGTGGGACTTGAAAAGTGGAGTAAGGATCTTGGATTTTGAAGTCTTATGGGATTTGTGAGTCAATCATTTTCAGTTTTTGTTCTTAGGACTCATTTTGAGACTGAATATAATTTTTTTTTGGGACTGAATCATAGATTTCATACTCTTTTTCAAGTCAGTAAGTTCTTCTTCTTGTTGTGAGACTTGGAAAATGGAGTAAGGATATTAGATTTGGAAGTTTTGTAGGAATTGTGAGTCCATCATTTTCAGTTTTTGTTCTTAGGACTCAATCATGATTTCTATACTCTTAGCACCTCAGATTTTTCTTCTATGGGTTGATCATGACTAGAAAAATTTGAAGCTGAATGTTGAAATGGTGGTTATGACTCGGGAGAGTTGTATCCCCATTGACTCTGTGAAGAGTGTTGATCATTATTCTAGTCTTATTCATAATATTGGGAATGAGGATATATTGATTCAGATAAGACCAATTTAGCATACTTGGTTGGTTAAACTTATGAAATGCCGGGTTGGTAATATCTCCAGCAACGGCGCCAAAATATGATTGAGGTTTTACATGCACAAAAAATACAGAATTTCAAAACTTGAGATAGAAGTGCAAGGTACTCAATACTATCGCGATAGCAAGTGACTATGCGGGTTGTGATCCATAAGGAGGGACAAGCGATGGAAGCGTATTGTAAGTCTCTTTTAAGTTCACTAAAATGATTAAAAGTCTACTTTAGTTCTTTAGAAAGAAAAGGAAAATAAAGTTATGCTAATTTACAGAAAGTTGTAGATTATAGAAGATGGTGATTTTGAAAAATGGAAATAAGTTTATACAAAGAAATAAAAAAAACTAAATAAAAAAGAATTGGTGATTTGTGATGATTTAAACTAAAGGATTAAAAGAAAAGAAGAAAAACCCTAAAAGTACTTACTTATCTTTTTCAGTTGATGACTTACCTTGAATCATTGGTAAAGACTTACCTTGTCTTGAAGGCGAGCAAAGCATGGCATATAGGATCTTCTCTGTTCTCAGACTTAAACTATAAATTCAAATGCAAGCTGAAAATAAAATAGAAACGACTATCCATCACCATAATCCGTCAAGGGCACTTGCAATGGCAAGGAAATACCGATGCTATAGGTTTCATTTGGACTATCATCAAAATCAGGACGAAGAAGAGTAAGAGAAGAAGAATAACATAAAATATAACAATCGATTTGAAATAGAGTAATAATAGAAGAAAGGATGAAACTTACACCAGCATACTTCTCGATATAATCTTCTTCTCTTTCTAACATGAAACTTCTTTCTGGTCTCAGTTACATAAATAAAATGAAAAATTACATTAAAAAAATAAAAATTCTAAGTTACAAACTAAAAAACAACCTAGCCTATACTCTCTGCTGAATCGTTTTCTCTGGCCTCAGAATTTGCAGATATTTATAGTGAAATATGGAAGAGGGACATCGTCTGAAGATAGGGCAGCAAACACTCCCTCTTATCTCACTAAACTGTCGGTGTGGCCAGGGGGCCACACTCGGGGGATGGATCTCTAGGTTTTGATGTTTCGTCCGTTTATCCAATTGGTTTCTCAATTTGATATATGGATTTGACAGTATGAGTGTTGATCTTCAAATAACCGTAATGGATTCATAGAAAACCCGAATTTAACCAATTTTCATTTGGTGTTATCTCTCTGATTTGCTCTGATCTTCAGCTGAACATTTGCCCTCATTCTTGATTTTGATTTAATCTAAATTTCAGTGGGATTTTGGGCTCGGTTTCTCTCCTCTTTCATTTAGTAAAAGCCTTGCAAAGAATTTAGACAAAAGGATAATTAAATAGCAGAGTTTATTAAACTTATAATATGGGAGAGTGATGATAAATATGTAATATTGGCGACCGATAAAAAATGACACAATTCGGTCGACCGCAAAGGTCGACAGTTCAACAGAGAGCAGGCGCAAAGAATTTGGTCCAGCAGCCGGTCGATTGCATATGAGACAGAAGCCAGTCGGTCGAGCGGCCGGTCGACTGCATATGACAATTAGCCTAGCGGTCGACTGCCGGCCAACAGAAAGCAGTCGGGTTTGGAGCGCATGACAATTGGCCTAGCGGTCGACTGCTTGGTCAACTGTGACACTGGGTGTAACACTCCGCTTCCAAAATATGCGGAAACGGAGTCGCGACGAAGGTCGGCGACGTATATACGTGAGGAAAATACCCACGCACATACGCTAAGCCTAAAGTAGCCTGAACAAATTACAAAATCTACTACGATAAATCAATATCACTACAATATGACATATAAATATCTAACACAATGATAACAGATGAATAAAGGAAAGAAAATGGCAACTGGATGCGATAAAGATAGAATCAGGAAATAACATGAATAAAATAGAAAGAATATCTATAATCAAGAAAAGAGAGACTCCAGCTTCTCGTAACGCGTATGAGCTCAATGAAACCTGAACAATATAAGAAAATGTCCAATACCCTAGACGTGCGAATTCAGGGTCATCAGAAGCGACCTAATGAGTGTGTGTGTAAAGAGAAAGGTGCTCGTGCATAAAAAAATAATGTAAGCAATAACATGATAATCTGAAAATAAAAGGTAACAAAATAATCAATATCAATAGCAAACTATGAACGATATATAACTGATAACATGACAACAGGGAATAACTAATGTCAAAATATATAACCTAGCATGTGCCACTAGTTTGATGTACAATCCTATATCTATCATAGTTTATATATGTATAAACAGTCGAGTGATCACGGTTAGTCACAACATTAACAGTTTATCATTATTAATTATGTCAGCGAACACCAATTGCCACATATAATAGACGCATCCCATACTACGCCTACCACACATACCAATCGAGATCCTCAGTTATTGAAACTGATTGGTTGGAGACGTTGTCTGTGTTTTAGGTGGGTCCCGTGCATACCGGGACCACGGCCCAGACTTCTAGCACTGAACCAGGACCTACCGCAAGGTAGTCGGGAACATGTATAATAGGAACAAGAATAGGACTAGGGTGCCAGTCACCCTACGAGAACCCTGCAGTGGAACCCTCTTTCGGCTGCGCAATCTAAATCCTAGGTCCACCCAAAATATAGACGCTGTCTCCTCCATCAATCTCCCCAATCCCAGTGTAAGTTGTTTAATATCATGTTATTAGTTTATTAAGATTACTTAATGTGCATGTTACTTGAATCACTGGGATAACCGGGGGTAGTCACGGTAACAATATCAACATGAGTAATCAGGATACCGGTATAACAGGAATATATAATATCGATGAACATGATACCGATATTACAGGAATATGCAATAAGTATAACATGAGAGTGTCGTTACAATGTAACAATATTTTTTCAGCAATTATAGTAACATGAACAATATAGTTAGGTAGATATCATGTATAATCAATTAAGTTTCCTAAGTAAATCATGATATTCAGGGTGAGTAATAACCTGCCGTCATGAATAGAATAATCCAGTCAAAGTATACTATAAACTCAGATTCTTAAGATCATCCATACACCTACCCTCAAAGTCACTAATAAGTAAAGTTGATCAATAGTTACCATAAAACTCCAAACATGTAATATAGTCATCAATGTCAATGAAATCATTCTCATAATAACTCTATCTCCAATAACTGAAGTAGTCAAGACCAAATCATGAATATCCAACTAAACTCTAACATATTTTATCATCAATAAGAATAATCAAATCTACTGATAATGCCACTCAGATATCAACTCGTAGAACTATCATCATGAACAAGTCAAATCTAAGATCTAAATATAATTTTAGACTAAATTTCATCACTAATAATTCCAATCCCAATCAAGATTATAACTAAGGAGTGAGACATCCTCAAGCTATATGAAATCTAAGTCTTCGTATCCAAACCTCGATATCAATAAACATCATTACTCAGATTATTGATCAGTGAATAGATCCAAATAAAATACTTGTAACGAATAATCCAAAATCAGTATTATGTGATAGATCAAAAATCAAATTAAGATATTCTACCACATGATCAGAATCTGACTATTATTGATCTCATTTAAATATAAATAAAGATCTTATGTAAATCTCAAGTTGAACTCTAGGTCCATATATAAATCAAGTATCAAGAGAAATCAATCTAAAAAATTCTATTTAATCTATCCTCTTTGTCCAAATGAATTTTCATCTGAAACATCATCAAATAAATGTCTAATAATACCTCAAATAAATCTACAAATGTAAACCAGGCCAATCTTAAGATCAATCCAAATAGTCTAAGGTGTACGCAACTAGCTTAGAATCAAAAATAATAATCCTCACACATGTAATTTTATCGATAAATACTCATAACAAAATTAAATAAAATTAAACAAAGAAAAGAAACACTCACAACAAAATTAAATAAAACTACACAAAGAAAGAAACACTCACAAGACAATTAAATAAAATTAAATAAAGAAAGAAAACACTCACCTGAGCTGGATCACAATCCAAAGCACTGAAATCCTAGTCTCTCGGTAAATATACATAAATTATTTCAATAGAAATTATTAGGATCTTTTATTTATTTAATCTTGATTAATTAGCTTGGGAGTTAGAAATATGATTCTTTAGGTTTAATGAATTTAGTAGTTTAATCTAAACCAATTTCTATTTTTTTTCTTTTTAACATTCCAATTGGGGTAATAATTTGTGACTTTTATATATTTTGTATAAACAAAGGTGATATTTTTAATGATAGAAAACGATCCATGGAAAGAGTTAAACATTATAAATTATTTAAATTCTAATTCCACGATTTAATTTTTTTATTAGAGCTTAGACAAGAATTCTAGATGAAAAATTTATGGAATATAAATCTAATCATGAAACATTAAATCAAATTTTAATTTATAAAAGTTTGATTTTTACTTACTTGAGTTGTTCCTCCTTACTTTCTCCTCAACCCTTGTACCTCGAAACCCTCCTTTCGTTCACGATCTGCTTGAGGAGAAGGGAAAGATGAAAGTGGGAAGAGTTTGGATTAGAGTTTTCTCTTGAGGTAGAAGAGAAAGAAAGGGTTTGGGTCTTTATATTGATTATTAGATATTTTAGAAACTTGAATTCTAGTTAGATTTAAATTGATTAATTTAGTAGTTGGGATTTGATTAGGATTAGTTAAGATTTATGAAAATATTTGATATGATAGGATTTGGATTGGGATTAGATTTTGGGTTAATGGTAAGGATCTCAATGGTAATGGGTTATAGATTATTAGGCTTTAGTTAAAAGAAATAAGTAATATGAAGAATAAGAAAAATAGATAGTGGGCTTATGGGTTTAGTTTTTGAGCTTAAAGAAAAATAAAAAAAGATGAAAATAAGAAAGTAAGCTTGGCTCATGTGGGCTTAGCATAAAACAGAAAAGAAAACAAAAGAAAAGGAGAATGGGCTGAGCTTATTGGGTTTGGAATGAAAATAATAATACTACCAATTAATAATAATTTAAAATAACTAATATAAGCAATAAGAGTTTACAAGTCATAAATAATAATAATACTAATAATGATACTACATCAAGTTAATTAATAATAATAAGATAATAGATAGAATTTAGGTAAATATTTAAAAATAATTATATGGTATTATTAAATAGGGGATATTACACTGGGTGAGTCGACCGCCTGGTCGACTGACAGTCAAAATCTAACAGTTTTCTATTTGAACTCTGAATTCATTTCTGATTTGTTTTCAAAAGTTTTGATTTTCTTTTTTATTGATTCTCTGGTTATATATTGATGAGTGTTATACCCTACTTTGTAACCTTTATTTGTGATTTGACTAATAAGATTTCTTTCCCTTCTGCCCTGAGAACATAAGTAATTTGTCGAACCTCGTTAAATCTCATGTTCTTTACTTTATTCTTTGTTTGTGCGCTTGTAATTGTTCTCGGCTACTCTGATAGTTGTTTCTGAACCTTCGGAGGACCCAACAGAGCTATCATTATTCATCACTCTAAATATAATCTGATATTTTCTTTAGGTTGTTAAATGCATTTGTCTTCTATTCAGAGGGTTAGCATTTCGATTCTTGAACACTAGTAGAAAGACAACATTCGAATCTTAAAATGTACTTAATTCGTGATTGGTTTTCAAGTGTTTAGAAGAGGGTGACCAAACAAGAGGACAAACAGTAACAACCGTCTGCAGATTTTTTTTCCAACCAAAAATCAAATAGAAAAAACCCTGTGAAAGCCAACCACTTGAACTACTTCAAAGCCTATTCATCTAACAGCCATCAACTCTGCCTGCTAAAAAAACCAACCATTAGCCTCCACACTTCCCAACTCACACTCTAATCCCTCTCATCTCGTTAGAAATCATGGCATCAGCCCATAACTTCTTCTTTTGCTTATTCCTTGCAGTCCTCTTCTCTAGCAACTCCTACTGCAATGCCGCTCGCCTCCTGTTGGAATCTCCGATATTGATCCCGACACTGCCTGAAATTCCAACCCTGCCCAACCCGAGCTCCCACCAATGCCTACATTGCCGCCTCTGCCCGAGGTGCCAAAGGTTGAGCTACCGCCCCCGCCCAAAGTGCCAGCTCTGACGAAGACCGAGCTGCCACCCCTGCCCGAGGTACCCACCGTACCTAAGGACCTACCGCCACTACCCGAAATCCCAAGTTTGCCTAAGGTTGAGCTGCCACCCCTGCCTGAGGTACCAATAGTGCCAAAGGTTGAGCTGCCTGCAGAGACCGTGACTAAGGATGAGATACCACGCCTGCCCCAGGTGCCAACCATTCCTGAAGTTGAGCTTCCACCAGTGCCAGAAGAACCAATTGTGCCTAAGGTTGAGCTGCCACCATTGCCCGAGCTGCCAACAGTTCCTAAAGTTGAGTTGCCACCATTGCCAGAGATTCCTTTTGCTCCTGAGGTTGACCTGCCACCTGAGCACAACGTGTCGACTGAGCCAGCTGAAGATGAACAACCTGCATTGCCAGAAGTCCCTACAATTCCTAAATTTGAATTCCCACCGTTCCCAGAAATCCCCAAGTTTCCAGAAATCCCATCATTTCCATCGATCCCATCCACCAGTGAGCCTTGAAAGGGGTCGCAATGTTATATTGTTCCTTTTGTTTGCTTTCGTGAGTTTGTGTGAGGGTTGTCATTTGGCTGTGAGATTTACTATGTTACTTTCATTGTCGCTTTTAGATTGAATTATTATGATTAATTATGTTCTTGTACACACTCTGCTTTCTATCTTTCTTATTTTTTTAATTTTATTTTTCCAACACGGATAGATTGGGCAGCCTGGCATTTTGCAATTTTCCTCTGAACACATATAGCTTTGTCCAGTGGTAAGACATTCGAGAAAAAGTAAAATTATGTGATGCTTTATTCGAGTAGAAAATTTTTTTTTCTGGTAAGCCAGATATATGTTTCCATCGGCATACAGAATTTAAACAATCTATATGTTCTCGTACATGCCAGATACATTGCCATCAGAATACAGAATTTGATAGTCAAAACATGTTTCTAATTATGAAATACAAAATCTTTAATGATTTGTCTCACAACTTATATATATGAATAACAGACAGGTTAAATATTTCTCATGGTCAAGCACTTCACTAATGATGACAAAACAGCATGAAAATCATGTTTTCAAGCCTTACCTGCCCTCAACTTCTTGTACATCTCTGATGATGAAAGGGCGAATTCTGACAGTGTCTGGAAGAGCTCTTTCAAGTCAACCGTGAGACTCCTGACTGACTTCTCGGTTGTCATTTCACGAACAATTTCATAGGACTCCAATTCCTTCTCAAGCTCTCTTTTCAAGTTTTCCTTCAATGGATCTTTTTTCAAGAAATCCCCTTGTGTCTCCTCACATTTCTTTCTGAGAATCAACTCAGTCTTTTGATGTACCATAATCGCGCAAATGACATCTGAGAAGCCATTGACAGAACAGCTGCCTAGCACATATGGAACCTTATCCATCTCATCTTGCCATCTTTTTAGCAGACTCTGAATTGGTGGCGACGACATATTCTCCTCCAAATGATCATCAATTTGTTGGTTTGTTAAGGCTACCCAACTACCCAAAGCTTCAATGTATTCTTTCTGATGACATGCGAGCATTTGGAACTGAGAGTGCCAATCATTCAAGAACTGCCATAGCAAAGCAGTCCTTTCGTGATGTGGTTGGCTCGTTTCCGTGTGAGTGAACAAGACATCAAGCACACCACTTAGACGATCTGCAATAATCTTCAGCTGGCTTTCGTGATGTTCATGAACTGATTGCCACATTCCCGCCATACCATCAAAAAGTTTAACTAGCTTTTGATTCAGCACTTCATCCCTTAGACGGTTGATCTCCGAGATAATCGAGTCGACATATTCCCTACAAACGACATATTGTGCACGAAAATGACTGGTTGTTGCTTTGGCTTTTGCTATGGCCTTTACGGATGCCCCCTTTCGTCTAAAATTCAACGAAGCAACCTTGCTCTCATACTCAAATTTCTTAGACTCGAGTAACTTCAATTCATTGTACAGCCTCTCTTCCCATTCAAGAATATTAGCATGAATTTCACATTCATCCGATATGCCTTCCAACGAGCAATTCCCTGTAATGGCCCTCAGCACTTGAGCAACATAATCTACTCTGGTACCACAGCCTACACAAGGAGCCTCAAGAATCTCCAACAATTGATGACTACTTTTGGACGCTTTGAGAAAATGTTGGTCAATCTCATTCATGATCTCTACCACCACATTGACGTGATCACTGCCTGATGCCGCTGCATTCTCTGGATTTGTCTGTAGGTGTGCTTGTTGATTGCTTCCATTAATCAAGGGAGTTGAATCTGTGGCCTCGTCAATCTCCAAACTCTCCTCTTCTATCTCCTCTTCATTCTCCAAGATGGGGGAGCACATGAAGTGAGGGCTTTTAGGGATATTGGTAGCAGGAAACTCATTGGTAGAAACTTTGAGATCAAAACTGAAGCAGGAGTTTTCTGTGGACTGATGGATGACATCCTCAGCTATCCCTCGACTGTAGTCGCTGAGTGCAGCTCCGACATTCTTCAGGGCCAGGCTGTAGGCTGAGTAGGTGATTGCCATGGCCTCCCATGAGGCAATTGCCTGCTTCATGATCTTCTTCCGCTCCTTGCAGGGTGAGTACACATCCTTGCGTTGGTCCTTTGAGTGGTAGCCCCCCATTTCTCTCCTTTCTCTCTCGCTCTCTCAGGTGTGTTGTGCAGGTACAGAAAAGATATGCACGGTTCATTATATGCATGCATTCAAGCATTAGGTAGCATATAAGAAATTTGTATGATCCAGAAATGGGGGAAAATTTTCTAATATGATTCATACGTTACTACTTTAAAGGAAAGTGATCAAAATATCGAGAATGGTGTAACTGTTAAAATGAATGTCCATAGATTCAAAGAACATATTGAACGTCAACCTCTCCACATATGGATGTGCAAATCTATAGAACCGGTTGGTGCATGTAAGCACTGATTCTGCAAGATGCCTTCCAAGTGGATGAATTTCTGATAAGATCAATACATTACAACTTCAAAGGAAAGTAATCAAATATGGTATGAATGTCCTTTAATCATAGATTCAAAGAATATATTGAACGTTAACATGTCTACTATGTATGTATGTGCAAATCAACAGAATACGTTGGTACATGTAAGCACTGATTCTGCAACAAACCTTCCTATTATTGCAAGATTCACCGGATAACCTTGATTGGTTCAGTAGGGATAGGTTATATTCATCTATTCTACCTAGGACTTGAGTGGATTGATTAATTAAATCGTATTACATGCCAGTCAAGCTCATGTCATTCTGCTGCAGGAGATCATGGGTAGCAGCAGGCCAAAGATAGCGGAAACAATAATTTTTGGTTGATCGCCCGGTCAATCGAATGAATCAGTCTTGCCTTCAGTGGACCGCCCCGTCGACTGCACTAAAACAGAGAGTTGAGTAATTACATTTGGTCGACTGACCCCCCCAACAGAGACTAAAGTGACTACAGTCGGTCGACCGCCCAGCCGACTGACCCCCATAGCCAGTCGACAGTTCTGTTGCGTATCAGAGTATCTGACTCTAATCACGATTTAGTTTTCGGGTCTGGTTTGGACTCCAAATTGTTTTCATTTTTATTTTTTTAATTTTAGCTTCCTAATTAGACTAGTACTCTTCTTTATTTGCCTATATAAGGCCATTGTATCTTTGTAATTGTGATCAATCAAATTTTGCTTAATAAAACTTTTAAGTTTTCCTCTTCAAATTTTCTTGTGGATTCGAGTTATTATCTTTCACTCGAGGATTCAAGTAGCTTGCTCGTGGATTCGGATACTTTCCTACCTAAAGATCTCTTCAAGTTTTGTTGGTGCTAGAACGAGATCTAGCCGGCATGTTCACTTCCTGCATCGCGTCAACTGGTATCAGAGCTTTGTCAACGTTCCAACGATGGTCGGAAACGATGACGATCTACAAAGCCTTTCCACAAGGGTAGGCGTTGTTGAAGGAGATATCACCACCTTCAAATCAGCCTTGGAGTGTATGGCCTAAGTAATTGAGAGGATATCTCTCAAAATTGATGATCGAAGTCTAGCTGATGGCACGTACCGAAGCACATGTGGCCATTCATCAATCAGTCTTCTCCACCACCTCCACCTTCATCAGGTAATCCTCATCCTTAGTTTCCACCCCAATAATTTTCCTTCCAACAACCAATGCAACAACCATGGCAACCATCACAACCACCAAGATGTCCTATACAAAATTTTCAATATGAGGATCTTTGCGACGAGGAAGAAGTGAATAATACCTTCCGTTATGAAGTCGACGAAGTCGACTTCGAAGAGGAGGCTTATGATGGAAGGATAGCCTACAGAGGAGGCTTATGATGGAAGGATAGCCTATAGAAGAGGCCATAGGTGGATGGCCAATCCTAATCCTAATAGAGGAGGATAATTTATTTTTTCTAATCATAAAAGGAGAAGAGAAGACTCGAGTCCTAATGAATATAGGATGAAGATAGATATTTCTTCCTTCAATGGGAACCTTTATATAGATTCCTTCTTGGATTGGGTTTATGAAGCAAAGAAGTTCTTTGATTCAGATAGAGAAATACTGTGTAGCTTACGGCTAATGGGTCTCGTCTACGAGGAGAGATACGATGCAAGTTTTTTAGTATTTTTGAGAAAACAAGTCTTAGTGTTGGTTTTTAAGAAGAAAAGAAATAGAATATGGATTGTTGAGATGTGGTTTGAAAATGAGAATAGATTTTGAAAAAGTGAATTTAAAGAGATCTTGAGTGAAAAATGTGTTTTTTTTAAGAAGAGAGACACTTTGTACTCACTAATCTTTTACATAACTGTATATTCTCTTGAGAAAGATACCTCAAATGACCTAGGGGGTGAATATCCAAGCAAAATATAAGTCACCTAGGGGGTGAATAGGTAACAAACTAATCAAATGCAAAACTAATGTGGAATTAAAACTAATTGTACAAACTAAAACTATTATGCAAACACACAAAGTATAACCAAAGAGTGTAGCCGAATTCTCTGTGAAGGGCTCTGAACTATCTCCTCAAGATTCTTCTAGATTAAGAGTTGAGATGTCACTATGACTATCTTAATTCAATACAAGTGTGAGCATGCAAATATATCAATTTAGCACAAATATATCAAATATATAAAGATATAAACAATAAAAGCATGCAAGATATATAAACACAAGTGAGAGAGAGATGAGCAATCGCAAACAGGGGAGAATTGTTTCGAGGTTCGAGCACACTTGTTCGACGTCCCCGCCTTCAACACTATGAAGGATTTCTACTAAATCGATCCTGCAAGATCACTCGGTGCCGTAACACCTACAACGAGCTCTCTCAAGAACTCTTGGACCCGCAAGTACCTCACTTGTTCCCGCAAGAACAACACATGCAAGCACACTAGCTTGCCGAGGTTGCACCTCTTATAACTCCTCCACCACAAGTTGGATCACTTGGTGATCACTTCACTTGATCGCCACAAAACTCTCTTCACTGAGGCCACAACCTCTACAACTCCTCACAATACAAGAATAAAAACATGTGATCACTTCTCTTGATCACAAAAATAACTCTCACAATAAGGATCCCTAGAGGATTGATATAGCAATGGAAAGCTCAAGTTCATGAGAAAAATAAGATAGAGTTGTGGTGAAAAACTCAAGAAATATTTTTTGAAAACACTCTTAAAAACTCTCCTTTTGATATGAAGTTTTAGCTCAAAAACAAGTAGAGAAAAACCCTAAGAGAGATGAAAAAAATGGCTTTACAACTTATCCAAAATCTTGCATAAAACTGCCAAAACAGTCCCCTTTTATAGAGCTATAAAAACTAGCCGTTGGGAAAAATCCCCAGGCCAGATGACCTGTCGGTCGACCGACCAACGGTCATATTTATGACTGTTGGGTTTGCCAGTCGACTGTCCGGTTTATCGCACCCAGGTCTTGACCTGTCGATTGACCGGTCAGTCGACGGAGGCTAAGACCAGAGAGCACTGCTCTCTGGCCAGTAGATCACTCGTACCGGGGCCAGATCCAGAGAGTAAATTCTCTGGGTCGGTGACTGCCCGGTCGACCGGCCCTCAAGCCAAGGTTGTGTGCACATTCTATGCACATCGGTCGATCACTCGATCAACCGACTTCTGGCTCAGTCGACCAGTCGGTCGATCGCCAGAAGGCCAGGTCAAGGATAAAAAGGGATTAAAACTTGATCTTATAAAATCATATAAAATCCCATAAAATCACATAAAATTCATAAAAATAGTTTCATGAATATATTTGAGAACAAATATGTGTGGGCAAAATTCAACACATATTAAAAACTATTTGAATCATTTTTTTGATATAGAAATTAATCTTTAAAAAACTGGTATTTTTCAAAATCAAACTTTTAAATGAAAAACTAATTTTTTTCAAAACTTGTCCAAATACAAAAATAAGATATTTAAAACTCATTTGAAGTATAGTGTGTATAGATAAGATCCAATACACATATGAGATGAAATATCTATGTTTTTGACAATAAGCTCTAAACAAAGTTTGAATAAATACAAAATTAAACACATGTTATAGAAACATCAAATAAGTTTTTCTAAACATTTGAACCATTAATGTATATGAATAAAATTCAAAGCACATATAAACCACATAAACTTGTTTTGATGAACTCTATTCATGAAACGTAAAAATATCGTCTTTGAAGCTCAAAACCAAAATGATATTTTCTAAAATCAAAATTATTCTTATAAAAATACTATATAAATTTTGTGTTAGCTTGAGGATTCCACAACTAATCTATCCTTTACAATTTATCTAAATACAAAATCTTAACACTTACAACACTAGACTCAAGTCTTGAAAATCTTCTCTAGAAAATCTTCTTCTCCATCTTGACTTAGTCCAAACATTGACCAAAGAGCTAGACTCCTCTTGAGTACCTGATGCGATCATGATGCGCGAGCTCTTGAATCAATACGTGCTAGCTTCAAAACTGAACTTTGAATCTTTCGTTAAAGCTAAACACCAACTAAGATCTGTTGGCCCAATGGCTCATCACTCTAGTTTTGATGATGATTAACTAATATAGTTATAGTGCTAATGATCTTGTGTTTATATAGTTTTAGCTTTACTATCAAGATCTTAGTAAGTGTTTCACTTCAATAAAAGATTTGAAGTCAAGTTTTGAAGCTAGCACATGTTGATTCAAGAGCTCGCGCATCAAGATCGCATCAAGTACTCGGAGGAGCCTAGCTTATGGATCAAGGTTTGGATCAAGTCAAGATAGAGAAGAAGATTTTCAAAAGAAGGTTTTCTAGACTTGTGTCATATTTGTAAGTGTTAAAATTCTGTATTTTAGATAAAATGTAAAGGATAGATTAGTTGTGAATTGCTCAAGCTCATATACACGTACACACAAAATTTATATGTGTTTTCATAAAATAGATTCAGTTTTAGAAAATATCGTTTTGATTTTGAGCTTCAAAATATACATCCTTATGTTTCATGATTAGATCTCATCAAAATAAGTTTATATGATTTATATGTTTTTTAGATTTCATCCATGCATATTGTTGGTTCAAATGTTTAGTAAAACTTATTTGATGCTTCTACATCATGTGTTTTGAGTTTTGTATTTATCAAAACTTATTTTAGAGCTTAATGTCAAAAACATAGATATTTCATCTTATATGTGTATTTGATCATAACACACTAAGCTTCAAAAGTGTTTAAAATATCTTATTTTTGTATTTCAAAAGTTTTAAAAAAATTTATTTTTCAAATTGAAGATTGATTTTGAAAAATACGGATTTTTGTTTAAGGCAAAATTTCTATATCACAAAAATGGTTCAAAAAGTTTGTAATATGTGTTGATTTTTTATCACAAATATTTATACTTCAAAGTATTTTTATGAACTTATTTTTGTAGATTTTATGTGACTTTATAGAAATTTATAAGAATTTATTAGACCAAGATTTAATCTTGAAAATTTCAGACCTGGCCTTCTGGCGGTCGACCGAGCCAGAAGTCGGTCGACCGGGCAGTCAACCGATCTGTATAGATACGTGCACAGGCCTTTGGCTTGAGGGTCGGTTGACCGATATGGCCCCGATCGACCGAGCGGTCGACCGTCCAGAGAGCTTTGCTCTCTGGATCTTGCCTCGATCGACCGACTGGTTAACCAACAGGTCATGACCCGGGCACAGTCGACCGGGCGGTCGACCGCCAGGACCCAACAGTCAAAAATATGACCGTTGGCCGGCCGACTGACAGGTCATCCTGGCTGCAAGCTTGACCCCAACGGCTAATTTTTTGATCCCCTATAAAATGGGGTTCCCTTGGCTTGTTTTATACAAGATTTGAAGAGGGTTTCAAAATCAATTTTTCCCATCTCTCTTAGAGTTTTTCTTTACTCGTTTTAGGGTTAATATTTTCATATCAAAAGGAGAGTTTTTCAAGAGTGTTTTCAAAAGAGATTTCTTGAGTTTTTCACCACGACTCTATCTTGTTTTTCTCACACAAACTTGAGATTTTCATTGCTACATCAATTCTTTAGGGATCTCTATTGTGAGAGTGTTTTTAGGTGATCAAAGTGTAGAGATCACAAGTGTTCTTCCTATATTTGAGAAGGCGAACTTGCAGGCTCGTGTTGTAACGAGTTCTTGTAGGATCTCGGTGTAGAGGTGCAATCTCGGCAAGCTAGTGTGCTTGCGTGTGTTGTTCTTGCGGGAAAAAGAGCTAGCGAGTCCAAGAGTTCTAGTGTGAACTCGTTGTACGTGTTGCACCACCGAGTAATCTTGCGGAATCGATTCTAGTGGAAATCCTTCATAGTGTTGAAGGCGAGGACGTAGATCAAGGGTGCTCAAATCTCGAAATAATTCTCCCGTGTTTGCAATTGCTTTCTCTCTCTCTCACTTGTGTTTATATATCTTGAATGCTTATATTGTTTATCTCTTTATATGCTTGATATTTTGTGCTTAATTGAATATATGCTTGGGATTATTTGCTCATACTTGTATTCAACGAAGAGTGCTATAGTGGCACCTCAACTCTTAATCTAGAGGAATCTTGAGGAGATAGTTTAGAGCCCTTCACCGAGAATTCGGCTACACTCTTGTGTTATACTTTGTGTGTTTAGCTTAATAGCCTTAGTTTGATAAATAGTTTTTAATTCCGTATCATTTGTATTATATTAGCTTGTACACCTATTCACCCCCCTCTAGGTGTATTTCGGTATCAGAGCTTGGTGTTCTTGATTGTCTAACAATCTTGAGTTAAAGATCCTCATTTTAGCTAGTCACATATTTGTTTATACACACATATGAATTTCATGACACCTCCCATGTTTGATATTCTTAACATCCAAACTTAAAAAGTTAAGATGTCAATGTACCTCAAAGCACTAGGAATTCATGTTTATTTTGCCACTATTAAGAATTCATATTATTTAAATGGCAAATATCTAGAGGCTAATACAAAAGCCATCCATGCATTAAAGAGTACCCTAAATGATGATTATTTATGTAGGGTTTCTAACTTTGATTCGGCTTTTGTAGTATGAAACACACTTATCTTCCTAGGTGAATAAAAGCAATACTAAATGAGAAGTGACTCAGATGATAGAAGTGATGCTTCCAACATATGCTACATGGTCTAAGGAGATAACTCCCTTGAGGTAAATTCCGAATTCGAGGTAGAAGAAGATATTGACATGCCTTATGATGAGCTTGCTTCCTTTTGTCAAAAACTTCTTGAAAAATATGATTTATTAAAAATTGAAAATGACAAGTTGAAGAAGGAAAATTCTTCTTTGTTAAAAGAAAATGATTCTTTTAAAAATAAATTTGAAACTGTTTCAAAATAAATGACGTTTTGAAAAACAAAGTTATTTTGATTGAAAAAGAAAAAGAGATTGTTTTGAACGAAAGTAACTCTTTGAAAAGGAAAATTGTTTTAAAAGAAAAGAAAACATTTTTAAAAAGAAAAAGATTGTTGATTCTCATTCTTGCCATATCTCTCATTCTAATAATGTTGCATCATCTTTTGATAAAAATGATATTCATGTTTTGAAAAAGAAAATTGATTGTTTAAGTTCAAATTTGAGCAATTGTGCATTTAACCATAATAAATTGAAATTCATGCTTCGCAAGAAACAAATTCTACATGTTCATGCACAAACCCCACGGCATACATATGCACACCATGTTCACACCGCACCACTCATATGCATGCTAAAGTGTACAAGTGTACACATTGTGGACGTACGGACCACCTTGCAAAGTTTTGCTATAATAGAATACATAATTCAAATTTTCCAAACAAATTTATTTTGCTTAGGAAAGGTGCTAACCCCTGTGGACCTAAAAAGGTATGGGTATCAAAATTCATTCCTATTGTATTTGATGTAGGTGTGGGCTCTCACTTGATGTGAGAATTTTGGTGCCTTGATGGTGGATACGTTTGAGCTTGATGGACACTACATTAGATGCATCATCTTTAAGAATTTTTGGCGGAAGGACCGCCATAGTTTGGAGATCTAGAAATTAGCCCTATTGGTTTTGGTAACTATCTCTAACTCCTTATTTAGTTTACATGCTTTTGAAATTGATGTTTTTAGCATGTAGTGATTTTTCATGTTCATTATATTTAAATGCAATGTTTATTAGACTTGTGATATACCTATGTAGTATTTGAGATACACCCATATTTATATGAACTATTATTTTTGTGTTCTCACTATTGTTTAGCTATTTGTATATCCTAACTCTAAAGCACGTGTATTTATCCTAGTAATCATGTTTGTTTATAATTTTACACTTTATGTTTTTGATTACTTGTTTAGACGAAGTTTTCGTTAAAACTTATGTTTATAGTTGTACAAATAGTGAGGTACACTTGATTATTATATGTTTGTACTTCATTGCTCATATGTACTCATTACATGTACATGTATAACTTAGTTTTGATGATTCTTTTATTTATACATATTTTTTCCTATTTTTGTACATATTTTCATAAAAATGTGTTTATCTTCATGTATATGTTAATTTTATCTAAAACTATTGGGTATGCATGTATATCCTAGAGTCACGTGTTTTTTATGCAAAAAAATTTTTTGGACTCATTTATGTTTGGATATGTATGTATACTTTTAATTTCAATAAAACATACATATACCTTGAAGCGTATTTAGTTTTGATAAATTTTTGCTTTTGATAAAAGGAATTTATATGAGCTTCAATATCATATTTCTATGATTTTGTTGATTACATGATTTTTACACTCTATGTTTGGTGTTTACTCATGATTTTTTATTTCATAAGCCTATATGTGCTTTATTGCTATTTGAATGTCATATTTTCATGGGATATATGATTTGGTTTCATGTCTTGAAGTATCTTTAACTAGTTTTTCAAATATTATTTTAAACTAGTTTCTTGATTCTTAAATTGGTAAAGTTTCAAACATGTTAAATTATTTTCAAAATCATTATTTTTGAAAACCCTACCATCAAAGGGCGGTTGGATGGGCGACCATGCCTTGTATACCCTTATTAAATATCTTTTAAACTTGAGCATAAATAGGGTGGTAGGCATGAGTTATACACATGATCTTCATGTTATTTTATCTTTGTATACTCATAATTGTTTCTTATATATGTATGCTTCAAATTTCAATTAGGTCAATTTCAATTGGTATTTTCAATTTCATACATACATATATATGATTTGATTATGCTTGTTTTATAATATCTTTACATTTTTAAAGCACAAATTATATTATGTTAAGCTTGATTTTATTCCATATGTTAATTGGTATCTTTACAAGCTTATTCATTGATTTCAATTTGTATTTATTTGGTATCAAAATGTACTTCATGTGTCACCTTCAATTGGTATCAAAATTTACTATTGGTATCTTAAAATATTTTTTTCAAGTGGTACCAACATTTGTCAACTACTATTTGATTCCATTAGTATCAAAATTTTGTTTTGTTGACTCAAGAAAGTTCAAAATTTATTTTAAAAGTTATTTCAAAATTTGTTGATATATATTGCCTATATGCAAGGGAAGCTTAACATCTTCTCTATATATAAATTCATGTTGAGTGTATCTCACATTGAGGAGCTTGACCTATCTTCTTTACATGATACACGTGTGTAGGGGAGCTTAACATCTCCGCTTATACATTATATATTATGCTTTATGTGGGTTAGGATCTAGTCATCCCTTCTCCATGTAATGCATGTATGCAGGGGGAGTTAACTTTACGTCTCTCATCTTCATGAATATATTTCGCATATACATCTTTATTGTTTGAATGTCCTCACTCTTTGTTGATGAATTGACAAAAGGGGGAGAAGAATTTTGAGAGTTTATATATGCATGCTTAATATTTGGTATTTATGCATATATGTTTGTGTTTACTTTATGCATTTCATTGAATATTTATTTGTTTATTGCTATGCATGAGTTAAGGGGGAGCTTCTATGAAGCTTATCTTTAATCCATACATATATAACTCCATGAGTTTTGTCATCATCAAAAAGGAGGAGATTGTTGGCCCAATGACCCATCACTCTAGTTTTGATGATGATTAACTCATGTAGTTATAGTATTAATAATCTTGATTTATATAGTTTCAGCGTTACTATCAAGATCTTAGTTGGTGTTTAGCTTCAACAAAATATTCGAAGTCAAGTTTTGAAACTAGCACGTGTTGATTTAAGAGCTCGATAGCTCGAGCATTAAGATCGTATCAAATACTCAAGAGGAGTCTAGCTCATGGATCAAGATTTGGACCAAGTCAAGAGGAAGAAGAAGATTTTCAAAAAAGATTTTCAAGAGAAGGTTTTCTAGACTTGTGTCATGTTTGTAAGTGTTAAGATTTTGTATTTTAGATAAAATATAAAGGATAGATTAGTTGTGGATTGCTCAAGCTCATATACACACACACAAAAATTTATATGTGTTTCATAAAATAGATTCAGTTTTAGAAAATATCGTTTTGATTTTGAGCTTCAAAGTATACATCCTTATATTTTATGATTAGATCTCATCAAAAGAGGTTTATATGATTTATATGTGTTTTGAATTTCATCCATGCACATTGTTGATTTAAATATTTAGAAAAACTTATTTGATACTTCTATATTATGTGTTTTGAGTTTTGTATTTATCAAAACTTATCTTAGAACTTACTGTCAAAAACATAGATATTTTATCTTATATGTGTATTGGATCATATCCATACACACTAAACTTCAAAAGTGTTTAAAATATCTTGTTTTTGCATTTGAAAAAGTTTTGAAAAAATTATTTTTCAAATTGAAGATTGATTTTGAAAAATACGAATTTTTGTTTAAGGCAAAATTTCTATATCACAAAAATGGTTCAAAAAGTTTATAATATGTGTTGAATTTTGATCACACATATTTATACTTCAAAGTATTTCTATGAACTTATTTTTGTGGATTTTTTGTGATTTTATGAGAATTTATATGAATTTATTAACCAGATTTAATCCTGAAAATTTTAGACCTGGCCTTCTGGCGGTCGAACGAGCCAGAAGTCAGTCGACTGGGCGGTCGACTGATGTGCATAGATACGTGCACGGGCCTTTGGCTTAAGGGCTGATCGACCAGGCGGTCAACCGTTCTAGCCCCGATCGACCGAGCGGTCGACCGTCCAGACAGCTTTGCTCTCTGGATCTTGCCTCGGTCGACCGGCCGGTTGACCGACAGGTCATGACCCGGGCACAGTCGACCAGGCGGTCGACCGGCAGGCCCTAATGGTCAAAAATATGACCGTTGTCCGGTCGACCAACAGGTCATCCTGGCTGCAGGCTTGACCCCAACGGCTAGTTTTTTGATCCCCTATAAAATGGGGTTCCCTTGGCCAGTTTTATATTAGTTTGAAAAGGGTTTTAAAGACAATTTTTCCCGTCTCTCTTAGAGCTTTTCTCTACTCGTTTTAGAGCTAATATTTTCATATCAAAAGGAGAGTTTTCAAGAGTGTTTTCAAAAGAGATTTCTTGAGTTTTTCACCACAACTCTATCTTGTTTTTCTCACACAAAGTTGAGCTTTTCATTGTTATATCAATTCTCTAGGGATCTTTATTGTGAGAGTATTTTTAGGTGATCAAAGTGTAGTGATCACTAAGTGTTCTTCTTATTTTTGAGGAGGCGAACTTGCGGGCTCGTGTTGTAACGAGTTCTTGTAGGAGCTCGGTGTAGAGGCGCGGTCTCGGCAAGCTAGTGTGCTTGCGTGTGTTGTTCTTGCAGGGACAAGAGAGGGACTAGTGAGTCCAAAAGTTCTAGTGTGAACTCATTATAGGTGTTGCGGCACTGAGTGATCTTGCGGGATCGATTCTAGTGGAAATCTTTCATAGTGTTGAAGGAGGGGACGTAGAGCAAGTGTGCTCGAACCTCGAAACAATGCTCCCGTGTTTGCGATTGCTCTCTCTCACTTGTGCTTATATATCTTGCATGCTTATATTGTTTATCTTTTTATATGCTTGATATATTTGTGCTCAATTGAATATATGCTTGGGAATATTTGCTCACACTTGTATTCAACCAAGAGAGCCATAGTGGCACCTCAACTTTTAATCTAGAGGAATCTTGAGGAGATAATCTAGAGCCCTTCACCGAAAATTCGGCTACACTCTTATGTTATACTTTGTGCGTTTAGCTTAATAGTCTTACTTTGCATAAATAGTTTTTTAATTCCACATTATTTGCATTAGATTAGCTTGTACACCTATTCACCCCCTCTAGGTGTATTTACAAGATCTTGGTAGAACTGAAACTAAATGAACGTAAGATCTTAATACTATAACTACATGAGTTAATCACATCAAAACTTGAGTGATGGACCTTTGGGCAAAGAATCTCTCCTTTTTTAATGATGACAAAACTCATGGAGTTATATATGCATAGCTTAAATATAAGCTTCATTGAAACTCCCCCTTAACATATGCATAACAAATAAACATAAAGATATTCAATGAAGGCTTATAAACTAAACAAAATATATATGCATAAATACAAATATTAAGCATACATATATAAACTCACTAAATTTTTCTCCCCTTTTTTATCAATTCATCAATAAAGGAGTGAAGACAATCAAACAATAAAGATGTATATGCGATATACATTCATGAAGAGGAGAGACGTTAAGTTAGCTCCCCCTGCATACATGCATTACATGGAGAAGGGATGACTAGACCCTAACCCACATAAGCATAATGTACAATGTATAGACGGAGATGTTAAGCTCCCCCTACACACGTGTACCACATAAGGAAGAGAGGTCAAGCTCTACTATAACGGTCCATGTTTCTCATGAATCTCAATTAACATAAACATCTACATTAATCAATAGATTATCATAATCATCTTCAATATTCTTGAAAATTCTGGCAACCTCCATTGTAAATACTGAGCTGTCCTAATATGCATTTCAAGTCACAATAATTTCAGCCAACATCTGCCTGGTTAATATCAATCCACATATGAAAATCAAACTCAACAATCACCCATGCAATTATGATAATATTTCGGCTCATAACGGCTTACTTATTCTCCAAATAACAATTTTGGCTTGACTTCGCCTACTTATTCATATATAACAACTCAACAATCATAATATATAGGCTCGAGGGTACCCCTTCTGCTTTCACAACATAATACCAATTTTATTAATAAATCTAACTCGTCAAGATCATAGTCATCTAACTCATGCTAGAAATAACATCAATAAGATGATAAACATATACAACATGAAGCTGTACAAATATACAAAATTATAACTCCTAAACTTCTCTATATAACAAAATTTCTAACGAAGCGCTTGAAATCTTGAATTGAGCCTTCGCCTTACCATAACCTGAAACATAATAATCTATGGAGGGGTGAGCTCAACAGCTCAGTGAGGAGAGAAAAAAAATCAAGAGAATGTATACATGTCAGAATAAAAGGAAGCATATTTTACTTTAAATGTCAAGGCGAATATAGTTAAGGAAAAAAAATAATTATTCAAGGTAAACAGTCAACCCAACTGTCTCTATGGTTTGCAAAATGACCTGACTCCTTCAGTCAGTGACTCTGTAACTTAAATCTCTGCACTGTAATTTGCAGGGTCTATGAGTTGTATTGAATACTTTATTTTAGTGACTTAGTTTATTATCGAATTCATCTCACGAGTACATATTCCATACCCTATACAAGAAGGTACACTAATCACAATAAGTTAATCCAGATAATATATTTATATCACCAAACATACTTATATATTGTATATTGTATCACACTTCAAGTACTGCATGGATTAACCCGTACACTTTCACATATCATATAATATTTCATTATTTCTTATAATGAAGCAAAGTTTCACAGTCCTACATTAAGGACAAGCATACAACATTCTTCATTTTGAATAAGCATATCTTTACTTTATGACATACGATCCATCTCGCACCCCGTCTTCGCACCCACCAGCTCCTGCTAGCCCCTTCCTTCATATAACAACATACAATATCATATGCTGTCTTCACACCTACCAACTCCCGTTGACCCCTTCCTTCGTTTAACAACATACAATGTCATACCCCGTCTTCACACTACCAGCTCCCGCTGGCCCCTTCCTTCATTTAACAACATACAATGTCATACCCCGTCTTCACACCACAAGCTCCTGCTGGCCCCTTCCTTCGTTTAACAACATATAATATTACATACACATCAACTATTAAGGTAACATACACAGTGTCAGTTATATTATGATATACTTTTTCCAATCACCAATCATGTGATTAATGTGTCACACATGATCAAGTTCGTGTAAATAACAAGTACATGCACGCATTCAAACAAACATACATTTATATTTCTCATTCATTCAACGACGCATCAGTTACATTCTTGATACCTGTTATTTGGTTTTAAGATTAATTTTTTAACTAGATATGATTCTTCATTCACATATTATATATTTGGTGAATGGATTTGACTATACTACTTATCCGGGTTCAGGATCTTAACATGCTTTGAAGTTAATAACAGTCCACTAGTCCTCTTGCATAACAATAAATAACAATCTTAACAGGTTATCAACGATATATGGTTATATGATATACCACAGATGTGTATGTATAAGTACTGTACATCCACCCCACACATACTTCTTAATGACATAAACCATTACCTAACCCATTTCTTTTGTGTGTCTCATATATATATATATATATATATATATATATATATATATATATATATATATATATATATATATTAGTCGGATCAGTGTTGCACTACTTATTGATACTTCATTCAATAACTAATAGTACTAAACGTCTTATGATTATCAACTAATGCATTAATTTATGATTTATCGTTCTTACAGATTTGTTATCATACTTTACTGGTTATATTATGGTTACAACAGTGATTTAACTACACAATTATTCTACACATTAGTTGGCTCCTCCAATCGAAGTCTAGTTCTTTCTAAATCCATCATGGTTCCATATACCGTTCAAGTGTCATACAAGCATTGTTACCTTACATATTAGAATTAGTTCATGGGACTCACTTTACAGTATCCATCATATGCTGGATGTATGTGCACTTAAGTAAATTTAATTTCATGCCTCCAAAAGGAAACTTTCAAGTTTTCTCCTTGCCACGGAAAAGTCACATGAGAAAAATAGGTAATAAGATTTGAAATAAGGCACTCTAGACCCAAGGAGGGAAAGCACCTTTACTGATAGACGCGATACATAATATCAAATGCAAGTAGATGGATAGGTGCACTATTCATGGAAATATAACCAGTCACCAGATAATTATCACTACCTAAAGTAGAGGATGCAAAACTGTTATATTTTAATATGATAAGACTCAAGGACTGAAGGGAAAAGTGTTATACTAATACCACTTCAATAGGACCAGAGGTTTTCTTTTCTTATTTTTATTTACTACAGCTGTTGCTCAAAATCAAGATGGAGAAAAGTGTTCTAAAAATGAAGCTCTAAAGACAAACCATTGAGCATCTAAACAGAGCTTTCGAAGGAGTTCTCAAGAAAATAATGAATAGACATCGACCATGAGATTCAATCCTTTAAAGGAATATTGGGAAAATAATGGATATATATAGGCCATGCTACCTATATTGAGGAATTTAAATTTTTGACTTAACCTTTTTCATTTGTCTATTTTATGGCATTGTTAGGATCATCCAGATTGTCACTAAAGATAAGTAAGGAGTCAATGCAGGCTATGCCACATAAAGGACATAAGTCTAATATGTCATGGAATGTTCCAAGTCTATCTTCTACATATAAAGATGATAGTTCCGTAGAAAGTTCTGAGCGATATAAAGTATCATGAAAGGCTATTAAATATTTTATTACTTCTAATATTCCAAAATCCATATTAAGTATTCCTAATATCGCAATTTCTCGATTTGGTTGGAAACTATTTGAATTACACCAGTTCGCAAATTCAATTATAATTTAGTGTCACTCTTCATTCCAGTGCTTAGATCCTTTCAATGGTTCTAGAATTCAATTAGAGGTCCTCACAAACCTCTCAATCAAGAGCAACATGTGCAACAATTAAGCATTATTGGTAAATAACCCATTTATCACAATTACTAGCATAAGTTATTAACCGAACTACTAGATACGCAATTTACATTATTACAAGTATCTCAATCCCAATTATAATATATTATACTTGATGTAAGTCTTCTTAAACTGTTAATAGCTCAATCCTTCTAGCATTTTTTTGGTCATAGGTTATATGATCGTAATCCACACGTGGTAGTTTTCCAACAAGAATAATTTACAATAATATTACTAGTTCAAGTTTTGCATCTTACTTCAGAATTTCTAAATTCATGGATTACACTATTCAATTCTGACGAAATTCCTCACCTACTCATATGTTTCAACAAATTCCCTATCACATGTATTCAAACGGGACATGATAAGAACCACTGCAAAGTAGACTTTTATGGCTTTTTATATCATTTAAGTAATAAATTAGGTACTATAGAAAGTTTGATTTAGCAATGATAATTACTCGGGAACTAACTGTTTGAATACATTTTGCAGCTGTCTTTTTGGACGACCGATGATATTTTTGTAATAACGTTTATTCTATATATTTAAATGAAACACCAAAACTTCTATTAGAAACTAAACTTTGTTACCTTTCTAGTGATATATTACATGATAGTTTAATTCAACTAAACCGTTCTAAATATTCAGAAATTTTTAGTCGTTAATGGGTTCTGCAACACAACAGTTTCCACCACTATGTCATTTTTCAACAATAACTCAAAGCACAGATATCCAATTGAGACACAGTGAGAGCTGTTAAAAAGTAAACTCGATTATCTTTCCAATAATATATAACATGATACTATGTGATCCTAATATACTTGTGAACTGAGTTCGAATTTACAGATTATAAATCCTTTACAGATTTGTGTACCAAAAAAAAAAAATCTACCATTCTATTTACAATTACAATAATTATCAAGTTCAGAAATTTCAAGGAATTGTGGAAGAACAAAGAGATTAAGAGAACCTCTATCCCAATTGATTTTTTTTTTGATTATCGAAGATCTCAAGGCAATACAAGTTGATTATTGATGCTAATTCATAACATGTTCATGAGAAATTTCCTAAAATTATGAAAAAAATCGAACTAGACGTAGGTCAAGGTAGGATCTCCCTCACCATAGGTTTCCTCCTCCTCAAACTGGTAATGCCTTCTTCTTGACATTGGTGCGATGACCGGCCATCACCATGTTGGCCCAAAGGCCTTCACTCTAGTTTTGATGATGATTAACTCATATAGTTATATTTACTAATAATCTTGTGTTGTTTAAGTTTCAGATCATTAACCAAGATATTAGTTGGTGATTAGCTTCAACAAGGTGTTTAGAAGCTTTTCATGATGATTCCAGGGCCAAAGCGTCAAGATCACACATTGCCTAGCCCATGGATGGAGTTTTGGAGCAAGTCTACTTGAAGATGAAGATCATCAAGAAGGCTTAGATATCCATAGTTTAGATAGTATGTTTTTAGATCCATTTGTAAAGTTTAGTATAGTTGATATGCTCAAGTGCACAACACACAAAAGATTTATGTTTTGGATTTGGTTTTCATGAATAGTTAGATCAAAATAAGTTTACTTTATTTCTATGTATATTAGATATGTTCTAGATATACATACATGCTCTAAACTTGCTAGACAAACTTATTTTGACTATCCTATTCATGTATTGAAAAATCAAGTTTGATAAAAATACAAGTTTGGTTTTTGATAAAATTTGCAAGACTCAAAAATGAATTGATATGATTGATATATGTCTTGAAATTTTTATCACAAGTTTGTGTTTCCATATAAATGATAAAACTATTTTTGGTGATTTTTTAGAAGTGTTAAAAGATTTTTAGAAAAATATTTTCCCAGTTTTTCTGACCCAGTTTCTATTCCAGGTTTCAATCAGTCGACTAGTCAACCTGACCTAGTCGACTTGGGTGAAGTCGGTCGACCGGGCCGGTCGACCGATGTGCACAAATCTGTGCACGTTTGGAGGCACTGGGACGGTCGACCGCTCCGGTCGACTGGGGCACTTACAGTGCTCTCTGTTTGTTTCGGTCGACCGGGCCGGTCGACCGCTGTTGCCCAATGGTCATATTTCCGACCGTTGGCGGTCGACCGGACCGGTCGACCGTTGCCTGTCAGAGCTGCCAGCTCAGCTCTAACGGCTAGTTTTGTTTGGGGGCTATAAATACCCCATCTCTTGGGCTGTTTTGTTAAGGTTTTCAAGAAAAAAAATTTCAGTGTTTCTCTAGTGTTTAAACAAGTTTTCAAAATAGTTTTTGTGCTAAAAAGATTTCATCTTTATTGTTTTGATTTTTTGGAAAATCAAAGAAAATTAGGCTTTTGGGATATTGAATTGGATTTCACTTTCTATCATCTTCAAGAGATTTCCCAAGTAGTTTTTCTTTGTTGCTTGTTTCCAAAAACACCTAGTTTTCACACTTGAGCTATATCTTCTATCCTAATCTATTTAGGATCTTGTTTTTGTGGAAAAGAAAAGAGAAAAGAAAGAGAGATTGAGTTTGTGGTTTTTGGAACCACTTGTTGTAAACACCCTTATTCTTGTTATATCCCTCTTAGGTAGAGGTGATCGGGTGATTGATTTGCTCCCTCTTGTGAGAGATGGAGTTTGGTTGTAAACCCTCTTCGGTAGAGGTGTTGGTTGTTGTGGTTGTTTGGCTAAGGGCCTACCCCTCTTGTGTGAGGAGGTGTTTGTTTGAGAGAGGAGTTAGGTACTCCATTGTTGTACAAATCCTTCTCGGTGGGAGTCCTCGGTGGACGGTATAGTGGATTGGAAATCCTACACGGTGGTGTAGGCGGGGATGTAGAGCAAGGGTGCTCGAACCTCGAAACATATCATTGTGTTTGCGTTTGATCCACTTGTTTCTAAACTCTCTCTCTTTACATTTGTGCAAAGCATCATACTTCATTCATATCATATTTGCTTGTGTTGAGCATAATTCATATTGTCATATCATATCTATTTGCTTGTGTTGTGCCTTGCATAATTCACATTGCTATATCTTGTATATGCTTGGTTGTTTGTGTGTGCCTCACTTGTACCTAATCAACAAGAGCTTCACATAGCACCTCAATCCATTCAAAGGGAATCAAGAGGAGTTAGTCCAGAGCCCTTCACAGGGAATTCGGCTACACTTGTTGATTGTACTAAGTGTGTTTGCAAAATTTGCATTAGCTTCCACATTTAGCGCACTTAGTTTTGCATTTAGTTTTAGATTAGCACTAACACCTATTCACCCCCCTCTAGGTGTTCCCTTTCAATTGGTATCAGAGCTAGTGCTCCTGATACTTAGGCTTAACATCCTAGGAGTGAGATCCTTGCTTGCTAATATTTTGTTTGCATTTGCTTGTTTGCACACATATAGTTTACCATGGCCTTCATGACCCCACCTATGTTTGACCCTTCCAACATTCATGTTTGGAAGATTAGGATGACCGTTTATTTACAAACCCTAGGTCATAAAGTTTACCTTGCCATTACCAAGGAATCCTTCCTTAGTGATAGCAATCATATAGGGGCCAATGCACAAGCCCTAGAGGCCATTAGAAGCACATTACCTAAAGATTATCTTATGTGTGTTTCTAACATTGATTCCGCCTTTGCAGTGTGGAACAAATTGACAACAACCACCACCACCTCCGAGCTTCAATTGCAAATCCAAGAAGAGGAATCTAGTGGAGAGTCCGAGGCACAATGCTTCATGGTCCAAGAGAATGACTCCCTTGAGGTACATTCGGAACCCCACTTAGATGATAGTGATGATTGTGCTAGTTCTTCAAATGATTTTGTTGATCCCCATGCTTTGAATGAAGAACTATCTATTGTATGTGAAAAATTAATTGAAAAATATAATTTGTTGAAAAAGAAAAGTCTAGAAATTGAAAAAGAAAATAAGAGTTTGCATTCTAGACTTGATTGTGTTTTGCAAGAGAAGGTTGAGGTCTATAATGAAAGAGATGCATTAAGATCTCAATTAGAACTTGCATTAAAAGAAAATAAATTTTTAAAAACTAAAAATGATTGTGAAACTCTTTTGAAGAAAAATGAAAATTTGTCTTCAAAAATTGATTTTGTTTTAAAAGAGAATGTTGCTTTGAAAAATAAAATTATTTCTATTTCAAATGATTTAGATGTGTGTTTAAAGAAAAACATTGTTTTGCAAAATAAGATGGATGCACATGTTTGCCATGATAGTGTAGCTTCTTCATCTAGTCTACCTAATGCATGTACCTCTTCTTCTAGGATCAATGATGATATTTGTATGTTAAAGAAGAGAGTAGATTGTTTGGGCTCCACTATGAGCCAATGTGCCATGAACCACTCACGCTTGGAAACCTTGGTTCGTAAGAAACAAGTTCCAACTTTTATGCATGCACACCCTCTACGGCATACACATGCTCCACACGGACACCATCAACACATGTATGCTCATGTGTACACATGTACACATTGTGGCCGAAAAGGCCATCTTGCTAATTTTGTTATGATAGATTACATACTCCTAATTTAGCAAAGAATTTTATTTGGGTTAGAGAAGGTACTAACCCCCTTGGACCCAATAAGATATGGGTACCAAAGACCACCCCTCCTATTATTTTTGATGTAGGTGTGGGCTCTCACATGACGTGAGAGTGATGACATCTTGGAGTGGATGCGTTCCGTGCTTAAAGGAGATTAAATGGATGCATCACTTTCAAGGGAAGATTTGGTGGAGATGACCACCATGTTTTGGAGACAAGGAAAGTTGCCTTCTAGGCTTTGGTAACAATACTTAACTCCTTATTATTGTTTACATGCTTTCATATTGATGTTTTATAGCATGTTTTCATTGTCTATAGATTAGTGTGTAAATATTATATTTATTAGATCCTTGACATACATGTATAGTATTTGAGACACACATGCTTGCATGAACCCATACTTAGTGTTCTCACTTTTGTTTAAGCTATAATGTACATCATGAATCTAATACATGTGAATTTACATAGTAATCATGTTTTAGTTTTATCATGATGATTTCTATATTGTGTTTTGATTCTTCATGTTAAGATTACTTGTTTAGATGTTAGTTTTCATTAAAACTTGATGTATACTTGTGCATATAGTGGGCTACAAATAAATTTATATATGTTTGAGCTTGAATGCTTATTTGAACCCATTAGATGTGCTAGTATAATCTAGTTTTGATGATTCATACATTTCAAACTTGTATTCCATTTTTGGATTTGTTTTATGAGTTTTTCACTTCATGTATATGTTTGTATCGCCAAACTCTAAGATATACATGTATACCCCTTGAGTCATTTGCCTTTCATGCAAATCTATATATGGACTCAATTGTGTTTAGGGATATGTATGTATACTTATTATGTTGACAATTCATACATATACCTTGAAATGAAATTTGTTTTGGTGAAGATTTTCTTGATTTTGTGTTTAATTGTTTAACTTCATGTATATGTCTATCTTGTCCAAACTATTAGATGTACATGATTATCCTTTTGAGCCACGTGCCTTAATGCATATATTTTGTGGACTCGTTGTGTTTTGGATATGTATGTATAATTTAGTTTGTATTAGACATACATATGCCATGAAGATTAAATAAGTTTTGATGATTTTCATGTTTTCATGATTAAGGAATAATTGAGCTTAATGAAAAATTTTCATGATTATGATATTCACACTTTATATGTACACTCACTTTTATTGCTTGCTCATGTTTTGTTTTCATGAGTCAAAATTTATGCCTAATTGAATTAGAGTGTTGATTATCATGTGGATTTCATGTTTTATGAAAATTATTTTTAGTTTATTCCTTGCTTGAAGGATTTCGCACTAGTTAACAAGTTTTTCATTTTAACTAGTTCGTATTCTTCAATTTGGTAGTGATTTTCAAACAAAACTACATTTTCAAATCTATTTTTGAAAACCCCTACCATCAATGGGCGGACGGATGGGAGATCATGATCTTGTATGCTTTAAAATGAAAATCATTTAAAACTTGAACCTTGATTGGGAGGTATCGTAATATGAAGTATACATTTGATCTTATTGCTATGTCAATTGGTATCATTGAACTCTTTCAATTGGTATCATTTTGATCCTTTTGTATACTCATAAATAAAACAAGTATATGTTTTTTGTGATTGGTATGTATATTTTCAATTGGTATCATCTATTTGTGATTGGTACTCATTCTATTTCATACACTTTTATTTGTGCTTAAGATATAAATTTTTCACAAAATCTTGTTTATGCTAGTGCTTGAGCTTCAATTTTGTTTCAATTGATTATTTTTTAAATTGGTATCAAGCCCATGCATCTTTTTAGTTGGTATTTCATAAAGGGGGAGAAAATTTAATTTTGTCTTTCAATTGGTGATTCTTCAATTGGTATTTGTTTCCCACTCCCTTACTTTATGATTGAAAATTTCATATTGGTATCATATGTTTAATATGAAAATTATTTACAATTGGTATCAAAATTTTATTTAGACATTCAAAATTTATTATGTTTAATTTCAATTGATATCAAGATGTTTCATGTGTTTTTGCTTAAAATTGGTATCTAAAATTTTTTAAGAAAAATACAAAAGTTTTGATTTGTATTGACTATATGCATATAGATTCATGATGAGTGTATCTTGTATTGAAGAGCTTAACATCTCTTCGTTATGTGGTACACGTGTGTAGGGGGAGCTTCACATCTCCTCTTATGCATTACATAGTGTGTGTTATGTGAATTAGGGCTTAACATCCCTCCTTCATGTAATGCATATGTGTAGGGAAGCTAACTTAGCGTCTTCCTCTTCATGAATGTATATAGCATATAACATCTATTGATCTTTGTTTATTTTCAATTGATATCAAGATGCTTCATTGACATATTTATCTATTGACATCATGTTGTTTATAGTCACCCCTTATTGACCTTGTTTTTGTTTTAGACAAAAGGGGGAGAACATTGTTTTATTGTTTTGATTGACTTAAAAGGGGAGAAAGATTTTTACCCCTCATTTTATTGTTTGAATTGTTTAACCCTTCTTGATCTTTTTGTTTGACAAAAAGGGGGAGAAAAATTTGTTTGATTTGATTTTACTTTGAACCCTTTGTTGATGATTGACAAAAAGGGGAGAAGTATTTGAGTTTATATGCATGTTTTCATTGCTTAAGGGGGAGAAGTATTTGTCTTCCTTGTTATTTATGCATATATGTTTTTGTATTACAAATAGGAGAAAAAGATTTTGATTTATGCTTGTTGCATGTTTTATCTCCATACTTGCATACATATTCATGTGCTTCATTTCCATATCTTATTATTTATGTCTATGCATGAGTTAAGGGGGAGCTTCTTTGAAGCTTAACTTTAATCCATACATATATAACTCCATGAGTTTTGTCATCATCAAAAAGGGGAGATTGTTGCCCAAAGGCCTTCCACTCTAGTTTTGATGATGATTAACTCATGTAGTTATGTTTACTAATAATCTTGTGTTGTTTAAGTTTCAGATCATTAACCAAGATATTAGTTGGTGATTAGCTTCAACAAGGTGTTTAGAAGCTTTTCATGATGATTCCAGGGCCAAAGCGTCAAGATCACACATTGCCTAGCCCATGGATGGAGTTTTGGAGCAAGTCTACTTGAAGATGAAGATCATCAAGAAGGCTTAGATATCCATAGTTTAGATAGTATATTTTTAGATCCATTTGTAAAGTTTAGTATAGTTGATATGCTCAAGTGCACAACACACAAAAGATTTATGTTTTGGATTTGGTTTTCATGAATTGTTAGATCAAAAACAAGTTTACTTTATTTCTATGTATATTAGATATGTTCTAGATATACATACATGCTTTAAACTTGCTAGACAAACTTATTTTGACTATCCTATTCATGTATTGAAAAATTAAGTTTGATAAAAATACAAGTTTGGTTTTTGATAAAATTTGCAAGATTCGAAAATGAATTGATATGATTGATATATGTCTTGAAATTTTTATCACAAGTTTGTGTTTCCATATAAAATGATAAAACTATTTTGGTGATTTTTTAGAAGTGTTAAAAGATTTTTAGAAAAATATTTTCCCAGTTTTTCTGACCCAGTTTCTGTTCCAGGCTTCAATCAGTCGACTAGTCAAACTGACCTAGTCGACTTGGGTGAAGTCGGTCGACCGGGCCGGTCGACCGACGTGCACAAATCTGTGCACGTTTGGAGGCACTGGGACGGTCGACCGCTCCGGTCGAACGGGGCACTTACAGTGCTCTCTTTTTGTTTCGGTCGACCGGGCCGGTCGACCGCTGTTGCCCAACGGTCATATTTCCGACCGTTGGCGGTCGACCGGGCCGGTCGACCGTTGCTTGTCAGAGCTGCCAGCTCAGCTCTAACGGCTAGTTTTGTTTGGGAGCTATAAATACCCCATCTCTTGGGCTGTTTTATTAAGGTTTTCAAGAAGAAAAATTTCAGTGTTTCTCTAGTGTTTAAACAAGTTTTCAAAATAGTTTTTGTGCTAAAAGATTTCATCTTTATTGTTTTGGATTTTTGGAAAATCAAAGAAAATTAGGCTTTTGGGATATTGAATTGGATTTTACTTTCTATCATCTTCAAGAGATTTCCCAAGTAGTTTTTCTTTGTTGCTTGTTTCCAAAAACACCTAGTTTTCACACTTGAGCTATATCTTCTATCCTAATCTATTTAGGATCTTGTTTTTGTGAAAAAGAAAAGAGAAAAGAAAGAGAGATTGAGTTTGTGGTTTTTGGAACCACTTGTTGTAAACACCCTTATTCTTGTTGTATCCCTCTTAGGTAGAGGTGATCGGGTGATTGATTTGCTCCCTCTTGTGAGAGGTGGAGTTTGGTTGTAAACCCTCTTCGGTAGAGGTGTTGGTTGTTGTGGTTGTTTGGCTAAGGGCCTACCCCTCTTGTGTGAGGAGGTGTTTGTTTGAGAGAGGAGTTAGGTACTCCATTGTTGTACAAATCCTTCTCGGTGAAGGTTCCCTCGGTGGGAGTCCTCGGTGGACGGTATAGTGGATTGGAAATCCTACACGGTGGTGTAGGCGGGGATGTAGAGCAAGGGTGCTCGAACCTCGAAACATATCATTGTGTTTGCGTTTGATCCACTTGTCTCTAAACTCTCTCTTTATATTTGTGCAAAGCATCATACTTCATTCATATCATATTTGCTTGTGTTGAGCATAATTCATATTGTCATATCATATCTATTTGCTTGTGTTGTGCCTTGCATAATTCACATTGCTATATCTTGTATATGCTTGGTTGTTTGTGTGTGCCTCACTTGTACCTAATCAACAAGAGCTTCACATAGCACCTCAACCCATTCAAGGAGAATCAAGAGGAGTTAGTCCAGAGCCCTTCACGGGGAATTCGGCTACACTTGTTGATTGTACTAAGCGTGTTTGCAAAATTTGCATTAGCTTCCGCATTTAGCGCACTTAGTTTTGCATTTAGTTTTAGATTAGCACTAACACCTATTCACCCCCCTCTAGGTGTTCCCTTTCACACCATAGAAAAGAGAGGAATGAATTAGGAAGTGAAAATCAAGAGAGAAAAATTAGGTTCTTTTTAGGGTTTTGGATTAACTTACCAGGAGAGAATGAGTGTGCGTGTGGGGGGGAGGGGTGAGGGGAGGGCTGCTGCCCTGCTTTCCAGGCCATCGGTGGCGGCCTCCCCTCGCTGCCAGTCGCCACCGCGCCCACCGGCGTGGCCTGCCACCGGCAGGGCCTGCCGGCATGCGCGTTGCGCTGCTGTCGACCATTGCAGAGAGGGGGATGGAAATAAAGAAAGATTGAAAGATTCAGAGAGAAATTGAGAGAGAAATTTTGGAGAGATGGAATGCTTTGGTTTTCTTTGATGGGTTCATCCTGTTGAAGAGGCAGGATGAAGAGAGATGAGGGAATTATTTCTTTCCCCATTTGCAAAAAAACCTTCCATAAATACTTATTGTCTCACTTTAATAATATCTCCCCTTTCTCCACATGCCACCTATACACACATTTTACTAGAACATCCTAGCCCTTCATCACCCCTTCTCATGCACACCTACCCCTTCCACTACCCACACATAATAAAATATTATGGCATTTCATTAGGATTTGAGTGTATTTCTTGTATTTACACAACATACTCATTCACCAATTTATTACATGAATTTACATATACAATTTTGTGGATAATTATATATACATGTATCCATGCAAGGATGACTGCATAAAAATTTCGCACACACTTAACACACACATAATCTATACATGTATATACATATATATAAAATCTCCAGTTTACCTCACATCCAAAATTTCCCAAAATTTCAAAACAAATCTCAAAATGACACAAAATAAATTTAAATTAACTCATATAATCTTGTATAATCTTATTATTCAAGTATTAGAATATTAAATCAAGATTTTAATAATTTGAGGTGTTACATCTACTATATGTGTAATACACTCAACATGAATTTATATATAGAGGAGATGTTAAGCTCTCTTTGCATATAGGCAATACATATCAACAAATTTTAAAAGAAAATTTTTGATAATACTTAAAACAAAATTTTGAAATTTCTTGAGTCAACAAAACAATTTTGATACCAATTGTAAATTTTGATACCAATTGTAATTCATTGTAAGTTTTTGTATCAATTATAGGTAAAACATGGAATATATTTTGATACCAAATAAATACCAATTGAAATCGCATAAGCTTGTAAAAATACCAATTAACATTTATAATTAAGTCAAGTTTAGCATAAACATAATTTGTACTTCAAAAAATATGTGGCATTGTAAAATAAGCACAATCTAAATCATATATATGTATGTATGAAAATGAAAATCCACTTAAAATTTGATGCATACATATATAGGAACCAAAATATGAGTATACAAAATGAATAGATCATGAAAATTATGTATAACTCATAACTACTGCCCTATTTATGAACATAATAAAAGATAGTCATTAAGGCATACAAGGCATGGTCGCCCAACCATCCGCCCTTTAGGTGGTAGGGTTTTGAAAACTCTACCAATTTAAGAGTCAAGAAACTAGTTTAAAATATTTTTTAAAAATTAGTTAAAAATCCTTCAAAACATGAAACCAAATCATATATCCCATGAAACATTGCTAAGTACATAAAAATTGTCACTCAAGATCTATAAGGCTAAAAAAATATGCTCATAAAATAAAGTCATGAGTAAAAAATAATGTGAGTGCACAAGAATCATGTGAATAGCATATTCATGAAATAAATCTATAAGACTCAAAACAAACATCAAAACTAAAAAATTTTATAAAAATTAAACAGGCATCAAGGTATATGTGTGTTTTGTCGAATCAAAAAGTATACATACATATCCTAAAACAATAAGTCGAAAATGGAATTTTGCATGAAGGCAAGTGACTTAAGGATATACATATATATCTATTAATTTTAGACAAAAATAACATATACATGAAGCTAAACATGTACAAAAATAGGGAAAATAAGTATATATGAAAACTAGGTTATACATGTACATGTAATGAGTACAAATAAGCAATGAAGCACAAACATATAATAATCAAGTGTAACTCACTACTTGTACAAGTATAAACACAAGTTTTAACAAAAACTACATCTAAACAAGTAATCACCACATGAAGTACAAAATAAACATGATCATTAGGCTAAATGCACGTGTTTTAGAACTAGTATATACATAGTAGTTAAATAATAGTGAGAATACAAAATATGAATTCATATGAACATGAGTGTATCTCAAAGATTATTATGTATATCACATGTCTAATAACATTGCATTTAACATAATGATCATTAAAACCACAACATGCTAAAATTATCAATGTAAAAGCATGTAAACTAAAATAAGAGTTTAGAGATAGTTACCAAACCATATGAACTATTTTTTAAGTCTCCAAACCATGGTAGTCCTCCCACCAAACATCCATGATGGCGATGCATTAATTAGGTGTGTTCATCAACTCCATATGCATCCACCATCAAGGCACCAACCCTCTCACGTTTTGTGAGAGCCCACACCTGCTTCAAACACAAATGGTGAGGATTTTGGTACTCATATATTTTCGGGTCCATTGGGGTTAGTAACAATTAGAAACCAATATTATTATTAACAAAATTTAAATGATTTATCCTATCAAAACAAAATTTTGCAAGATGGCCTTTGCGGCCACAGTGTGTACAGTTGTACGGTCCAGCATACATGTGAGTGCGGTGAGCATAGCGTGCATGTGTATGTCATGGGATATGTACATGAGTATGTGAAATTTGTTCCTTACGAAACATTAATTCCAACCTATTATGGTTAAATGCACATTGGCTCAAAGTGGAGCCCAAACAATTAATTTTCTTCTTCACAATAAAATATCATTATTAATTTTGGAATAAGAGATATGAGCATGTGAATCAACAATCTTTTTATTTTTAGAAATATTTCCTTTTTCTTTAAAATAATTTTCTTTTTCAAAGAGTTATTTTCTTCTAAAATAATCTCTTTTTCTTTTTTCAACAAAATAATTTTATTTTTCAATGAATTGTTTCCTTCACAAATGTTATTTAATTTTGAAGACAAGAAAATATTCTTCTTTTTCAAAAATTCATTTTCTTTTGAAACACATTCAAATTTATTTTTAAAAGAATCATTTTCTTTTAACAAAGAAGTGTTTTCCTTCTTCAACTTATCATTTTCAATTTTTAATAAATCATATTTTTCAAGAAGATTTTGACATAAAGATGCAAGCTGATCATAAGGCATGTCAATATCTTCTTCTAGCTCAAATTCAGTATTTACCTCAAGGGGGTCATCCCTTTGGACCATGTAGCACATGTTAGAAACATCACTTCCATCATCCGAGTCACTTTCGTTTTCATTTTGTGTTTTGTTCCCATAAAGAGAAGATAGTATTTCATACTATAAAAGCCGAATCAATATTAGAAAGCCTAAATAGATAATCATGACTTAGGGTTAGCTTTAGAGCATGAATGGCCTTTGCATTAGCCTCTAGATGTTTGCCATTTAAACAATAAAAATCTTTAATAGTGGCAAAATAACATGAATACTTAGGACTTTTAGGTACATGGACATCTTAACTTTCTAAGTTTGGATGTTAATAATGTCAAACATAGGAGGTGTCATGAAATCCATGTGTGTGTGTACAATTATTGTGATTACCTAAAATAGAATCTTTAACTCTATGTTGTTAAACCCAATCAAGAGCACCAAGCTCTGATTCCAATTGTAAATCACCTAGAGGGGGGTGAATAAAATGACAAGCTAATCAAATGCAAAACTAATGCGAAATAAAACTAATTGTGAAAAATAAAACTATTATGCTAATGCGAAATTAAAGCTAATTGTGAAAACTAAAACTATTATGCAAATATACAAAGTATAACCAAAGAATGTAGCCGAATTCCTAGTGAAGGGCTCTGAACTATCTCCTCAAGATTCCTCTAAATTAAGAGTTGAGGTGCCACTATGAATCTCTTGGTTGAATACAAGTGTGAGCAAACAAATAACCCAAGCATATATATCAATTTAGCGCAAATATAGCAACCATATAAAGAGATAAACAATATAAGCATACAAGATATATAACACAAGTAAAAGAGAGATATGACTAATCACAAACACGGGAGAATTGCTTTAAGATTCGAGCACACTTGCTCTACGTCCCCGCCTTCAACACTATGAAGGATTTCCACTAAAAATTGATCCCGTAAGATTACTCGGTGCCGCAACAACTACAATGAGCTCCCTCAAGAACTCTTTGACTCACAAGTCCCTCACTTGTTCCTGCAAGAACAACATACGCAAGCACACTAACTTGCCGAGGCCGCACCTCTTAGAACTACTTCAACCATAGGTTGGAACACTTGGTGATCACTTCACTTGATCACCATAAAACTCTCTTCACTGAGGCACAACCTCTACAACTCCTCACAATACAAGAATAAAAACTTGTGATCAGTTCTCTTGGTCACAAAAACAACTCTCACAATAAGGATCCCTAAAAGATTGATATAGAAATGGAGAGCTCAAGTTTGTGTGAGAATAACAAGATAGAATTGTGGTGAAAATCTCAAAAAATCTATTTTTGAAAAATACTCTTAAAAACTCTCCTTTTGATATGAAAGTTTTAGTCCAAAAATAAGTGGAGGAAAACCCTAAGAGAGAAGGGAAAAACTGGCTCTAAAATTTCTCAAAAATCTTATATAAAACTAGCCAAAATATCCCCCTTTTATATAGCTACAAAAACTAGCAGTTGGGGCAAATCCCCAGGACAGATGACCTGCCAGTCGACCGGCCAACGGTCATATTTATGATCGTTGGGGTACCGATCGATCGACCGCACCCAGGTCTTGAACTGTCTGTCGACCGATCGGTCGATCGAGGCTAGAACCAGAGAGCACTATTCTCTTGCCAGTCAACCGGGGCCAAATTCAGAGAGTAAACTCTCTGAATCGGTCGACTGCCCAGTCGACCAGCCCTCAAGCCAAGGTTGTGTGCACATTCTGTGCACATCGGTCAACTGCTCGGTAGACCGACTTCTAACTCGGTCGACCGCCAGAAGGCCAGGTCAGGGATAAAAAGGGATTAAAACTTGGTCTTATGTGATCCTATAAAATCCCATAAAATTACATAAAATCCACAAAAATAGTTTCATGAATATATTTGAAGAACAAATATGTGTGACCAAAATTCAACACATATTACAAACTATTTGAATCATTTTTGTGGTATAGAAATTAAGCTTTAAATAAAAATCGATATTTTTCAAAATCAAACTTTTAAATGAAAAATCGATCTTTTCAAAACTTATCCAAATACAAAAATAAAATATTTAAAACTCATTTGAATCATATGTGTATGGATATAATCCAATACACATATAAGATGAAATATCTATATTTTTGATAATAAGCTCTAAACAAAATTTTAATAAATACAAAACTTAAACACATGTTATAAAAACATCAAATAAGTTTTTCTAAACATTTGAACCATCAATGTGTATGGATGAAATCCAAAGCACATATAAACCATATAAAATTGTTTTGATGAACTCTATTCATGAAACGTAAAGATAACTTCTTTGAATCCTAAAACCAAAATGATATTTTCTAAAATCAAAATTATTTTTATGAAAACACTATATAAATTTTGTGTGTGTGTATGAGCTTGAGCAATCCACAACTACTCGATCCTTTATATTTTATTTAAAATATAAAATCTTAACACTTACAAAACTAAACTCAAGTCTTGAAACTCTTCTCTAAAAAATCTTCTTCTCCATCTTGACTTGGTCCAAACCTTAATACAAAGAGCTAGACTCCTTTTGAGTACTTGATGCGATCTTGATGCGCGAGCTCTTGAATCAACACGTGTTAGCTTCAAAACTGGACTTCGAATCTTTCGTTGAAGCTAAACACCAACTAAAATCTTGGTAGAATATCTGAAACTAAATGAACGCAAGATCATTAGTACTATAACAATATGAGTTAATCATCATCGAAATTAGAGTGATGGATCTTTTGGCTAACACAAAATACATAATGTAATATCGCCTATCTAAAATACTGTATTTTTTCTAAAGTATTTATTTTATGTTACAGGTTATATTATTATTTATTAACTTGATTTATAGTACAAATTATTTTAAGATAGTAAATGGTATTTTGGCCTTATATTTATATTTAGCATTATTAGGTATTATCATTTTAATTACTAGCTAGTATATTGCCCATTACTATGTTACTATTAATATTATTTTTAGTTGCTATTATTGTTAATATTGATATTGTTATTATTCTTATTGTTAGTGTATTGTTTTAGTTATTATTATTAATGATAGTATTTTTACCAAGTATTATTAGATAATATTTTTAATGTTGACAATTTTATTATTATTATTATTGCTACTATATCTTTTGATTATTAGTATTTATTATTATTATTGTTATTATTATTCATATCTTTCCTTTTCCTGGCCCATAACCCATTACCATTGAGATCCTTACCCATTAATTCAAAACCCAATCCTAGGCCTAATCCAAATCCTATTTTCAAAGTCATAACCTTAATAAAATCCTAATCCTAACCACTAAATCAAGTAATTTAAACCCACCCAACTGAAATTCTGATTTCTAAAATCTCTAATAACCTATAAAAAGCCTAAACTACTTCTTATTCCACCTCCAAAGAAAAAACTATGACCCAACTCTCCCCATCTTCTTCTTTCTTTTCTCCTCAAGCGGAGCATGAACAAAAGGGATCTTGAAGTGTAGAGATGGAGGAACATGATAAGGGAGATCAAATCTAAGTAAGTAATTTATTTTCTCAAAATTTATTTTATATAAATAATTTATTAAAAATCATGTTTATACCATAATCTCTATGAATATTTTTATACATAAAAAAAACCCAATTACAAATCTAAAAAAAAATACATGTGAGAATATATCAACCCATATTTTAATTTACATAATTTTTTCAAAATTCTAAAAACAAAAGATTTCAAAAAAAAGAAAGAGAGGTCGCAGCCCGGCTTGGGCATGGCTGAGCCCAGGATGGGCATGGCCGAGCCCAAGCCTGCCTGGCATGGGCAGGCCTAGGCTGGGCCTGGGCAGGGCCAGGCCCTGCTGGACCGTGCAGCACAGGGCCAGGCCCTATGCTGCCACACAAAAAAAATTTACAGGCCGGACCAGACCCTGCTTGGCCTAGCCTGGCCTGGATCTGGCCGAGCTGGGCTGCACAAGGAGGCCCAAGGAAAAAAAAGGAAAAGAAAAAAAAAGAAGAAAGAAAGAAAGAAAGAAAAAAGAATTGCGTATTAAAATAATTAATTAAAAATATCAAAATAAATGGAGAAAAATATAAATAATATTCTACAATATTTCTACTTTCTATGAAAAAATTTTAGATTAATACCAGTATAAATTAATTAAAACCACCCACTTTAAAGCTATTTTCCTTAATGATAAATTTAGACCCATTAAATATTTTAATGGTTTAAATCCTCTTAAAAATTCAACAAAAATTTAAAATTTGTCTAAACTAAACCTACTAAATTCATTAGACCCAGAGGAACATATTCCTAACCCCAAACTAATTAATAAAGATTAAAATCCTTTATAACTCCCAAGTAGGACATTCTTTTAAAATCTAACAATTTCTATTAGAATGAACCATGTAGATTTATCGGGGCCTTATAATTTCAGTACCTTGAACTTGGATCGAGTTCAGGTGAGAGTTTCTTTTCATTGTGTAACTTTATTAATTTTGTCATGAGTGTTCTTTTCCTCCTTTAGTTAAACATGAATTTTATGATAAATGATTATACATTGTTGTATAATTATGTTACTAAAATTTACTGAGATGATATTTGGGAGTGTTTGCTCTTTCATCATTTTCTTATTTGTTGTTATCAGTTACTTGTATCATTTCACATGACCATCTGATATATTATACCAGTATGTTTACCTATATTCCTTCATGAAATATCGTTAAGTGCTAACACTATTTATTTAGTTGATCTACGCCATTTCATGTGTAGTCGTCTACCACTGTCTATTCATGATTAGTTGTAGTATACCTTAGACTAGATTTGATCTTGTAATTGATCTAGTTGTGAGAAATCTTAGAATATAAATTGATTGATCTTGAGCTTGATTGGTTCATGATTGAGGTTAAAGGTTCATATTTATAGATAAATAGTATATTTATTTGAGGTAGTTATCTTACAATTATTATTGATGATATTTCAGATGGGAATTCATTTGAACAATGAGGACGGATTAAATAATAAGATTGATTTATCTTACTGCCTAGATTTATATGCGGACTTAGAGTTCAACTTGAGATTTACATGAGATCTTGATTCGCATTTAGATGAGATAAATAATAGCTGAGTTCTGATCATACTGGAGAATGCTTTACCTTGATTTTGATCTATCACACAATACTGATTTTAGATTATTAGTTGTAAGTATTTTATTTGGATCTATTCACTGATCAATTATCCTGAGTATGATGTTTATTGATATTGAAGATTGGATACAGAGACTTTCTAGATTTCATGTAGTTTGAGGATGTCCCACTCCTTAGTTATGATCTTGATTAGGATGGAACTATTAGTGATAAAATTTAGACTATAATCATATTTAGATCTTAGATTTGACCGGTTCATGATGGTAGTTATGTGAGTTGATATCTGAGTGACATTATTAGTAGATTTGATTATTCTTATTGAACGTAAACAGGTGAGAGTTTTGGTTAGATATTGATGATTAATTAATTTGGAGATTCTTTATTAAAAGAACGAGATATTGGACTTGAATTTCTTAGTAGATTCGATTGAGTTGGAGTTAACTTGGGGGTTGTGGAATAGACATTGATTAGGTTGACCTGACCTAGTAGATTTAGAGATATATATATACTTGATATGTTACTTGAGTTTTGAGATCTTGTGATTGACCTGGATAGAGTGAGAGTATGTGATGATCTTGATCAGATTGGAGTGTGGGGATTGATTAAGTGTATCAGAAATTGTAGTTATTTTAGTTATTGAGATTCGGATATATCGGTAATTTTAAGGATGGATATATCGATGACTTTGAGGATCTGAGTCGATTATATATTTTGCCCAGATTATTCTATTCACACAAGCAAGTCATTACTTATTCTGGATATCATGATTTACCTGAAGAACTTGACTGATTATACATGACATTTACCTGATAACAATAATTTTCATGTTACCATAATTGCTAGAAAAATATTGTTACAGTAGCAACACCCTCATGTTATACTTGTTACATGTCCTGTTATACCGGTATCCTGTTCACTGATATTATATATCCTGTTATACCGGTATCCTGATTACACATGTTGACGTTGTTACCCACCGAGTTATCCCAATGATCTAAGTAATATGCACATGAAATAATCTTAATGAACTAGTAGCATGACATTAAACAACTTACACTGGGATTGGGGAGATTGATGGAGGAGACAACGTCTGTATTTTAGGTGGACATAGGATATAGATTGGCAGCCGAAAGAGGGTTCCACTGTAGAGTTCCCATGGGGTGACTGGCACCCCATCCTGTTCTTATTCCTATTATACATGTTCCTGACTACCTAGCGGCAGGGCCTGGTTCAGCGCCAGGAGCCTGGGCGGTGATCCCGGGTATTGATTGAGGTTTTACCTGCACACAGGAATACAGAATTTCAGAACTTTAAAATAAAGATGTGTAAGTTCTCAATACTACCGGTATAGCAAGTGGCTATGCGGGTCGTGATCCACAATGAGGGACTAGCGATGAAAACTTTTTAGTAAGTTCTCTTTTATATTACAAAGAATGGTTAAAGTTCTTCTTTTAGTTCTTTAAAAGAAAATGAAAAAGAGTTAAAGTTAAGTTAGGAAGAAAATGGTAAATTGGGAAGATGGAGAAACTAGAAATGGATATGTACAAAGAAATTGCAAAAGAGTGATAAAAGAAATTTGGAAGATTGTGGTGTTGGTAATTTACATTAAGATTAAAAGAAAAGAAAACTAAAACCTGAAAAAGTTACTTACCTCTTCGGCGCCTGCTTACCTTTGACTCGTATCGACGATGTACCTTTGCTTGAAGGCGAGCGAAGTATGACAAATAGGATCATGGCCATTCTCGTATTACACTATAAATTGAATGGACAAGCTACACTATCATAGAAATGAATATCCATCACCATAAGCCATCAACAGAACTTGCAAGGGCAAGGCAACTTCAAGGTTATCGGTTTCATTTGGATCCACAAACACAGAAGAGGGAAGTAAACGAAAACAAGAGTAAAGAAGATGAAGAAATTTCGATTTGATTCAAATAACAATAGAAGAAAAGATCATTTACACTGATGTCACCTTCAGTATAAGCTTACTCTCATTCCTCCATGAAAGTATCCTCTCCTCTCAGTTACAAAAAAAAAAAATAAAATTACATAAAAGAAAACTAAAAACCTATACTAAAAAGAATGAAAAACTGGCCTAAAATCTATCTTTGCATGATTGTCCCCCTTTTGCCTTTGAGATTGCAGGTATTTATAGGAGAAATACAGAGGGTAGAGGAGTATAAAGATAAGGGAAGCTGGCTATTTCTGAATTTGAATCCTCCCTTATCTCCAAACTTGATTTGATGTGAATATTCAGTTCTGATCTACAGCTTGCGTATTGATTGCTTAATATAACTTATCAAATGATAGAATTAGAAATAATGATCAACTTAAGAGTTGTAGCCCTTTGAGTCCGCTTTTTGGATCATCTTGAATCATCAGATTTGAGTTCTGGTAAAGTTATGATTCAAATACTAAAATGTATTCAGCCAGAATATGAGTCAAAATTGCTTCATCTCATCCGTTAATCTTCTCTTTATCCGTTTATCCCTTTGGATTTGGACTCTGTATTTGACGTTATCCTTAGTTGATCTTTAGCTTTAACCACTTGATTCATCAAAAACTGAATTAAACCAACTGGAATTCGAATCATCCTCCTCTAACCAAATAGATCTAGTTAAATATGAATTTAACTGATATTTATTTGATTTTATCCTCTTTCTCCCCATGATTATCTTCTGCAAAATAGACATTTAAGATAAGAAATTTAGCAGATTTATTACATGATAAATGTGGATATGTAATAAAGAATAATGCAATAAATGTGTACAATCACACCCCACACCTATCTTTTGCTCGTCCTCGAGCAAAATAATAAAACTAAACCAAAATTATTAGGCCACTTTCGCAGGTCACGCGATTAGACTGTGCTTATGCAACAATCCATTAAACCGCTAGGTTACCCCTAGAGGACAAGTTTTGTCTCGTGAGGGTTCTCAATGGGTTGCACCCACAAAATGCATAAAGAAAGAGAAAATTGTTAACATTTTGAAAACACATTTTGAAAGAAAAATATTTGAAATATTATTGTAAGATTTAAGTAATCTATAAGTTATAGAAAAATTAAAATTTTCATTCCTAAACTTAATCTCTATTCAAAAATTTGTTATCAATCAAAGTAAGGAGTCAAATTGTATTTCTCATCTAGTCTATTACTTTACCCTAAGTCATATGCACCTTCGTGGCCGTAAAATTTTGACTAAGAGTTCTTTAACTCTAATTTTTATGCCTTATTTATTTATATATTTTTCATTTTATTTTTGGTGGTATTATTCCTTAACTCTATTAGGCTTTCTAATCTGCCTATGTAACGAGCCTTTAATCGGTGACTCCCAAACCAAACGGTCTTAGGGCATCGAGTGAGAAAACACCCCAAGGACTTAAGGACTCGAGCAAATAAGGCCACAAAACTAAGGATTTTATTATATGAACCGCTTTTAGGCGTGAATACTTATGCTTTATGACGCACAAATACCCAGCTTAATCAGAGGATTTTTATAGATATATATTTCTTTTTTTTTCAAACTTATCTAATCATCTTTTGCATAAATACTAAGGCTTGCTTAGGCCAAAGCACCTAGCTAATCAATAATTAAATTTGTTTATTTTTCATAGATATACATATATAATTTTTTATAAGGCATAAGAATATTTGTTTTTGAACCCGAAGTGTGTAAGTGTATAAAGTGCGCATATTTCATCACGGCAAAGATTAAGACTACATTACTTTGACAAATTATCTTTCTAACCCTAATAATTAAACAAATAATCTTATTTTGACCAAGTATAAGAAATCCTAATTATGATTATCCTATTCCTTAAAATTAACTTAATTTCTTACAAAAAAATGTCAAAATATTGTTTCTATTTTCAAAAAGTATTTTTTTAAAAAGTAAAGAAAATGTTAATAATAATTTTTTTAAAAAAAGGAAAACCTAAGTTATGTTAGAACCCTCCCCCATACCTATCTTATGCATTGTCCTCAATGTATGAATTAATGCATAGATGCATGAAAAAGAAGAAAGGGAAGGAAAATATTATCTTAAGGTGATGGTTCTAGTGGTGGTCTGATTGGTCCACGAAATGCGGCCCAATCGAATTTGCGTGGAGTTCAGAGGAACCCACCAGAAACCTCTCTAATATAACCCACTAAAATGATGGATATATTAATGATTTCTATTAAGAATTTGACCCCATCTAATTTTCAAATTTCACAAATAATTTCGGAGTCAATTTTATCAACACTCTTGTCCCAAAATGGTGTATGAAGAGATAGAGTGATTGACTTGGACTTAGGAAGAACAGGAACTAATATCGACTCAGAAAAGTAACGTAAGTCAAGAAAAAGTTCAGGAGTCGATATTGGTACAGGAAGTGGGTCCAAATCAAGAAGTTGAAACTCAAGTCCACATTCATTTCTTAACAACAGAATGTAACTTAACATTAACAATTCAAGTTCATGAATGACTGATGTGAGAATTAAAACTGACTCTAAAATATTACTTAATTTGGGTAACAAAATAGGAGTCAATATTGATTCAGGAATTTGAACTGGATCACAAATTTGAGAATCTAGGTCACAATTCTCATTGAGTTCAATTTCATAAAAATAAGAACTTGCCAATTTGTCAATGGGACTTTCAAAAGTATGAAATTGATCAAGTTCAATATGATAATCATAAAAGATTGGCGATTCAATTTCATGATGAATTGGCACAGGATCCAATGTTAACTCGAGAAAAAGATTAAAATCAGGTAAAGACATAAGAGTCATTATTGAATCAGGAAGTAGAATTGAATCACCAAGTTAGGGTTCAGGATCATATTCATTCTCAAATTCAATTTTAGGAAAGGAATAACTTGTCAAACTGTCAATGTCATTTTCAAAATTTAGAGTTTGTGCAAGTTCAAATGGGTGTGCTGAAATGGAATCTTATTTTTCAAAACAACATGATTTTTTGGCTCAACAGAATGGTTAGCGACATCAGAAATGGTCAAACGGTGAGAATGGAGAGTTTGGACCATTAGATCTATGTCATGATTATGAGCGATTTGAACCTGAGTCATGCTTCAACCATCTTTTCATAGTCGATTGATTCATCATTTTGTTGTGATTGGATTTGAAAAGATGAAGTTTTGTTTTGGAATTTGTGGTGAAATTGTGAGTCGTCAGATTTTGTGATTGTTGCTTGGACTCACGCATACTCATTTCCAAGATTGATGGTTTTCTATTTTGAACTGGTAGAATTAAGTATGAATCTTGAAAATATTATGGACAAGGTAGATAAGGAGACAAGTTGGTTGAAAATTGGACTCGGGGGAGGTGAATCCCCATTGACTCTGTGAAGAGTTGAAATTATTTTGAAAATTATGGTCATAAGATTGGGGGCATGGGTTACATTGATTCGGATAAGACCAATCCCGCATACTAGGTTGGTTAAAGATATGATATGCTGGGTTGGTAATATCCAAAAAAGAGGTCGGGGTGTAATATGGATTACCATTAAAATTGAAAAAATTATTGTTATAAACCATATCGCACAGGAAATGTCAAACACAAACAGATAAAAACAAACAAATAAGCAAACAAATAAAGAGAAAAAAAATCTAACTTAAGTTAAGGTAAACCTTAGACCTAGATGACTCCTAACTGGTTAGACTATCCACAGGGGGTATATTGCCGAATCTGATCACAAGTTAATCGGTCAGGTAGGGGCAAGATTGGTGGAAGGTATCCGCGCAGAAGCGACGGGCCTAATTAAGCCAAACCACCAGCCTTTGGGGTTTCACCCCTCAATCCCTAACCTTAATCACCGATTTGGCAAGAGTCAGATTCAAATCAACTTTCCCCTTATATCAGTCTCCTATTTGAGTCGAGATGTCCCTAGGGCCAACGTCTACTCATTTTTAGTTAGGCTTGGGTTAGTGAGTGAGGAGATTGTTTGTAGGCTAAGGGAGGGTAATGACTTCCCTACCTTATCTTGTTTATAGAACAATCCCTTAAATCAATTTAGCGCAGTGTACAAGTATATAGAAAAAAGTAACACTCAAGCAATATTTCATATAAGAATGAACCTTACATTAAATGTTATGCACACATACCTTGGCTCCAGCACTCGTCAACAGTAAATAGAAAATGTAATAAAATAGACACGTGCATAAATGCAAAGTCTAAAATATTTTTAGCATTTACAATCAGCTTTTTACTGTTGTGTTAGAACTATATATACAGTGAGTCAAATAAGAAAATAATGCTACAGATATTAAACTATGAAATTCAGCCAACCTGTAAAAAATACAGGTTAGTAGTTCACTCAGATTGCCACATGAGTGTAGCAAATCTGAGGGCTTCTGGGCTCTGCTTTCTTGAGCAGAGTCCAGGGCCACTTATATATCCACTGTAGCAAAAATTTCTTGTTAAATCTGTACACCAAAAACAAAGAAGAAAGTTAACCAAAAATGTAAATCTAAAAAGAGAATAATTTACCGTCCCTCCCCGGCAACGGCGCCAAAATTTGATTGAGGTTTTACCTGCACACAAGAATACAGAATTTTAGAACTTTAAAATCGAGATGTGCAAGTTCTCAATACTACCGCTATAGCAAGTGGCTATGCGGGTCGTGATCCACAAGGAGGGACTAGCGATGAAAACTTTTTAGTAAGTTCTCTTTTATATTATAAAGAATAGTTAAAGTTCTTCTTTTAGTTCTTTAAAAGAAAATGAAAAAGTGTTAAAGTTAAGTTAGGAAGAAAATGGTAGATTGGGAAGATGGAGAAACTAGAAATGGATATGTACAAAGAAATTGCAAAAGAGTGATAAAAGAAATTTGAATGATTGTGGTGTTGGTAATTTACACTAAGATTAAAAGAAAAGAAAACTAAAACCTAAAAAAGTTACTTACCTCTTCGGCATCTGCTTACCTTTGACCCGTATCGGCGATGTACCTTTACTTGAAGGCGAGCGAAGTATGACAAATAAGATCTTGGCCATTCTCATATTACACAATGAATTGAAGGGACAAGCTACACTATCATAGAAATGGATATCCATCACCATAAGCTATCGACGAAACTTGCAAGGGCAAGGCAACTTCAAGGCTATCGGTTTCATTTGGATCCACAAACACAGAAGAGGGAAGCAAACAAAAAAAAGAGTAAAGAAGATGAAAAAACTTCGATTCGATTCAAATAAAAATGGAAGAAAAGATCACTTACTCCGGTGTCACCTTTAGTACAAGCTTGCTCTCATTCCTCTATGAAAGTATCCTCTCCTCTCAGTTACATAAAAAAAAATTACATAAAAGAAAACTAAAAACCTACACTAAAAAGAATGAAAAACTGGCCTAAAATCTATCTTTGCATGATAGTCGTCCTTTTGCCTTTGAGATTGTAGGTATTTATAGGAGAAATGTAGAGGGTAGAGGAGTATGAAGATAAGGGAAGCTGGCTATTTCTGAATTTGATCCTCCCTTTATCTCCAAACTTGATTTGATGTAGATATTCAGTTCTGATCTGCAGCTTATTGGCGTATTGATTGCTAAATATAACTTACTAAATAATAGAATTATAAATAATTATTAACTTAAGAGTTGTAACCCTTTAAGTCCGCTTTCTGGATCATCTTGAATCATCAGATTTGAGTTCTGGTAGCGAAAGTTATGATTCAAATACTAAAATATATTCAGCCAAAATCAGAGTTAAAATTGCTTCATCTCATCCGTTGATCTTCTCTCTATCCATTTATCCCTTTTGATTTGAACTTTATATTTGACGTTATCCTTAGTTGATCTTTAGCTTTAACCACTTGATTGACCAAAAGCTGAATTGAACCAACTGGATTTGGGATCAACCTCCTCTAACCAAATAGATCAAGTTAAATATGAATTTAACTAATATTTATTCGATTTTATTCCCTTTCTCCCCATGATTATCTTCTGCAAAATAGAAATTTAAGACAAGAAATTTTGTAGATTTATTACATGATAAATATGGATATATAATAAAGAATAATGCAATAGATGTGTGCAATCAAGTATGTATAGGAGCCACCTAAAGTATGGACAATATCTCCAACCAATCAGTTTCAATAGCTTAGGACCTTAATTGTCATGTGTGATAGGTGTAGTATGGGATGCGTCTATTACAGGTGGCAATTGGTGTTCGCTGACATAATAATAATAAACTGTTCATAATGTATTGTAATTGTTTGTTTTTGCCTGATATATGTATGTATGTTGGACACCTGATGTTACACCTGACCTGATTAGGATATCTAACTCTAGTACTGACTGACTCTACCCGCTTGATATATAGATCATGATGAATACCTGATTGAATACCTATTTGGACACATACTCTACTGTGTGTTATTCACATTATTGTTTATTTACTTTATTCATGCCATTTTGTATTCAGTATATATATTTCTTTATATGCTCATATGTTATATGCGCATGCACTTTCTAGTTTATTTTATACATTCACTAGGAGTTCTGACTCCCTAAATTTGCACATCCAGATCTGTGGCTATTTCTCGCTGATTAAGTTTTTGAGGAGGATCACATACATCTTGAGAAGCTGGAGTCCCTCTCTCCTTAATTATCAGTATTCCTGCTCTTTTATTCATGTTATTTCCTGATTCTATATATATCGTGTCCAGTTGCCATTTCTTTCCTTTATTCATCTGCTATCATTGTGTTAGATATTTATATGTCATATTGCAGTGATATTGATTTATCGTAGTAGATTTTCTAGCTTGTTCAGGTTACTTTTGGCTCGGCGTATGTGCGTGAGGTATTCTTCTCACGTACATCGTCGCCGACCTTCTTCGCGACTCCGTTTTCGCGTATTTTGGGAAGCAAGACGTGACAGAGTTTTCTTGATATCAGAGCCAGGTTCCACATAAAAAAGAGAACCTAGTTCATACTAGTAACTTGAGACAGTTATATTTACACTGCAATAAACATATACTATTCACATGATGATACTGAGTCCACTTAAGAACTGATCGTTCTCCTTTTGGAATCCATCTCTTGAATCTTTTGATATCCCTGATTCTAACTCTTTTTCTAGAGTAATTGGGTTCCATCTTGATTCTGATCCTCTTTCCGATTCTATTTTCCTGATTTTGCCTCCTGAGTTTGATCACTCCATGTTGAAGCCGGTAGCAAAGATTAGAGTGGCGCAGATGAAACCTGGTGGACCCATGATGCAGCGAGAAATGATGCGGGAACTTTATCTTCTCTTGCTTTATCTTCTCTTTTAACTTGATTTTTATTATTTCCCTACTTCATTGAAATTTTGGAACGAAATTTTTATAACGTGGGTAGAATGTAATATCATCTATCTAAAATACTGTATTTTTTCTAAAGTATTTATTTTATTTTACTGGTTATTTTATTATTATTTATTAACTTGATTTATAGTACATATTATTTTAAGATAGTAAATGGTATTTTGGCCTTATTTTTGTATTTAGCATTATTAAGTATTATCAATTTAATTAGTAGCTAGTATTTTTCCCATTACTATGTTACTATTAATATTATTGTAGTTGCTATTATTGTTAGTATTGATATTGTTATTATTCTTATTGTTATTGTATTGTTTTAGTTATTATTATTAATGATAGTATTTTTATCAAGTATTATTAGATAATATTTTTAATGTTGATAATTTTATTATTATCATTGCTACTATCTCTTTTAATTATTAGTATTTATTATTATTATTGTTATTATTATTCATATCTTTCCTTTTCCTGGCCCATAACCCATTACCATTGAGATCCTTACCCATTAACCTAAAACCCAATCCTAATCCTAATCCAAATCATATTTTCAAAATCATGACCTTAATAAATCCTAATCCTAACTACTAAATCAAGCAATTTAAACCCAACTAAAATTCTGATTTCTAAAATCCCTAATAACCTATAAAAAGCTTAAATTACTTCTTTTTCTACCTCCAAAAAAAAATCATGACCCAACTTTCTCCATCTCTTTCTTTCTTTTCTCCTCAAGCGGAGCATGAATAAAAGGGATCTTGAAGTGCAGAGATGGAGGAACATGATAGGGGAGATCAAATCCAAGTAAGTAATTTATTTTCTCAAAATTTATTTTATATAAATATTTTATTAAAAATCATTTCAATACCATAATCTCCATGAATATTTTCATACATAAAAAAAAACCCAGTTACAAATCCAATAAAATAATACTTGTGAGAATATATCCACCCATATTTTAATTTACATAATTTTTTTGAAATTTTAAAAACAAAAGAGTTAAAAAAGAAAAGAAAGAGAGGCCGCTCTTGGCCAGGCCGAAAGCAGCCCAGAACAAGCCTAGCCGGGCCTGGGCCGGGCCTGGGCAAGCCAGGCCCTGCTGTGCCGTGTTGCACAGGGCCAGGCCCTATGCTGCCACACAAAAAAAATTACAGGCCGGACTAGGCCTGGCCTGGCCTAGCCTGGGTCTGGCCGAGCTGGGCTGCACAGGGTAGCGCAAGGGAAAAAAACAAGGAAAAGAAAGAAGAAAGAAGAAAGGAAAAAAAACAAGAAGAATTGCATATTAAAATAATTAGTTAAAAATATAAAAATGGAGAAAAATATAAATAATATTCTACAATACTCCCACTTTCTATGATAAAAATTTTAGACTAATGTCAATATAAATTAACTAAAATCACCCACTTTAAAGCCATTTTCCTTAATGGTAAATTTAGACCCTTTAAGTATTTTAGTGGTTTAAAGCCTATTAAAATTCAACAAAAATTTAAAATTGGTTTAAACTAAACTTACTAAATTCATTAGACCAAGAGGACCATATTCCTAACCCAAACTAATTAATCAAGATTAAAATCTCTTATAACACCCAAGTAGGGCATTCTTTTAAAAATCTAACAATTTCTATTGGAATGACCATGTAGATTTATCGGAGCATTATAATTTCAGTGCTTTGGACTTGGGATCGAGTTCAGGTGAGTATTTTTTTCTTTGTGTAATTTTATTTAATTTTATCGTGAGTGTTTTCTTTTCTTTGTGTAATTTTATTTAATTTTGTCGTGAGTGTTCTTTTCCTCCTTCAGTTAAACATAAATTTTGTGATAAATGATTATATATTGTTGTGTAATTATGTTACTAAAATCTACTGAGATGATATTTGGGAGTGTTTGCTCTTTCATCATTTTCTTATTTGTTGTTATCAGTTACTTGTATCATTTAACATGACCATCTGATATATCATACTAGTATGTTTACCTATATTCCTTCTTGAGACATCGTTGAGTGCTAACACTATCTATTTAGTTAATCTACGTAATTTCATGTATAGTCATCTACTACTGTTGATTCATGATTAGTTATAGTATACCTTAGACCAGATTTGATCTTGTAATTGAGCTAATTATGAGAAATCTTAGAATATAAATTGATTGATCTTTAGGTTGATTAGTTCGTGATTAAGGTTAAAGGTTCATATTTATAGATAAATAGTATATTTATTTGAGGTAGTTATCGGATATTTAATGTTGATGATATTTCAGATGGGAATTCATTTGGACAATGAGGACAGATTAAATACGATATTACCTTAAGATTGATTTATCTTAATGCTTAGATTTATATGCAGACTTAGAGTTCAACTTGAGATTTACATGAGATCTTGATTCGCATTTAGATGAGATAAATAATAGCTGAGTTCTGATCATACCGGAGAATGCTTTACCTTGATTTTGATCTATCACATAATGCTGATTTTAGATTATTAGTTGCAAGTATTTTATTTGAATCTATTCACTGATCAATTATCTCAGTATGATGTTTATTGATATTGAAGATTGGATACAGAGACTTTCTAGATTTCATGTAGTTTGAGGATGTCCCACTCCTTAGTTATGATCTTGATTAGGATAGGAACTATTAATGATAAAATTTAGACTATAATCATATTTAGATCTTAGATTTGACTGGTTCATGATGGTAATTATGTGAGTTGATATCTGAGTGACATTATCAGTAGATTTGATTATTCTTATTGAACGTAAAATAGGTGAGAGTTTTGGTTAGATATTGATGATTAATTAATTTGGAGATTCTTTATTAAAAGAATGAGATATTGGACTTGGATTTGTTAGTAGATTCGGTTGAGTTGGAGTTGACTTGGGGGTTGTGGAATAGACGTTGATTAGGTTGACCTGACCTGATGGATTTTAAAGATATATATATACTTGATATGTTACTTGAGTTTTGGGTTCTTGTGATTGACCTAGAGTGAGGTATGTGATGATCTTGATCAAATTGGAGTGTGGGGATTTGATTAGATGTATCAGAAATAATAGTTATTTCAGTTATTGAGATTCAGATATATCGGTAACTTTGAGGATGGATATATCGATGACTTTGAGGACCTGAGTCGATTATATATTTTGCCCAGATTATTCTATTCACGCCAGCAGGTTATTACTTATTCTGGATATCATGATTTACCTGAAGAGCTTGACTGAATATACATGACATTTACCTGATAACAATAATTTTCATGTTACCATAATTGCTGGAAAAATATTGTTACGGTAGCAACTCCCTCATATTATACTTATTACATATCCTATTATACTGGTATCATGTTCACTGACATTATATAACCTGTTATATCGGTATCCTGATTACACATGTTAACGTTGTTATCCACCGAGTTATCCCGGTGATCTAAGTAACACGCACATTAAATAATCTTGATGAACTAATAATATGACATTAAACAACTTACACTGGGATTGGGGAGATTGATGGAGGAGACAGCGTCTGTATTTTGGGTGGACCTAGGATATAGGTTGTGCAGCTGAAAGATGGTTTCATTGTAGGGTTCCCGTGGGGTGACTAGCACTCCGTCCTATTCTTATTCCTATTATACTTGTTCCTGACTACCTAGCGGAAGGGCCCGATCAGCGCCAGGAATCTGAATCGTGGTCCCAGGTATGTACGGGACCCACCTAAAGTATAGACAATGTCTCCAACCAATCAGTTCAATAACTTAGGATCTCGATTGTCACGTGTCATTGGCGTAGTATGGGATGCGTCTATTACTAGTGGCAATTGGTGTTCACTGACATAATAATAATAATAAACTGTTCATAATGTATTGTAACTATTTGTCTTTACCTGATACATATATGTATATTGGACACCTGATGTTACACCTAACCTGATTAGGATATCTAACTCTAGTACTGACTAACTCTACATATATGTATATTGGACACCCGCTTGATATATAGATCATGATAGATACCTGATTGAATACCTAATTGGACACATACTCTACTGTGTGTTATTCACATTATTGTTTATTTACTTTATTCATGCCATTTTGTATTCCAGTATATATATTTTCTCTATCTGCTCACATGTTATATGCGCATGCACTTTCCAATTTATTCTTATACATTCACTAGGAGTTCTGACTTTCTAGATTTGCATATCCTGATCTATAGCTATTTATCGCTGATCAGGTATTTGGGGAGGATCACATGCATCTTGAGAAGCTGGAGTCGCTCTCTCCTTGATTATTAGTATTCTTACTCTTTTATTCATGTTATTTCCTGATTCTATCTATATCGCGTCCACTTGCCATTTCTTTCATTTATTCATCTGCCATCATTGTGTTAGATATTTATACGTCATATTGCAGTGATATTGATTTATCGTAATAGATTTTCTAACTTATTCAGGTTACTTTAGGCTTAGCGTGTGCGTGGGGTATTCTTCTCGCGTACATATGTCGTCGACCTTCATCGCGACTCCGTCTCCGCGTATGTTGGGAAGCGGGGCGTGACACATAAGATAGATAAATAAAAATTTAACTTTGTTTTTAAAAATAGTTCTTTTAGATTGAATATTAAACCATTAAGAGAGAAGAGCAAGTAAAATATAAAAACAATTTTAGAAAAAGTTTTAAACAAGTTTTAAAGTTCAAAATTCATCCTCATATGCCTTCAAGAACACTCACATCTGCAAGGCTTGAACTTAAGCATTCATATAATTCAATCGGGTTATAAAAATCAGTCAAGAGAAGAGATAGATAAGAGTAGATTAGTGAGCCCAGAAAGAAAGAGATTAGCTACTCATTGTAAACAAAGAACAAATATAAGAATGAATAAACAACATTAACATACCAAATAAATTGAGTAGAGTTGAATAAATAAGGTGAATCTCCTTTGATTGTCACCTCAATGGTGAATTACACACTCATTTTCTCTCTCTCACTTTTTTGGTCTAAACTAGAAAGCAAATAAATTGAGATTACAACTTCTCAAAACTATCTAACGATGATCCTAACCTTAAGAATCAAGCAAAAACTTAATCTAAATTCTTCTTTGTACCTTTCTCTACTTTGTTAGGGGTTATAGGTAAAAGCAGATAGGAGAGAGCGTACAAAGATGGAGAGCAACCGCTCCTCAACAACCTCCTTTAAGTTGCGCAAGCGACTTTTGCTGCATTTGTGCGATAGGATCTAGTTGGACCAGATCCTGGGAGCGTAGCACCCGTCGATCTCTGATATGCCTTTAACTCCAATGGGATTTTCAGTTTTAACTCTAGATTTTTTCGATTTCTCCATTTATCTTCAGCTATCAAAAATGGGTCTTCAAAAATCTGTTTGTAACTGATTTTTATCTAGTATTGTCTTCTCTGATATTCCCGGTCTTCAGATAGAATTGTTTCTAAACCTCTGAATTTAAGTAGATCCTCGTTGATTTACTTGATCTTTAAATTTTTAGATTTAATTGGATAAACCTGTCCATTTCTTTTTTTTCCCCCTTAATTATCCTGCATACTATTAAAGATGAAAATGAATTAAATGCAAAGTTTTATTATAAAATTAATGAGGAACTATGACATGAAATATGCAATGCATGTATACAGTTACACCTCCACACCTATCTTTTGCTCGTCCTCGAGAAAAACAAATAAAAAGTAAAATAGAGTTAACCCAATCTAACTCATTTTTATAGAATCATGGTTGCACTTAGCATGTGCAACAAGCCATTAAACATCTAGATTATCTCTAGAGGATGAATTTTGTCTCGTGAGGGTTTTCAATGAATTGCACTTACAAAATCAAAAAAAAATCAAAAAATATTAGTGTTTTTTTAATCCTTTTAAAGAGAGAAGAAATATTCGACAAACTTTTGCAAAAATCTTAAGTAATCTATAAGTCATGAGTTTACCAAATTGTCCATTTTTAAACTTAGTCTCTATTCAAAAAATTGTAATCATCAAAGGTAAGGATTAAAATCATATTTCTCACTTAATCTATATTATTTTACCTTGAGTCATATGCATCTTATGACCCTGAAATTTTTGACTAAGAATTCTTTAGCTCTAACTCTTATGCCTTATTTTTTTTTTTTGTATATTTTGATGGTAACATTCTTTAATTCTATTAGGCTTTCTAATTCGTCCATGTGATGAGATTTAGTCGGTGACTCCCAAATCAGACTGTCTTAGAGTACCGGATGAGAAAATACCCCAAAGACTTTAAGAACTTAAGCAAATAAGGCTACAAAACTAAGGATTTTTATTTATAATATGGACCACTTTTAGGCGTGAATAGTTATGCTTTATGAGGCACAAATACCCAGCTTAATTAGAGAATTTTTAATATATATTATTATTTTTTTTATATATAAGGCTTAAGAATCTTTTGTTATTTGATTGCTCATAAAGCCTAGTGCTCTAACTCAACTGGTAGGTGACAAGCCTTCCCAAAGACTAACCTATAAGGATACATCCCTAGAATTGTTTTGAAAACGGTCCTATAGGCCCATAAGGCCTCTGCCAGTTTACTGAACCAATCTTTCCTGTTTTAACTCACAGTCTTCTCCAAAATAAGTTTAATTTGTCTATTGGAGACTTCTACCTGCCCACTGGTTTGAGGATGATAAGAGGTGGACAATTTGTGTGTTACAACATATTTTCGCATAAGAGCTTCTAAAGTTCTATTGCAGAAATGACTGCGACTGTCGGTAATTATGGCTTGAAGGGTTCGTGTAATATTTATAGTTTAAAATACTGTATTTTTATTTTTCTAAAGTATTTATTTTTTTACTGGTTATTTTATTATTATTTATTAACCTAATTTAGGGTACAAATTATTTTAAGATAGTAAATGGTATTTTGGATTTATATATATATTATTATCATTACTTCATATCAATATTTTTTAGTTACTTATTACTATTATTTCTATTGTCATTCTTATTATTAATTGTTATTATTTTTGTTACTACTTCATTATGATTATAAGTTATTTTTAATATTATTAGTGTTATTATTATTAATATTATTGTTAGATTATGATTATTTTTATTTATTATTAGTGTTATAATTATTATTATTATTGCTATTGTTATGGTTATTTTAATTATTATTAATAGTATTGTTAACTATTATTATTGTTATTATTATTACTTTTATTATTATTATTTATTTTTATGTTTATGTAATGTTTTGGTATTATTATTAATATTATGGTTAATTATTTTTGGTATTATTATTAGTTACTAATATTAACATTGTTATTATTATTAATTATTCTTTCATTATATCCTTCCATCTTCCCAAACCCAATCTATATATCCATTACCCTTGATCCTAAACCCATTAGACCCAATTCACATGATCCTAAATACCTGTATACCAATTAACCCACAAACCTAATATATATAATCCCTTATAAGTAATCCTAATTCTACTCTAACCCTAATTAATAACCTATCATCATCTTCTCTCTTTCCATGCCACCCATAGGCTCCATCTCCTATTTTCTCCTCCCTCATCTTCTCCAACCAAGCCCAGGCCTGTGCCCTCTCTCCCGGCGTGAGCAACTTCACGCATCAACCACCACCCGTGCCACAACTCCCAGTCATCCCCCCTTCCATGTCGAGTTCCCCCAACTCCCCTTTGTTACAGTAGTACCCCTCTCTTTCTCCACCCAGCCGTGAGCCGAGCACAGTCCAAGGCCCAAGCACCCATGGCAGACTCCCACCTACGCCAATCCCCGCCACCGCGAGCGCCACCTACGCGTGCTGCATCGCAGTTGGCTTCCACCACACCCACCTTGGCCCAGATCCCCTTCCAACTTCCCCTGCACCATGCCCACAATACATCCTCTCCCTCTCCTCTTCGGCGAGACTCGCAAGGCATCCCCGGAGCGCAGGCAACCTCCTACAGCTTCGTCCTTGCTAGAGCGTCTTCCCACATCCTCCGCGGCCTCTACCTTCGCCATCGACGACCATGTTCACCATGGCCGAGCCATCTTTCCTCTCTTTCAAGTTCTCTGTCTCTCTCCCTTTCATTTTTGTGTTATTAATATGCATGTGTTTAAATAATGAGGATGCGTATTTTGTGTAAGTTAATGTGTACATGGTGTGTGTTAATGTGTGTGCATGTGTGTGCTTTATTAAAGGTACATGTGTATCATCTTAATGAATATAATGTTTATATGATGTTTGTCTATTAATAAGTGTGTATGCATTTATATTTGTGGGTGTGTGTGTTTATTTCATGGGTAATTATGTGTCCGTTAAATTGTGAGTATGTGTGTGTTGTGGATGTCTGTGTTAATATATATATATATATATATATATATATATATATATATATATATATATATATATACATATATATATATATATATATACATATATATATATATATATAGAGAGAGAGAGAGAGAGAGAGAGTAGTCTTCGTGTGAGAAACTTTCTCACACGAAGACCGTGAGAAAAGCATATAAGAGCGATCATGTGGATGATCTGAACCGTTCATCTTGATCTATATACTTTATTTAAACTATCAATTAAAAATCACGCGAGTCCGAATTTTTTTACCCATACAACAAGTGGTTACAAAACATATGTTATATTCACCGTAGAATAAAGATGTCACTTGATGCATCGATAAAAAAGGTTAGAATCGCGTGATTTTTTATTGGTAGTCTAATTAGAGTATGTAGATCATGATGAACGGTTCGGATCATCCATAAAATCTCTCTTATATGGTTTTTTTCACGAAGCTTATTATGAGAAAGTTTCTCATTTGAAAATTTTCCTATATATATATATATATATATATATATATATATATATATGTATGTATGTATATATGTATGTATGTATGTATGTATGTATGTATGTATGTATGTATGTATGTATGTATGTTGTATGCATGAATTATTACGTTTAAGGGGGGGCTGTGTGTGTGTGTGTGTAAATATGTGTACATGTGCATGCATGTGTTTTGATGTGGGTGCGTGAGTGCTTGTGTAGATATATGTATTAGTGTGTTTGTATACGAGTATATATATGTATATATATGATATATATGTGTGTATATATATGAGTGTATGTATGAGTATGTATATGTATGTATGTATGTTTGGGTGCATGCATAAGCACGTGTATGTATGTGATGTGTGTATGGTTGTGCGGTACAGTATTTCGGACTCGTTCATGCGACGCGGATTTGGCAACAGGAGACTCAGACCTGATTCGAATTTGTGCCTGTTATGGACCCGATACACAGGCGATTCGAAGACCGACCGATGGGATGATCTAGAGATTTGTACCGGTTTGTGCAGTGAAGACCAGACGGTGATTCGGATCCAAAATCGCATCATTTCATGTGAGTGTTTGCTCTTGTACCATTTTTATTTATCATTGTCAGTATTGTTTATATGTTACCTGTATCATTTCATGTGACCGTCTGATATATTTGACCAGTATGATTACCCTTACCATTTTATATGATGTCAGTGAGTGTACACTTTTATTATACAGTTTATTTGAACGTTTATCACTGTCATTTCATGTGATAGTTAGTCACCCCTATTAATTCAGGACTGTTTGTGGTATACAGTAGACTGGATAACTTATACTTGGATTGAGAAAATTGATGGAGGAGTAACGTCTGTATTTTGGATGAACCTAAAATATAGGTTGAACAGCTGAGATAGGGATCCACTGCAGGGTTCCTGGAGATGACTGACATCCCGTACTGTTTACTATTATACTGTTACCGTAATACATGGCGGTACGACCTGATTCAGCACCAGGCGTCTGGGCCATGGTCTCGGGTATGTATGGGACCTACCGAAAGCATGGACAATATTTCCAACCAATTAGTTTCAATAACATAGAACCTTGATTGACACATGTAATAGGTGTAGTATAGGATGCGTCTATTACAAGTAGCAGTTGATGTTCGCTGACATAATTAATAATGATAAACTGTTATTATGTACTGTAATTGACTGTACTCAATTGACTGTACTTATATAAGATATGATAGACATCTGATACATGTATGCTATGTTGGACATCGATGGTAAACATGAGCTAATTGTACACTGGACGCTATTACTGACTGACTTTACTCATCTGATATATATATTATGATAAATATCTGACCTTATTATACATCTGATTCTATTACTGACTGCTTTATTACTGTCTATTGATGTTCTGCACATTATTTCAGTCTTATTCTAGTATATATTATCATCATATGCTCACACATGTAATATACACGTGCACATTTCTATTTATTTTACACACTCATTGGGTTGCTTCCTGAGGACCCTAGATTAGCACATCCAGATTGGATGTTTGATTTCATTGATCAGGTATTGATGAGCTCGTATGCTTCGCGAGGACCCAGAGTTTTCTTCTATTTGATTCTGGTATTCTTGCTTCTCTTTTATTCATATTTTTCTTTTATTCTCTCTATATCGCATACAGTTGCCATTTCATTTTCATTTCATATATTATAATGTGCAGATACTTATATGTGATATTATACTGATATTGATTTATCATAGTAGATTTTATAGCTTGTTCAGATTACTTTAGCCTTAGCGTGTATACACGGGGTATTCTACTCGCGCATATACATCACCGAATCTCATTGCGACTCCGTTTTCGCGTATTTTGGGAAGCGGGAAGTGACAGAGTTTTCTTGGTATCAGAGCCAGATTTCGGAGTTCAATTTTTGACACAAGGACCTAATTCTTACCTGTAACTTGACAAGTTATAATTACACTACAATATACATATATTACTTACACAATGATACTGAGTCCACTTGAAAATTAACCGTCCTCCCTTTGGATATCCATCTTTTGTTCTTTTGATATCCCTAATTTTAACTCTTCTTCTCGAGTAACCTGGGTTCCATCTTGATTCTTATTCTTCTTCCCGATTCTATTTCCTGATCTTGTCTTTTGGAACCAGTTACTCCATTTTGAAGCAGATCAGAGTGCGTAGCAAAATCATGGTTGTTGGCCCAAAGGCCTATCACCCTAGTTTTGATGATGATCAACTCATGAAGTTATATTTACTAATGATCTTGTGTTTAATTAGTGACAGATTCATTATCAAGATCTTAGTAGGTACATAGCTCAACAAAGGACAAAATATCAAGATTTGGAGCTAGCACGGTGTGATCCAAGGAGCTTTTGGATCAAGCTTGGACCAAGTCAAGAGGATGAGAAGCCTTCAAGGGAAGACTTCAAGAAGATGAAGACTTGTGTCTAGGTATAAGATTTAGTTTTTGTTTTAGTTAAAAATGTAAAGGATAGATAGTTGGTGGATTGCTCAAGTATACCATGCACACACACTCTTGATAGAATTGTTTTCATAAAAGATTTTTTAGTTTAAGAAAAGATTTTTCTTTGTGACAAAATACTATTTGGTTTTTGGTATTTCCCATATACTTATCTTTCAACCAAAACCAAGTTTAGAGCTTTATGACAAAAACATAGATATTTCATCTTGATTGTGTAGTGGATCATATCCATACACACTATGCTTTAAAAGTATATCTTGTTTTTGTATTGACGAAGATTTGGAAAAATATGTTTTGAAAAATATTGTTTTAGAAAAATACAATTTTTATCATGGGCCAAATATTTCCAAGTTACAAATTTAGTCTAATCTTTTATAACATGCCTTGATTTTATACAAGCATGTTTGTATATCAAAGTATATTGGTAAAACTATTTTTGTAGATTTTTATGTATTTTATGGGATTTTATTTAAGTCAAAAAGACCATGTTTTAAATCCCAGAAAACTATTTTCAGGCTTCAGCTAGTCGACTTGCCTACCTTTATAGTCGACTAGTCCTGAAGTCGGTCGACCGGGTCGGTCGACCGACGTGCACAGACGTGCACGCCTGTGTGTACTGTTCGACGGTCGACCGTGCCGGTCGACCGCTCCAAAGAGCAGTGCTCTCTGGAAAGTTCGGTCGACCGCCCGGTCGACCGTAGCTCCAACGGTCAGAAATCTGACCGTTGACGGTCGACCGGGCCGGTCGACCGGCAGTACTGACAGATCCCAACGGCTATATTTTTCTGGCCTATAAATTGGGGGGTCTTGTCATTGTTTTGATACAAGATTTTAGGAGAGCTTTGAGCCAGTTTTTCCCAGACTTTTTAAAGGGTTTTCTCCACAAAATAGTGAGCAAATATTTCCTATCTAAAGGGAAGATTTTGTAAAGAGTGTTAAAAGAGATTTCTTGAGTTTTTCACCAAAGTTTCAATCCTTGCTTTTTCTCACACCACACTTGAGCATCCATTGATTATACATCCTATAGGTGTGTTGTAGTGAGAGTGCTTTAGGTGATCAAAGTGTTGTGATCACCAAAGATCTTTTCTTTGTTCTTTGAGGAGACGGGCAAGTGTGCTCGTCGTTGTTTTGAGTTCGGGTGCGGACTCGGTTGTTTGAGGTGCGGCCTCGGCGAGCCGGTGGGCTTGCGGTGTGTACGGGACTAGGGAGTCCGAGGGCTTGTAGGTGTTGCGGCACCGAGGAGAGATCCATTGGGATCTTGCATAGTGAAAATCCTTCGTGTGTCGAAGGCGGGGATGTAGAGCAAGTGTGCTCGAACCTCGAAACATACCCTTGTGTTTGCGATTGCTATTCTCTCTCTCTCTTTGTCTCTTGTTATATCTTGCATGTTATTTATTGTGTTCATCTTTATATGCATGATATATTCCTTGTGCTCATATTGATATATTGCTTGGGATTGTGACTAACACTTGTATTCAACCAAGAGAGCCAACGCGGCACCTCAACCCATTCAAGGGGAATCTAGAGGAGTTTGTCCAGAGCCCTTCACGGGGAATTCGGCAACACTCTTTGGTTATACGTGGTGTTTAGTGTAAAAGATTTAATTAGGTCATAATTAGTTTTAGCTTCAGCATCATTTGGCATTAAGTGACCATTAGATTAGCCATCACCTATTCACCCCCCCTCTAGGTGAACTTACAATGGTGACCCAGAGAGGCGACGTGGAAGCTTGTTTGTTTTCTCCCTTGACTTTGAATTCTTTTATTATTTCCTGCTTTATTGAAATTTCGGGGATGAAATTTTTATAAGGTGGGTAGAATGTAATATCTCTAGTTTAAAATACTGTATTTTTATTTTTTCTAAAATATTTATTTTTTTACAAGTTATTTTATTATTATTTGTTAACTTGATTTAGGGTACAAATTATTTTAATAAATGGTATTTTGGATTATATATATTATTATCGTTATTTCTTATCAATATTTCTAGTTTCTTATTGCTATTATTTCTATCATTCTTATTATTAATTGTTATTATTTCTGTTATTACTTCATTATGATTATCAGTTATTTTAATATTATTAGTGTTATTATTATTAATATTTTTGTTAGTATTGTGATTATCGTTATTTATTATTAGTGTTATAATTATTATTATTGCTATTGTTATGGTTATTTTAATTATTATTAGTATTGTTAACTATTATTATTGTTGTATTATTACTCTTATTATTATTATTTATTTTTATGGTTTTGAAATGTTTTTGGTATTATTATTATTAATATTACGTTTAATTATTTTTGGTATTATTATTAGTTACTAATATTAATCTTGTTGTTATTATTAATTATTTTTTCATTATATCCTTCCATCTTTCCAAACCCAATCTATACCCGTTACCCTTGATCCTAAACCCATTAGACCCAATTCACTTGATCTCAAATACCCATATATCGATTAACCCACAGACCTAATATATATAATCCCTTATAAATAATCCTAATTCTACCCTAACCCTAATTAATAACAATCATCATCTTCTCTCTTTCCCTGCGACCCACAGCCGCCATCTCCCATTTTCTCCTCCCTCGTCTTCTTCAACCGATCCCAGGCCCGTCCCCTCTCTCCTAGGCGTGAGCAACTTCACGCATCAACCATAAACCGTGCTACAACTCCCAGTCGTCCCCTCCTTCCATGCCGAGTTCCCCCACACCCGTTTGTTGCAGTAGTACCCCTCTTTCTCCACCCAACCGTGAGCCGAGCACAGTCCAAGGCCGGAGCACCCTTGGCAGACCCCCACCTACGTCAATCCCTGCCATCAAGAGCGCCGCCCACGTGTGCCGCATTGGAGCTGCCCTCCACCACACCCACCTTGGTCCAGATCCCCTCCTACTTCCCTTGCGCCACGCCCACAGCACATCCTCTCCCTCTCCTCTCCAGCGAGACTCGCAAGGCATCCTTGGAGCATGCGGCAACCTACCACAGCTTCGTCCTTGCCGGAGCATCTTCCCACATCCTCCACGGCCTCCGCCTTTGCCATCGATGGTCGTGTTCGCCATGACCGAGCCATCTTTCCTCTCTTTTAGGTTCTCTTTCTTTTTCTTCCTTTCATTTTTGTGTTATTAATGTGCATGTGTTTAAATAATGAGGATGTTTATTTGTGCTGCATGAGTTAATCTGTACATGGTGTGTGTTAATGTGTGCGCATGTGTGTTTTATTAAAGGTACTTGTGTATCATCTTAATGAATATAATGTTTATATGTTATGTGTTTATTAATAAGTGTGTATGCATTTATATTTGCAGGTGCGTGTGTTTATTTCATGGGTAATTATGTGTGAGTTAAATTGTGAGTGTGTGTGTGTGTGTGTTGTGGATGTGTGTGTGTTAATATATATGTATGTTATTGTGTATGCATGAATTATTATGTGTCAGGGTGTGTGTGTGTGTAAATATGGGTACATTTTCATGCATGTGTTTTGATGTGGGTGTGTGTCTGTGTATATGTATGTATTAGTGTGTTTATATACGAGTATATATATGTAAATTAGAGTACATATATGTATATGAGTGTATGTATGAGTATGTATAGGTATGTACGTATGCTTGGGTGTATGCATGAGTACGTGTATGTATGTGATGTGTGTATGGTTTTGTGGTACAACTTTTTAGACTCGTTCGTGCGACCCAAACTACGTAACAGGAGACCCGAACCCGATTCAGATTTGTGCCCGCTATGAACACGATACGTTGGCGATTTGAAGACGGGCCCATGGGATAATCCGGAGATTTGTACCAGTTCATCCATTGAAGACCACACAACGATTCGGATCCAAAACAGCGTCATTTCATGTGAGTGTTTGCTCTTGTATTATTTCCTTATTTATCATTGTCAGTATTGTTTATATGTTACCTATATCATTTCATGTGACCGTCTGATATATTTTACCAGTATGATTACTCGTACCATTTCATATGATGTCAGTGAGTGTAGACTTTTATTATACAGTTTATCTGAACACTTATCAGCATCATTTCATGTGATAGTTGGTCACCCCTATTGATTCAGGACTGTTTGTGGTATACAGTAAGCTGTGACTTGATTTGATCTACTGATCAGATAGCATAATTCACATTTGAGGATAGAGGATATATTTTGTGTATAGTACTTATTGACTATTATGGTGATATTCTTACCAGAACTCTTTTGAATATTGAGGATAAGTAGTAGCATTGCACTATCGATAAATGTAACGAATATGAATTTTAGGTCAACATCAACTTTAAATAAGTCCATATGAATACTGATCAAGATCCAATGTAAGGACTAACTGATACAAAGATTGATATGGACTTATTTAGAGTTGATATTTACCTGAAATTCATATTCCTTACATTGGATCTTGATCAGTATATAGAAGTGATTGATTTTGTTAATCATCAGGTATTGTTTGAATACTTTACCTTTGATATCGATGTGTAACATGATCTTAGTTTTTAGATTATTGAAATAAAGACTTTCAGATTTACCCTAATTATATTAATTGAGTATTGATGATCTTGTTGATGTTGAATAGTAGGTGTAAAGATGATCTAGATTTCATGTTGATTGAGGATGTTGCACTCTTTAGTTATGATCTTGATTATAATTGGATAAATTTGATTTTGAGAATATTCCATTCTTTATTTGTGATCTCGGTATTCATTATTTTTGTTGATCTCGAGGATATCAGTAGACTGGTCTTCATGATTGATTCTTAGTTATTATTGTATTTAGTTACATAGATAGAATTATTGTGAAGGTGATTTCATTGATATCGGTGATAACATATATTGAGAGTTTGATAGCATTAATTGTTTGATCTCAGTTATTGGTGATTTAGAGGATTAGAGTAGATTGGTAGCAATGAGAGAACTGATTATTGATTTATTAAACTTGTGGTTTACTGTACCAGATTGCCTTAACATAAATTGGTATTTGATATTTACGATAACTGTATCAAGATTACGAGTTGATGGATTTATTACTGTTATATCCAGTACATATGGATGAGATCTTGATCAATTCTATATGTGATTGACATTGACTAGATGGTGTAGGACCGTTATTAGTATTATTTCATGTTATTGAAATCACTGAACAAGTATTGTTAGACTATAACACCATGTACAGTCTTATTGTTCATCGTATACACAATTACTGATATTGTTTACTATTCCTGCTACTATTCACCGTGTATACGATTACTGTTTACTGATATATTGTACTGTTACTGTAAGTACACCTAGAGGGGGTGAATAGGTGTACGGCTAATCTAATGAACAAAATGCGAAAATTAAAACTTGAAATGCAACACACTTACTGTAACCAACGAGTGTAGCTGAATTCCCGTGAAGGGCTTTGGACTAACTCCTCTTGATTCCTCTGAATAAGAGTTGAGGTGCTATAAGAAGCTCTCGTGGTTAAACACAAGTAAGGCACATACAAACAAGCCAAGCATATAATATATAAATAAGCAATATGAAATGATGCAAGGCACAATATAAAAGAGAGAGAGTTAGAGTCAATGGATCAATCGCTAACACACGGATATGTTTCGAGGTTCGAGACACAGCTCTACGTTCCCGTCTTCACACAGAAGGATTTCTACTAACTTGTCCACACAGGACTCCCACACAGGGAACCTCCACTGAGAATTTGAGACAATACAATAACAGGGAGTACACAACTCCTCTCTCAACCAATACAACCTCTCACTAGAGGTAATGCACAACCAACACAAAAACTACCACACACAAGAGGGGTAGGCACTTAGCCAATACAAAACAATCACCTTACACTTGAGGGATTCCAACACAAACTCCACCTCTCATTAGAGGGAGCTAAACACAATCTCCACTATCACCTCACAATAGAGAGATACCAACTCAATCACCTCTCACTAGAGGGATATCACAATGATGGAAGTTTACAACTTGGTGGTCTATCTCAATCACAAACTAATTTTCCTACAAAAATAAAGATCCTATAGATAGGATAGTAAGATATGGCTCAAGTGTGAAAAATAAAGAGTTTGGAAAAAAAAAGAAAAAAACACAAAGAAAAATACTTGAGAAAACAACTAAGTATTTGATAGAAATGAAGAACAAAACAAATATCCCAAATATATATTTTTCTTTGATTTTTCTAACCCTTTAAAACAAATAAAGATCAAATCTTTAAAGCTCTAAAAACTCTTTTTGAAACTTAAAATAAAACACTAGAGAATGGGAGAATTTTGCTCTTGGAATTCTTGACAAAAACCAACCTCAAATGGGGTATAAATAGCCCCCATAAAAATTCTGCCCGTTGGCAGCTGCAAGGTCAAAATTGACCTTTCGGTCGACCGGCCGGTCGACCGGCCAACATTCAAAAATTTGACCGTTGAGCCTACCAGTTGACTGTCCGGTCGACCATGCCCAAAACCAGAGAGCAACGGCTCTTTGGCTGGTCGACCGCTCGGTCGACCGGGGCAACTCGAGAGTGGGTTGCCTTCAATCGGTCGACCGCTCGGTCGACCGGCCCAAAGGGCTAGCCTGCATGCACGTTTTTGTGCACGTCGGTCGGCCGGTCCGGTTGACCGACTCTGGGTCCGGTCGACCGCCAGAGCCTGGCAGAACAGGATTTCAGAACTTAAAACTTGAGTTTTTAATTATCAAATAAATCCCATAAAATCTCTAAAAATCCACAAAAATAGTTGTAGTATAATACTTTGATATACAAACATGTGTGAAAATTTTCAACACATATTTCAAACTATTTGAACCATTTTTGTGTTATGGAAATTTGCCGAAAACCAAAATCTGTATTTTCTAAAACTTAGATTTTTGAAATGGAAAATCGTTTTGTCTAAAACTCATCCAAATACAAAAACATGATATTGAAACAACATTTAAGCATGTTGTATATGGATATAATCCAATATACATGAAATAGATATATATCAATATTTTTGACTTAAAATCCAAAAATACGTTTTGTTAAAATACCAAAATACCAAACTCATGAAATAGACTATCAAACTAAGTTTGTTTAAATAGTTGAAGCATACATGTATATAGAACATATCTAATATACATTAAACCATGTAAACTTGTTGATTCAATCTATTCATGAAAACCAAGATCGGTTAAACCAAAAAACGAAAACCAAATCATGAAACTTAAAAACAAGTGTGTGTGTGTGTGTGTGTGTGTGTGTGTGTGTGTGTGTTGTGAACTTGAACATATCACACTATCTAATCTTTACAAATGGATCTAAAACATAAACTAAACTATGTACCCAAGTCTTCTTGACGAACTCCATCTTCAAGTCGACTCGATCCAAAACGTGATCCACCGAACTTGACTCCAACGAGTGTTAGATATGAACTTGACGCTCGGGCTCTTGAATCACCATGTGAAAAGCTCCAAAACACTTTGTTGAAGCTAATCACCTACTAACATCTTGATTAAATATCTGAAACTCAATATCACAAGGTTATTAGTAAACATAACTACATGAGTTAATCATCATCAAAACTAGAGTGGAAGGCCTCTGGGCCAACAGTTACTGTCACTGTATCATCCCAATACTCTAGGTGACATGGATATTGATTGTTTTAACTGAATTAAATAATAATGTAAATGGACAACTTATACTTGGATTAAAGAAATTGATGGAGGAGATAATGTCTACATTTTGGGTGGACCTAGGATATAGGTTGCTCAACCAAGATAGGGTTCCACTGCAGGATTTTCGGAGATGACTGATATCCCGTACTGTTTACTGTTATATTATTACTATAGTACCTAGTGGTATGGCCTAGTTAGCGCTAGGCGTCTGGGTCGTGGTCCCGGGTATGTACGGGACCCACCTAAAGTATGGACAATGTCTCCAACCTATTAGATTCAATAACATGGAACCTTGATTGACACGTATAATAGGGCGTAATATGGGATGCATCTATTACAGGTGGCAGTTGGTGTTTACTGACATAATTAATAATGATAAACTGTTATTATGTACTGTAATTGACTGTATTCACTTGACTGTACTTATATAATATATGACAGACATCTGATACATGTATGCTATGATGGACACCGATGGTATACATGAGTTGATTGTACACTTGATGATATTACTGACTGACTCTACTCATCTGACACATCTATATATATGGACTGTGATAGACACCTGACCTGATTATACATTTAATTCTGTTACTGACTGCCTTATTACTGTCTATTTATGTTCTGTACGTTATTCAGTCTTATTTCAGTATATATTATCATCATATGCTCAAACATGTTATGTGCACGTGCACATTCTCCTTTATTTTACACACTCATTGGGTCGCTTCTTGACGACCCTAGATTTGCACATTCAGATCGGATGATTAATTTCATTGATCAAGTGTTAATGATCTCATATGCTTCGCAAGAACCCAAAGTTTCCTTCTATTTAATTCTAGTATTCTTGTTTCTCTTTTATTTATGTTATTTTCTGATTCTCCCTATATCGCATCTAGTTGCCATTTTATTTTAATTTCATATGTTATCATGTGCGAATACTTATATGTGATATTGCAGTGATATTGATTTATCATAGTAGATTTTATAGCTTGTCAGGTTACTTTAGGCTTAGCGTGTATCATAGGGTATTATCTTTGTGTATATAAGTCGCCGACTCTCGCCGCAACTCTATTTTCATGTATTTTAGGAAGCGGGACGTGACAGTTCCAAAGCGTGAGAAAATATTCTCTTTTAAGAACTTGACAACAACCTTGTTGTCTCATCTTGCTAGGAATGGCTTCTACCCATTTTGACACATAGCTACAGAAGCAATATGTATTAGTTTTCAAATGAGTTAGAAAAAGGTTCCATAAAGTCAATGTCCCAAACATCAAAAAGTTCTATTTCTAGAATTAGGTTGAGGGGTATCATATTTTGTTTCGAGATCCTTCCTATTATTTGGCATCTATGGACGTCTTGTAAAATTTAAAGGCATCTTTGAACAAAGTGGGCCAATAGAACTCACTTTATAGTACTTTTCAGCAGTCTTACAGATATCAAAGTGTCCACCGCATGCAAGCTCATGACAAAACAACAAAACACTCTTAATTTTCTCATCAAAAAATACATCTCCTAATGATTTGATCAGAATATTACTTGAAAAGATACGGTTCTTCCCAAAAGAAATACTGAATTTAGATAAGAGCCAGTATACATCCTATTTCGACTAATGAGATGAAGTTTAGTTTGTGACTAAGTAGTTCACCATATCGGCAAACCAAGGTTCCCTAAGGGCAATTAAGAGTTGTTCATCAGGAAAGTCATCATTAATGGGCAATTCGTTGCATAGAGAGTTTGGGATACGTGAGAGATGGTCGGCAATAACATTTTCTACACCTTTCTTATCTCGAATCTCGAGATCGAATTCTTCAAGATGGAGGATCCAAAGAATGAGTCAGGCCTTGGCATCCTTCTTAAGCATGAGGTACCTAAGCACAGAATGATCGGTGAAAATTGTGGTTTTGGCCCAAGTAGGTAGGGGCGAAATTTCTCTAAAGCAAACACTACTTTCAAGAATTCCTTCTCGGTTGTAGTGTAGTTCATTTAGGCATCGTTGATAGTTGAGTAGTAAATCACGTGCTGCTTGTTATCAATTCGCTACCTAAGACAGTGACTATGGCAAAATTCGAAGTGTCGTATATGATTTCGAACAACTTTGACCAATCCAGGGTAGAAATAAGCACTTTCTTAAGATTCTCCCAAGCATTAAGACATCTACTATCGAAAACGAAGGGCAAGTCCTTAGCTAAAAGATTGGTTAAGGGTCTAGCAATTTTGTTAAAGTCCTTAATAAACCTACGATAGAAATCAGCGTCTCCTAAGAAGAATCCGATGTCCTTGACACATTAAGGTATAGGGAGTTTTGCTATGACTTCAATCTTGACTTTATCTACTTTAATTTATTCCTTTGAAATTTTATAACCCAACAAAAATTTGATGTCTTACCATGAAGTGGCATTTCTCTCAATTTAAAGTCAATTTTTTCTCAGCACAATGTTGGAGGACAAGTTCTAGATAGTGAAGACATTGACCAAATGAATCTCCATAAATAGAGAAACCATTCATGAAATTTTTAGGATTCATTCTACCATGTCGAAAAATAGACTCAACATGCAATGTTGAAACGTTGCTGGGGCATTGTACACATCGAACGACATTCAGCGATAAGCAAATGTCCCAAATAGGCATGTAAACATAGTCTTCTTTTGGCCCTCTAGAGCAATTGGGGTTTGATTATAACCTGAGTAACCGTCCAAGAAATAGTAATACTCATAGTCAGCTAGAAGTTCAAGCATTTGATCAATAAAAAAAAGCGAAAAATGGTCCTTACGAGTGACTGTATTTAATTTCCTATAGTCAATGCAAACCCAAATCTTTGTGGGGAGTCAAATTGAACTAACTCTTTGTTCTCATTTTTCGCCACCGTGAAACTAGATTTCTTTCGAGCACGTGGACAGGACTGACCCATTGGCTATCAAAATAGGATAAATGACCCAATTATTTAGGAATTTTAAAAATTTCAATATGAACATCCTCTTACATTATAGGGTTTAACCTATGCTGTAGGTCTCTCTTTGGTGTCGCTTCTTCATTGAGATGAATGCGATGTTAAACTATGGTTGGACTCAATCCCTTGATTTCGGTCATAGTCCAACAAATAGCTTCTTTATGTCTCCTAAGAACTGATATAAGGCTTTCTTCATACCCAGCAGTCAAATGTGACACTATGATGATTGAAAGAGTCTCTCGTTCGCCTAAGTAAATGTACTTGAGATGCTTAGGCAATACTTTCAATTCTATAGAAGGGGAAGACCCAATGGAAGAAGGAGTCAAGTTTGTTGGTTCTAAATTTGGTGAAATAAGACTCGATACCTAATTCACAGCAGACTCGATAATCTAATCAAGGTCAAAATCATAGACACCAATTCGAACTCACTCTCAGTTTCTAACTCCAATTTTTCTCTATCTTCACTTGTTATGTTCTCAATGAGGGGACTTCAAATATTTGATCCTCTACATCACGAGGTTGCTTTCTTAGGTTGAATACATTGACTACTCTAGTCATGTCTTCAAAATTTAACCTTATGGATTCATTTCTATAGTTGATAAGTGCATTGGCAGTAGCAAAAAATGAACGCCCTAAGATAATGGGAGTTTGAGACTTAGGATTGGCCACAGGTTGTGTCTCAAGAACTATAAGATCTACGGGATAGATACTCCCCGACCCGGATAAGGACATCACTAATTTTCCCCTTAGGTACCTTCACTGACCTGTCAGCCAATTGGATAGTGATTCGGGTGAGACTAAGCTCGCCCAACCCTTGATAAACTTAGAAGGAGAGCAAGTTGATATTTGCTCTCAAGTCAAAAAGTGTACGATTAGTTTCAATTTGTCCTATAATGCAGGAAATAGTAGGACAACCCGGATCCTTATACTTGATAGGAATCAAACGCAACAGTAGCTCACTAATGTTAGTGACTATGAAAACTTTCTTCGGTATATTAGTCTTTCTTTTCTTAGTGCACATATCCTTTAGAAATTTTGCATATAATGAGACTTGTTGGATAGCATCAAGAAGTGGCACATTAATCTTCACTTTATTACATATCTCAATTATCTTCTCCACGTGTGCATTTTGTTTGTTTGTCTTAAGCCTATATGGAAATGGTACTATAGGCTTGTGCACCTGATCAACTAACTTCTCTTTTTCAGACTCATCAGATTTGGATGGAGTGGAGCTCGAAGAGGTGGATGCTTGTGTTTGGTTGTGTTGGATTGGATTGTGTGGCATCGACACTTTATTATCAACTTTCTTACCCGATCTCAATGTATGAAAAATATTACATTGATTCAACTGTTGATCCTCGGCTAAATGAGCTTATTTAGAGTTTCTAGGGTTCGTTAATGGTTGAGTAGGCAAAGTACCCTTAGACCTCTTGATTAAGACTAAGAAGGTATACGTATTATGAGTATAAAAATGTATTTTATGTACCTTTCTTGTCTCCGCTATAGTATAGGACTATACCGAGTCGATTCTCAGGGAGAGCTCGCGATGGAAGCTTTGACGTGTGGTAGTGAAGTGAACAAACGATAATTCTTCTATGCTAATAAAAATAATGAATCAAAAGAAAAACAAACTAAAGAAAAGATGGATATGTTCATGGTGAAAAAGTCGGGAAAAGAAATCAAGAAGAGGATTGGACTTGTATTCACACTAGAAGAAAATAAAACTTGAATGGAAGAGAACCATGACTAGCTTACCTTGCTATCTTGCCAAAGCTTACCACACTCCGTGATAATGAATGCGTGCCTAATATTGTCACTCCATTGGCGTATGGTTCGTCTTGCGTGTTGACCTAATTACTTTCTCACTTGGAAGACGGTGGTTTAACCATCGGAGAAGAGAAGATCATACAACTTGCAAGATGAAGTAAAGCAATCACCCATGAGTTAGTAGTTAGCAAGAGTAGTGGTTAGCTAGTACATGGAGAAGGAATTAGCTACAAGCCATTAAAGAAGTAAAACAAAGCTTGAAGTAAATTGCAAGGAATTAAAGAAAGCAATAAAGAAAGCATGTAAAGAAAGCACATAAACTAGAACCAAGCTTCAAGTAGAGGAAGGAGAATGGATGAATCCTTGCATAGCTTCAAGTTGTCACCCTTGATTACGCAAGCTCTCTCTCTCAATCTCTCTCTTTTACAATGAATTCTAGGGAAGAAGAAGAGGGATCTAAAGAACAAAACCTAGAGAAAAACTAAACAAAATTACAACATACTAACTATTCTCCTCTCTTCTCCATTCAGTTTTTTGCTCGCAGGTCCAAATGAAGTATTTATAGACCTCTGGAGAAGCTTCGAGATCCAGGTGGTTGGCGCAAAATCCGGATCTCAACGGACTCAAAACTGCCGCAAATTTGGCGGGAAATTCTGGTTTTTGCGGCAATAGTAAGTCTGTTGAGCAACAGCTTCTTGTTAGGATCAGGTTGTTAGGTGGTTAGTCACGTGTCCTTCTGGATTCTTCATTGGGCGCGCGGATCTCTCTGGATCTTGAATTCAAATTTGGACTTTAATCTTGATCTTGTATTTAATCCTTTAATTATTGCTAATTAAAGTGATTAATGGCTTTCTCTCCATTAGAGTGTGTACCTGCAAATATATAGAGAAGATGAGTAAAAATCATATATTTATTAACTAAATGCATGGGAATTATGTGGTAAAATATGCAATAATGTGTCACAATCACACCCCCACACTTATTCTTTTGCTCGTCCCGAGCAAAAACAAAGAAAAAGAAAAGAAAATCCTAACTACCAATTTTATTACACCACTTTCGCAGGTGACGCGATTGCACTGAGCACGTGCAACAAGCCGTTAAACCTCTAGGTTACCCTAGAGGAGGAGTGTTGTCTCCTGAGGGTTTTCAGCGGATTGCACCCACAAAATCCAAAAAGAAAGAAAACAAATGTTAGTATTTTGAAAACGCATTTTGAACAAGAGACATGTTTACGAACTATTTTTGCAAAAATATAAGTGATCCAAGGTCATAAATCCACCTATAATCATTCTTTCTTAAACTTAGTCTCTATGCAAGATCTTGTTTTTAATTAAGGTAAGAGTTCAAAATTGGATTGAATACTTTATCTTTCATAAAACCTAGATAATATGCACACCGTGCTCTGTGAAAATTTCTGGGATTTCAACTCTAACCATCAAGCCATTTATTTATTTATTTTTTTTTCTCTTTTTTTTTTTCTTCCCTTAGTTTTCTTAGGCTTTCTAGTTCACCCATGTAGCGAGCCTATAACCGATGACTCCCAAACCAGATGGTTCTAGGGCACCAGATGAGAAAACATCCCTCGGGTTAAAGGACTCGAGTGAAAAAGGCCACAAAACTAAAGGGGATTATTTATAATCACCGTTAGGCGTGAATAATCATGCTTCTTGAGGCACAATTATCCAGCTTAATAAGTGAGATCACCGTTAGGCGTGAGTAACCATGCTTCTTGAGGCATAGTTATCCAGCTTAATAAGTGATCTTTTATTTTTTTTTTATTTTTTTATTTATATGGCATTTTTGGTCTTTGTCTCCATCCCAAGAAATGTGTAAGTGTAAAGTGCATATTATCTAAGGCAAAAAATTCAAGATAAGAATATCTCCCCAATTTTTCTTACTTAGCCTATAATTTCAAACAAGATCTATTATTTCAACTAGGTTTAAGATGTCATAATTAAGGTTTTCTTAATTCCTAAGATACATCTTAATTTTCTTAAAAATAGATCAAAACTTTGTCTCTTATTTCAAAAAGTTTTTTTTATTTATTATTTTTTTTATTTTTATTTATTAAAAGAAGTGTAAAAGAAATAAAATCTAAAAACTCTAAGTTAGTAAACCCTCCCCCACACTTATTTCATGCATTGTCCTCAATGCATCATGATATATGTATGCATGAAACAAAAATGAAGAGGGAAGGAAAAAATTACCTTAAGGTGGTGGTTCCGGTGGTGGTCGGATTGGTCCACGAAACATGGCCCAATCATCTTTTCTTTGGGTTTTCAGGAACCCACCAGAAATCTCAATAATATGACCCACAAAAATGATGTGTGCATTTAAGATTATTATGTACATGCCCCCATCTAATTTCCAAATTTTCCAAATAATTTCAGAATCAAATTTATCAAGATCCTTGTCCCAGAATGGAAGATGAAATGATAGAACAGTTGACTTGGACTCAAGAAGAACTGACTCAGGAAAGTGACTGAAATTAAGTAAAGGTTTAGGAGTCGGAATGGATTCAAGAACTGGGTCCAAGTCAAGAAAATGAAGCTCAAGTCCACATTCAGTTTCCCATGATGGAATGTGACTATCTAAGATTAGTGATTCAAGTTCAGGAAGGTTGGGAATCAAAACTGACTCTGAAATGTTACTCAAATTGGGTAACAAAACAGGAGTCATTAATGATTCAGGTATTTGAACTAAATCACAAACTTGAGGGTCAAAGTCACATTTCTCATTGAGTTCAATTCCACAAAAATGAGAACTTGCAAATTTGTCAATTGTATCTTCAGAAGTGTAGAATTGGGCAAGTTCAATATGATCCTCAAAGATGGGTGATTCAACTTCATTGTGAATTGGGAAAGGATCCAAGGTTGACTCCGGGAAAAAATTGATGTGAGGTAGAGATACCGGAGTCATTATCGAATCAGAAAAAAGGATTGAATCACTAAGTTGGAGTTCAAGATCACATTCCTTATGTAATTCAATTTCAGAAAAATGTGAACTTGCCAATTTATCAATGGGATTTTCAGAAGTATGAAATTGGCCAAGTTCAATGTGATCATCATAAAATATTGGTGATTCAATTTCACAATGGATAGGTACTGGATTCAATTCTGACTTTGGAAATGGATTGAAATCAGGTAAGGATATGGAAGTCATGATTGAATCAGGAAGTAGAGTTGAATCATCTGATGAAAGTTCAGGATCATAATCATGTTCAAGTTCAATTTCAGGGAAAGGAAAACTTGTCAAAATGTCAATTGGATCTGAAGTTTGGACAAATTCATTTGGTTGTGCTGAAATTGAATCTTGATTTCCAAAACAACATGATTCTTTGGCTCGGACAGAATGGTCAGTGACATTAGAAGAATGAGAATGAAGAGTTTGAATCATCAATTCTACGTCACGATTACGAGTATTCGAGTCTGAGCCAAGAATTCAAGCATCTTTTCACAATTCATTGGTTCATCATTTTGTGGAAAAGATGAAGTGTTGTTTTGGAATTGGTGATGAAATTGTGAGTCAAAACTGTGTGGTGATGGAAGAGTGGACTCACACAAGAAATCATTACTCATAAATGGTTGTTCATTAGGAAAAGGTGGAACTGAGTAAGACTCTTGAAAATACTGTGGAATTGGAGAGGAAAATGGTTCTGGAAGTGTCTGCTCAGCTCTCTGTAAATTGGCTTCTAAACTCCTTAGTAACTCAGATTTTTCTTCAAATGGTTCAGAAAAAGGAGTATATGAAGCGGAATCGGGAAATGAATCTTGTGAATATTGTGGACTTGGTGGAAATGGTGGACAAGGAGATTGATAATTAAACTCGGGGGACTGGAATCCCCAATGACTCGATGAAGAATTGAAATTATTTTGGACATTATAATTATTAGATGGGGGGTATGGGTCATATTGATTCGGATAAGGCCAACCCGGCATATTTGGTTGGTGCATATTGTAAAACACCGGGTTGGAATTATCCGAATATGGAGATGGTGTGAAATATGGATTATTATTAGGATGGAAAGAATTGTAATTGTAAGCCATATCACACAATCAAATACAAAAACAAACAAACAAACAAAAGAAAGAAAAATTCTAACCTAAGTTAGGGTAGACTTAGGACCTAGACGACTCCTAACTGATAGACTGTCCAAGGGAGGTTTAGTGTAGACTCTAACCACAAGCTAATCAGCCAGGGAAGGGTAAGGTTGGTGGGAGGTTTTCCGTCCGGAGACGTTCCTTAATTAAGTAACCAGCAACCTTCGGGCTTTCGGCCCTCAACCCCTTTCCTAGACACCGATTTTGCAAGAGTTAAATTCCAACACTTTTCCCCCTTAGGATAATCTCCTAAATGAGTCCGAGATGTCCCTAGGGCCAACGTCTACTTTTTTATTAAATTAGGCTTGGGTTAGTGAGTGCTTGGGATTGTGGTTTTCGGGCTAAGGAAAGGGTAATGAACTCCCCCACCTTATCTTATTTACGGGTATGCCCTTAAAATTGAATTGTGCAAGTGTACAAGAAATATCACTAAGATTCACTCAAAGCATGAAAATCAAGCAAGAGATGATTCCTAGTCTATATGCAATGCGAAACGTACCTTGCCTCCAGCACTCTTCAACAGTAAAAGTAAAGAATTGAAAGACACGTGCGTAGAATGCAAATGTCTAAACAATTTTAACAATTCAAACAATTTTTTTTACTGTTGATTAATTTAGCAGGTATATGGTGAAGCAAACAAGAATTTAAGTATTGCAGAAGCTGTATTTTGCAGAGCAAGAGACCCTGCAGAAAAATGGTTAGAAGTCAACTCCTCCTTGCCGCGTTTCCACGGCAAATGCCGCGGATCCGCGGCAATTTGGAGGGATCCTGGGCTCTGCTTTCTTGAGCAGAGGCCCAGGTCCACTTATATGTTTCTGCACTGAAGATTTTCCTGTTTTCTTCTCCTGTAACCTGCAACAGAGAAGAAGATTCGTTTAGTACTTCACTTTAACCTAAAAACGTTGCTCTCCCCGGCAACGGCGCCATTTTGATTAAGACTAAGAAGGTATACGTATTATGAGTATAAAAATGTATTTTATGTACCCTTTCTTGTCTCCGCTATAGTATAGGACTATACCGAGTCGATTCTCAGGGAGAGCTCGCGATGGAAGCTTTGACGTGTGGTAGTGAAGTGAACAAACGATAATTCTTCTATGCTAATAAAAATAATGAATCAAAAGAAAAACAAACTAAAGAAAAGATGGATATGTTCATGGTGAAAAAGTCGGGAAAAGAAATCAAGAAGAGGATTGGACTTGTATTCACACTAGAAGAAAATAAAACTTGAATGGAAGAGAACCATGACTAGCTTACCTTGCTATCTTGCCAAAGCTTACCACACTCCGTGATAATGAATGCGTGCCTAATGTTGTCACTCCATTGGCGTATGGTTCGTCTTGCGTGTTGACCTAATTACTTTCTCACTTGGAAGACGGTGGTTTAACCATCGGAGAAGAGAAGATCATACAACTTGCAAGATGAAGTAAAGCAATCACCTATGAGTTAGTAGTTAGCAAGAGTAGTGGTTAGCTAGTACATGGAGAAGGAATTAGCTACAAGCCATTAAAGAAGTAAAATAAAGCTTGAAGTAAATTGCAAGGAATTAAAGAAAGCAATAAAGAAAGCATGTAAAGAAAGCACATAAACTAGAACCAAGCTTCAAGTAGAGGAAGGAGAATGGATGAATCCTTGCATAGCTTCAAGTTGTCACCCTTGATTACACAAGCTCTCTCTCTCAATCTCTCTCTTTTACAATGAATTCTAGGGAAGAAGAAGAGGGATCTAAAGAACAAAACCTAGAGAAAAACTAAACAAAATTACAACATACTAACTATTCTCCTCTCTTCTCCATTCAGTTTTTTGCTCGCAGGTCCAAATGAAGTATTTATAGACCTCTGGAGAAGCTTCGAGATCCAGGTGGTTGGCGCAAAATCCGGATCTCAACGGACTCAAAACTGCCGCAAATTTGGCGGGAAATTCTGGTTTTTGCGGCAATAGTAAGTCTGTTGAGCAACAGCTTCTTGTTAGGATCAGGTTGTTAGGTGGTTAGTCACGTGTCCTTCTGGATTCTTCATTGGGCGCGCGGATCTCTCTGGATCTTGAATTCAAATTTGGACTTTAATCTTGATCTTGTATTTAATCCTTTAATTATTGCTAATTAAAGTGATTAATGGCTTTCTCTCCATTAGAGTGTGTACCTGCAAATATATAGAGAAGATGAGTAAAAATCATATATTTATTAACTAAATGCATGGGAATTATGTGGTAAAATATGCAATATTGTGTCACAATCACCTCTCACTTCGTGAATTAGCTAGTTGACTCATTTGAACCTCTACCCTCGTTATGGCTTATGTGTGGTTGTTTTGTATTGTTTGTATGTGGGACTCTTGATTTTTCATAATCCTTTCTATATTCTTCTCAAAATCGGTCAATCTTTTTCAAGTGAAGGACTTGAAAGAAGATTGCGGAGTTTGGTGGGGAAAATTGTGTTGATAATGGGAAAAATTGGGTTGATTATATGGAGATTCAAATGGTTGGAGTAATTTGACCTCGAGTGATCATGATTATTTTGGCTCCATGAGAAGTCCAGGTGATTTCACTAATTATGTTTGTGCGTAGAGATTGTCATGGGGCCTCGAAAAGGCCGCATTCATGGGCTCGGACAACATTGGCTAAGCATGAAAAATAATAACTCTTCAAACACATAGTTCATGGCTTGATAGTAAGTGCAACCCGGATTTGGGATTGGGTTAGGGCTGACTTGATCACTGGAATCAGTTCTTTTGTTTCGAAAAGTTTCAGTCTTCTCGTGAGGTTAGTAATTCTATCTTCGGCAGCTATAGATGATTCTTTAAAATGGAGACCTCCTTTTGAAGAGATAGGATTAGTATTCCTAGACTTTTTAAGAGTTGGTTCCCATTGGATGGTTTTCTTAGCTAAATCTTCAAATAAATCTCACCTTGATTTTCATTCTTTTGCAATAATCCCCCTTGCCACATGATTTCTAAAAGGGTCTTGGTTTGATAGTCTAAATTGTTATAGAGAACTTGGCATTATCTCCACTTCTCTATGCCATGACGAGGACATTGGGTAAGGAGGTCCTTGAAACGTTCAAAGTATCTCTAAAATAGTCCGCTAGATTCTTACTTTAACTGCATGATATTCTTCCTACTGAGAGCAGTTTTGTGGATAGGGTAGAAATTTTTCAAGAAGATCTTGACGAAATCATCCCAAAATGTGATAGCATCAACCACTACACTATATAGCTATTTCTCGGCTAGGTCCTAAAGAGCGAAAGGGATGAAATATAACCTAACCATATCGTCTCCTAACTGGTGTATTCTCATCATGAGGCACACTTTCTCAAATTTTCTTATGAAGAAGTGCGCATTCTTGGACTCTAAACTATGGAAATTTGGGAGAGTGTTGATGAATTGTGACTTTAGCTCAAAATTAATTCCATTGGCATCTGGGAACCGAATGCAAGATGGAAGGGAGGTCCTCATGGGATAGAACCTATCCTGTAAAGATGTCAGTTGAGGCATAACCGAATCTGGTTTTGGTTTCAGTTTAGGAAGTGAGCTACTTCTAGTTAACCTAGATGTATTTAGGTTTCTCGACCATGCTTGCATAAATAATTACTACCACAAATAAGTTCACCAAACAATCAAAAGAAAGAAAAGAAAAAAAAATCAATCAAGTCTATTCTAAGGTAAGTAAATTGTGTTAGGTAAGAAGAATTAAAGCAAGAAATTAACTTGGCACTAGAATGCGTATTCATATTTGTGTGTGTAAATTTCAATTTGAATTCAAGTATGTTTTCCCTTTAAGTTTAATTGATTTGCCCAAAGGTCTTTAAATTGCATGTTATATATTTATTTGGGATTGTACATGTTGATTTATGCCTATTGAAATTTATACACATTTTATCATTTTTCCAAAGGCATTTAAATCATTTTTGGTGGGTTTGGGGTTTTTGGATCGACCATCAAGTCATGAGATTCGACCCACTTGATTCAAATGTAAAGCAGCTAAGACAGGTGACTAGGATCGACTGCCAATTCAATCTGCTTCGTCTGCCATAACTCAGTGCTCTCGGCTTGGACTCATATCGACTCTAGTTCGATCTGCTTCATTTGCCATAGCTCAGTGCTCTCGGGTTGGACTAAGATCGACCACTTGAGCGTCTGTCACTTCGACTGTTGATGCTAGTGTGCCATCCTAAGTCTCTGTTGGGCTCAGTTTGATCGCCAGGTCAACCGCCCAACTACAAAAATCTATTTTTTGGATTTTTTGCGATCGACTGCTAGTTCAATCTGGGTTTTCGCAAAATTTGAAACAAGTGAGAGAACTTTTGAGTTTTTTTATTTAGTTTAAAGGATGAATAAAGCAATGACATAAAATCATTTGACCATTGAGATTTTACTATTTCCCACAGATCGACCGCCAGGTCGACCACCAAGCTTGTGGGTTGACTTGGACTGAAGCTATTTGAGCAAATGGATTGACCAGTGCTATTCAATGGTCGATCAAAAGAGTGCAAATTTGAAGATTGAGAGGATATGAACTTGAATTTTTAAATTGAACTTCTTTTCACCTAAGTTTATCTTCCCCTATCTATAAATAGTAGTTTGCTCTATTCTTTCAACAACTTTTGGATACTACAGTCACTCAAATAGATCTTGAGCTAAACTTTTTTTTACAAGCTTATTTTTCATTCTATTCAAAGTGTGATTCACTTTTACTTTTAAGCTTTTGATTGAGAAATTATTTTACACTGTCTACTCTTCTCTCTAAATCTCTTCTTATAGATTCTAATCCAAGATTTCATCTTAATTTTCATGCATCTAGATCTATAATGTCAAGTTAAACTTAATTTTTATTCTTCTTATTATTAGAACCTCAAAATTTTAATCTTTTTTTGTGATTTGTGCTTAAGTGGTTCTCATCTTATTAGAGAATAAATTGAACTTATAGAAACTTTTTGTGAGAAAATTCAATTACTTGATAAGTGAGTTAGTGAAAAGTCTAGGCTTCTTCTTGTAAAGGAAGCCGGAAAGGTTTATGCTTCTACCTGCAAAGGAAATAATTGTAAAAGTCTAGGGTTTCACCTAAAAAGGAAATCAATTGTGAAGGTCTACCTTGTTACTGAAAAGAAAACAACCAATCGAAGATTGGTTTGAAATCGTAGAGAAGAGACCTCTAGATAGTAGAGTAGACTTGTTAGTGGCCATACCACTGTACATCGCATGTCAACGCTCACTGCTCTATCTCTTTTATGTTAGATTTAAAAAAAAAAAAACCTTAAAGAACTTCATGATAATGAAATCATGTATCAAGGATCTAGAATCCATACATCTCAAGAACAAATTTACAATAAATACATACCTGAAGCCATATGAATGATTGATGAAGGTAGATTGATGTAGATCTCAATCTCTTTCTTTTCTCCTTGCAAAAATCCCAATCTGTAAACACTTTCTTCTCTCTGTCTCCTTTTCTTTTCACAAAACCCAAAAACTGAAAAGTGATGGATGCACAAAAAAAATGGGGTTTGTTTTCCTATAATGGAGGAGAGAAGAGGGTCTACATATTGCAAATAACCATATGGAGAAAACCACCCATCATGGCCCTTAATCTCCTATATAGTTATTAAACTTATACAAATGTAACCTTTATATTTGGGCATGCATAATATCAGTTAGGCTATGATTATGGAATCCAATTAACAATAAAAGGTTAGTGGGCCACTTAATGTGAGACTAACATTCTCCCACTTGGACCACTAGCCGATTACATTAAAACTTTAGAAAACAAACAAAAAGACTCATTTTAAAAACATTTGACTCCATTGGATTCCATACTGAAAAACTTTGACACGTGATCACGAATTTAAAAATAATAACTGATAAGCCCAAATAATGAGATACTGTAATACTGCAATTAGCTTGGACCACCAATGTGAGTCATAGCGGTTATATAACATCTATGTCATACTCCCTTCTATGTACCACAACATTGATAACCCTCACTAATAGAGTTTATAACCAAAACGACCCCTGTAATTTGTCTTGTCAAGACTTTTCCTGTTTAACAAACATCCATACATAATATGTGCACACATAGTTGGATAACATGAAATACAGAAACAAACTTTTATTACGCAATAGTGTCAATTATATAAGCACCAAAACATACATTACAGATTACTCAAAAGACCCATTCTAATAACATATTCTTTGAATGTCTTTGGAGGTAATCCCTTGGTCAATGGATCAGCAACCATTAGAGTGGTACTTATATTCACAATTGACACCCGTTGTTTCTGAACTCTTTCTCTAACGACTAAGTACTTAAGTTCCATGTGTCTGGAACCACTAGAGTACTTACCATTCTTAGAGAAGAAAACGGCTGCTGTATTATCACAAAATATCTTCAGCGGCCTGGCAATAGAATCAACTACACCAAGTGCTGAAATGAAATTGCGTAACCATAATGCATGATTCGTGGCCTCAAAACATGCTACAAACTCAGCCTCCATCATGGATGAAGCAGTGATAGACTGCTTTACGCTCTTCCACGAGATTGCCCCACCTGCTAGCATGAATATAAAGCCTGAGGTAGACTTCCTGCTATCTGGGCAACCAGCAAAATCTGAATCCGAATAACCGATCACTTCTAACTGATCTGATCTCCTATATGTGAGCATATGATCCTTCGTCCCTTGAAGATACCGCATTACTTTCTTTGCCAATTTCCAATGCTCCATTCCTGGATTACTCTGGTATCTTCCTAACATTCCAACTGCAAAACTGATATCTGGCCTGGTACAAGTATGTGCATACATCAAGCTCCCAACTGCTGACGCATATGGAACTTTCTGCATTTGTTCCTTTTCTAAGTCATTTCTTGGACACTGACTCCTACTTAATTTGTCACCCTTCATGATGGGTGCACAACTGGCTGAACATAGTTCCATGTGAAATCTTTTCAAGACTCGATTGATATAACCTTTCTGAGACAGTTCTAACAATCCTCGAGATCTATCCCTGAAGATCTCTATGCCAATGACATAAGCTGCCTCACCCATATCAACCATCTTAAAGTTCTTGGTAAGATAGTTTTTAGTTTCATACAGTAAACCAACATCACTACTGGCTAACAAAATATCATCCACATACAGAACCAAAAAGATAAACTTGCTCCCACTGATCTTCAGATATATACACTGATCAACAGTGTTTTCTGTAAATCCGAATGAGGTAATGGTATCATTAACGTTATATACCATTGCCTGGAAGCTTGTTTCAGTCCGTAGATGGATTTCTTTAATTTGCAAGCCAAGTGTTCTTTTCCTTTCTTTGCAAACCCTTCAGGTTGCTCCATGTATATTTCCTCATCCAAATTTCCATTCAGAAAAGCTATTTCACATCCATTTGATGTAACTCTAAGTCATAATGAGCTACAAGGGCCATAATGATTCTAAAAGAGTCCTTCTTTGATACTGGAGAGAAGGTTTCTCTATAATCAATGCCTTCTTTCTGAGTGAAACCTTTAGCCACAAGTCTGGCCTTATAACGTTCGATATTGCCTTTGGCGTCGGGCTTGGTCTTAAAGACCCATTTACACCCGACTTTCTTACAGTTACTAGGCAATTCGACGAGATCCCAGACTTTGTTTTGGTCCATAGATTTCAACTCTTCATTCATAGCATCAATTCATTTGCTAGAATCATTACTTTCAATGGCTTGTGAAAATGAAACTGGATCTTTATTAATCCCAATATCGAAATCAGATTCCTGTAGATACTGTTGGCCCAAAGGCCTATCACCCTAGTTTTGATGATGACCAACTCATGAAGTTATGTTTACTAATGATCTTGTGTTTAATTAGTGACAGATTCATTATCAAAATCTTAGTAGGTGCATAGCTCAACAAAGGATAAAATATCAAGATTTGGAGCTAGCACGGTGTGATCCAAGGAGTTTTTGGATCAAGCTTGGACCAAGTCAAGAAGATGAGAAGCCTTCAAGGGAAGACTTCAAGAAGATGAAGACTTGTGTCTAGGTATAAGATTTAGTTTTTGTTTTAGTTAAAAATGTAAAGGATAGATAGTTGGTGGATTGCTCAAGTAGATATCACACACACACTCTTGATTTTATTGTCTTTTCATAAAAGATTTTTTAGTTTAGAAAAGATTTTTCATTTTGAAAAATATAAGTTTGGTTTTTGGTATTTCTCATATACTTATCTTTTAACCAAAACCAAGTTTAGAGCTTTATGACAAAAACATAGATATTTCATTATGATTGTGTAGTGGATCATATCCATACACACTATGCCTTAAAAGTATATCTTGTTTTGTATTTGATGAAGATTTGAAAAAATATGTTTTGGAAAATATTGTTTTAGAAAAATACAGTTTTTATCATGGGCCAAATATTTCCAAGTTACAAAAATAGTCCAATCTTTTATAACATGCCTTGATCTTGTGCAAGCATGTTTGTATATCAAAGTATATTGGTAAAACTATTTTTGTAAATTTTTTAGTATTTATGGGATTTTATTTAAGCCAAAAAGACAAACTTTTTTATCCCAGAAAAACTGTTTCAGGCTTCAACCAAGTCGACTAGTCAACTTAACTAGTCGACTATACCTGAAGTCGGTCGACCGGGTCGGTCGACCAACGTGCACAAACGTGCACGCCTGTGTGTACTGGTGGTCGGTTGACCGTGCCGGTCGATCGCTCCAGAGAGCAGTGCTCTCTGGAAAGTTCGGTCGACCGCACCGGTCGATCGTGGCTCCAACGGTCAGAAATCCAACCGTTGGCGGTCGACCGGGCCGGTCGACCGGCAGTACTGACAGATCCCAACGGCTATATTTTTTTGGCCTATAAATTGGGGGGTCTTGTCATTGTTTTGCCACAAGATTTTGGAGTCTCTTAGAGCCAGTTTTTCCCAGACTTTTAAAAGGGTTTTCTCCACAAAATAGAGAGCAAATATTTCCTATCTAAAGGGAAGTTTTTATCAAGAGTGTTAAAAGAAAGTCTTTGAGTTTTCCTCCATCTTTCACATCCTTGCTTTATCTCACACCACACTTGAGCCATCCATTGATTATACATCCTATAGGTGAGTTGTAGTGAGAGTGCTTTAGGTGATCAAAGTGTTGTGATCACCAAAGATTTTTCTTTGTTCTTTGAGGAGACGGGCAAGTGTGCTCGTGATTGCTTGGGTCCTAGTGAGGACTAGGTGTTTTCGGGTTCGAGTGCGAACTCATGTTTGAGGTGCGGCCTCGGCGAGCCGGTGGGCTTGCGGTGTGTACGGGACTAGGGAGTCCGAGGGCTTGTAGGTGTTGCGGCACCGAGGAGAGATCCATTGGGATCTTGCATAGTGGAAATCCTTCGTGTGTCGAAGGCGGGGATGTAGAGCAAGTGTGCTCGAACCTCGAAACATACCCTTGTGTTTGCGATTGCTCTCTCTCTCTCTCTCTTTGTCTCTTATTTATATCTTGCATTCAATTATTGTCTATCTTTATATGCTTGATATATTCATTTGTGCTTAATTGATATACTTGCGTGGGATTGTTGCTAACACTAGTATTCAACCAAGAGAGCCAACGCGGCACCTCAACCCATTCAAGGAGAATCTAGAGGAGTTTGTCCAGAGCCCTTCACGGGGAATTCGGCAACACTCTTGTGTTATACATAGTGTTTAGTGTAAAAGTTTTTATTTGGTCATAATTGCTTTTAGCTTCTGCATCATTTGCATAATTCATCATTAAGTGACCATTAGATTAGCCATCACCAATTCACCCCCCCTCTAGGTGATTTACAATTGGTATCAGAGCTTGGTATTCTGATTTTGGTCTAACAACCTAGAGTTAAAGATCCTCATTTTTAGGCTAATCACAAGATTTGTACACACACCATGGACTTCATGTCACCACCCATGTTTGACATTGTTAACATCCATATATGGAAGGTGAAGATGTCCTTGTACCTCAAAGCCTTAGGTTTCCATGTATATCTTGCCACTACTAATAATGCATATTCTTTAGATGGTAAGAATTTTGAGGCTAATGCAAAAGCCCTTCATGCTATCAAGTCTACCCTAGATGATGTTTATTTATCTAGAGTTTCTAACTTTGATTCGGCTTTTGTAGTATGGAACACCCTCACCTCCCTTAGCGAAAAGGATTTATACTATGCGGGGAGCGATTCGGACGTTGGAAGCGACACCTCCAACGTGTGCTATATGGTCCAAGGGGATAACCCCCTTGAGGTAAACTCCGAATCCGATGATGAGGACATGTCATATGATGAGCTCACTTCATTTTGCCAAACAATTCTTGAAAAATATGACATGCTTAAGAAAGAAAATAAAAATTTGAAAAAGAATATTGCTTGCATGCATGTAGAACAAGACTCTTTTAAATCTAACATTGCATGTTTAGAAAAAGATAACAAAAATTTGAAAAAGGATTTTGATTGCATGCTTAAAGAAAATGATTCTTTCAAATCTAAGATTGCATACTTAGAAAAAGAAAATAAAGATTTGAAAAATGAGAATGTTTCCTTATTTTCAAAATTGAATGATTTGTGTGAAGGGAACAATACTTTGAAAAATAAAATTGATTTGGTGGAAAAACAAAAAGAAGTTGTTTTTCAAGAAAATAATTCTTTGAAAAGAAAAATTTGTGAAAAAGAAAAAGATTTTGTTTCACAAAAGAAAAAGAAAAATGATCATATATCTCATCATGCTTTTCATACCACCACTAATGAGATTAACAATTTGAAAAATAAAATGGATGGTTTGAGTTCAACTTTGAACTCTTGTGCTTTTAATCATTCTAGATTGGAGTCTATGTTTTCAAAGAAACAAACTCCACACATTCATGCACATCATAACCATGCATTTGCTTATGTTGCACACCATGATCATACACACTCACATAAGCATACTAAGGTGTACGTATGTACACATTGTGGCCGCAAAGGCCATTTAGCAAAATATTGTTATGATAGATTAGATCATTTTAATTTTGCTAAGAATAAAAGATTTTGGGTTCCTTACAACAAAGCTAACCCCCATGGACCCTACAAGAAAATATGGGTACCAAAACTCCCACCATTTGCTTTTGATGTAGGTGAGGGCTCTCACAAAACGTGAGGGGATTGGTGCCTTGGTAGTGGATGCAATAGACTTGATGGACATACTTTTGGATGCATCGCTATCAAGGAGCTTTGGTGGAAAGACCACCATATTTGGAGCTTTGGAGTTGGTAACAATTTCTAAACTCCTACTTTTTATGTTCATGCTTGTTCATTCATAATATTTATAGCATGTTCATGTTTTATGATTTGTGTACTTCATGTGGTATTTACTTGCTTAGATGTAGAATGTGTCAAACTTGCTTTTATACATGTACACTTAGTGAGTATCAAATTGATTCATATACATTCACTCTTCATGCTCATTCGTACCCACTATATGCATATGTATAGACTAATTTTGATGATTCTCATTTATACATGCTTTGCCAATTTTTATGCTTTACTTCATGTATATGTATTTTAAATTCAAATCTAATAAATATACATGTATACCCGTGAGTCTCTTGCCTTCATGCAAACATCATTAATAGACTCATTTAGATTTGGGATATGTATGTGTATTGTTAGGATTGGATTAATCATACATATACCATGAAGATTAGTGTTTTGATGAAAAATGATTTTTCGTATTTTTGTATGATCTTTTTGAGCTTCATTGACTATTTTCATAAAAATGCTATTTACATGATCGTTTAACACTCACATTTTTATTAAAAATATTTTGAGCCTTATAGACCATGAGTGCTTAAATTTTTTATGTATCTAGTTATGTTTATGAAAAACATAAGATTTGATATATTTGAAGGATCTTTAACTAGTTTTCAAAAACAATTTATACTAGTTATTTATTCTTCAAATAATTTTTTGAGATTGACACATGATTCTAGTTTTCTCAAAATTTGATGCTTCATGATTTGAATATTAGTTTTTATGTTAGTTTTTGTCAACACTAGGATTTATACTTGTACAAGTCGTGGGCCACAAATAAATCTATTTATATTTGTACTTGAATGCTTATTTGAACCCATGAAATGTGCTTGTATTGCTTGGTTTTGATGATACATACATTTTTAAACTTGTATTCTCTTTTTGGATTTGATTCATGACATGTGTTTTCATTTCATGTATATGTGTATTTTCCCAAACTTTAAGATATACATGTATACCTCTTGAGTCATTTGCCTTTAATGCAAATCTATTTATATGGACTCAATTGTGTTTAAGAGATATGTATGTATACTTATTGTGTTGTCAAAACATACATATATCTTGAAATATATATTTTTTAACAAAAAAAAATTTTGTGATGATTTTCATGTTTCCTTATTTAAAGAAATATTGAGCTCTATTGACATTTTCATGATACCATATTCCACATAACTCTAGTGCACTCACCTCTTTTGAAAATTTTATGGACTTCATGGATATTAGAGTGTTTTTAGTGCCATATGATTTACTTGTGTTTCATGAAAAATATTTTTTTTACTTGAAGGATTCCTTACTAGTTTTTTAAAATATTTTTCTAGTGCAAATTCTTCATTTGGTAGAGTTTTTCAAACTAAGCTTATTTTCAAATCTATTTTTGAAAACCCCCACCATCAATGGGAGGATGGATGGGCGATTATGCCATGTATGCTTCATTGAAAATCTTTTACCTTGTGCATATGAAGGGTGGTAGGTTATGAGATATACACTTGATTTTATTGTTATGTCAATTGGTATCATTGAATCGTTTCAATTGGTATCAATATGAACTTATTTTGTATATACTCATATTTTGTTTCTTATATATATGTATGTTTCAATTTCACTTGGTATACTCATTTCTCATACATATATATGATTTCCATGTGCTTAACTCACAATTGACTCACATTTTTAGAAGCACAAAGTTTATGATGAAAAATAAAAAAAAAATTTCATATGTTTACTATTGATATAAAAATAAAAAAAATATGTTGATTTGATATCTCAAAATGTGTTTTATTAAGTAAGTTCAAAAATTTTAAAGAAAAAAAATTCAAAATGTTTGATTTGTATTTCCTATATGCAAGGAGAGCTTAACATCTCTCTTACATATGGATTCATGTTGAGTATATTATAAATTGAGGAGCTTGACAACTCTTCTTTATATGATATACATGTGTAGGGGGAGCTTCACATCTCCTCTTATGCATTACATAATATGTGTTATGTGAGTTAGGGCTTGTCATCCCTTCTTCATGTAATGCATATGTGTAGGGAAGCTAACTTAGCGTCTTCCTCTTCATGAATGTATATCGCATATAAATCTTTATTGATTGTTTTGTATTACCCCTTCTTGCTCTTTTTGTTTTTGACAAAAAGGGGGAGAAAAATTTTGTTTGATTTGATTTTACTTTGAACCCTTTGTTGATGATTGACAAAAAGGGAGAGAAGTATTTGAGTATATATGCATGTTTTCATTGCTTAAGGGGGAGTAGTATTTGTCTTCCTTGTTATTTATGCATATAAGTTTTGTTTTGCAAATAGGAGAAAAAGATTTATTTTGTTTCATCTCCATCATTTGCATACATATTTATGAGCTTCATTGTCATATATTATTATTTATGTCTATGCATGAGTTAAGGGGGAGCTTCCTTGAAGCTTTACTTTAATCCATGCATATATAACTCCATGAGTTTTGTCATCATCAAAAAGGGGGAGATTGTTGGCCCAAAGGCCTATCACTCTAGTTTTGATGATGACCAACTTATGAAGTTATGTTTACTAATGATATTGTGTTTAATTAGTGACAGATTAATTATCAAGATCTTAGTAGGTGCATAGCTCAACAAAGGATAAAATATCAAGATTTGAAGCTAGCACGGTGTGATCCAAGGAGCTTTTGGATCAAGCTTGGACCAAGTCAAGAAGATGAGAAGCCTTCAAGGGATTGTTGGCCCAAAGGCCTTTCACTCTAGTTTTGATGATGATTAACTCATGTAGTTATGTGTACTAATTATCTTGTGATTTTAGTTTCAGTTTATTAATCAAGATATTAGTTGGTATTTAGCTTCAACAAGATGTATTGGAAGCTTGCACATGTTGATTCAAGAGTCCGCGCATCAAAAATCATACATTGCACTTGCTCGGTGAATCAAGAGTTTTTGGATCGAGCCGACTTGGAGATTGCGCTCTACAAGAAGACTTAGGTATCCATAGTTTTAGTTTGGGTTTAGATCCTAATTGTAAAGATTAGAATAGTATGATAAGCTCAAGTTCACAACACACACCTTTCATGTTTCGATTTTCGGTTTTAGGTTTAACCGATCTTGGTTTTCATGAATAGATTTTTTATCAAAACAAGTTTACATGGTTTATGTATATTAATGCATGCTTCAATTGTTTAGACAAACTTTGTTTGATAATCTATTCCATGTGTTTTATGTTTTGGTATTTACAACAAAACATATTTTTGGACTTAATGACAAAAATCATGATATATATATATGTTTCTTGTATATTGAATTTCTATTCATATACAATATGCTTCAAAGTGTTTAAATATCATATTTTTGTATCATGGATAAGTTTTAGACAATGTGTATTTTCTATTCAAAATACAAGGTTTTAGAAAATACAAGTTTTGGTTTTTGATAAATATGATAAGATACAAAAATAGTTTTAATTGCTTGATATTTGAGTCAAAACTTTTATCACATGTTTATATATCAATGCAAAATGCTAAAACTATTTTTGGGGTTTTTAGTAATTTATAAGAATTTATTTGACATTAATTTTCCTCAGATTTCAGACCTGACTTTTGTCTGCCAGGCTTGGCCGGTCGACTGGTACGGTCGACCGCACCAAAGAAGCCAGTCGACCGTTCCGGTCGACCGACGTGCACGGATACGTGCACGCTGGCTGACTCTGTATCCGGTCGACCGAAGCGGTCGACCGACGGAGAGCTGTTGGCTCTCAGGAATTCTCGGTCGACCGAGGCGGTCGACCGGTAGCCACAACGGTTCAGAATTTGACCATTGGGCGGTCGACCGGGCCGGTCGACCGGCAGGGTAAATCTGGCAAATATTCTGTAAACGGCTAGTTTTCTAAATTGCCTATAAATACCTCATTTGAGAGAGTTTTTCTCTAAGAATTTTTGGGCTAAAATTTTCTATCTCTCTGGTGTTTTTGCTGCAAGAAAAATAGGTTTTTGGATTCAAAGTGAACAATCTTTTGTGTTTTTGATTAGGGTTTGAAAAACCAAAGAAAAGGGATTTTGGGAAAAGCTTTTGTTTGAACTTCTATGTCTTGATTTCATTTGTTTCCCAAAGGTTTTTCTTTGAGTTGCTGGTTTCATATCCCTTGGTTTTCTCCACACTTGAGCTAAAAATCTACTATCTATATCTATAGGTTATTTGTGTGGAAGAAGAAGTTGTTTGTGGTTGTTGTTGTGACCACCAAATTGTAACCCAATCTTTTCTTAGCTTTGTGCTTTGGGTTGTATCCCTCTAGTTGAGAGGTGATCCTTGTATTGGTTGGTGATTGGGAGTTTGTTGTATTGGTTTGAAATTTGCCTCAAGGAGGAGGTTGTGATTGTTGGAGTTAGCCTCAAGGAGGAGGTTGTGTTGGTTGGCTTGATTTGTGCCTCAGGGAGGAGGTTGTAAAGAGAGGAGTTGGGTACTCCTTGTAAAGGGTCCTAAGTGGACGAGCTAGTGGAAATCCTTCGTGTGTCGAAGGCGGGGATGTAGAGCTGGGTGCTCGAATCTCGATAACATATCTTGTTGTTTGCGCTTGATCCATTGGCTCTCTCTATCTCTCTCTTTACTTTGTGCCTTGCCTTATTCATATTGTGCATTCATATTTGCTTGGCTTGGTTGTGTGTGAATCATTTGTTGATCACACTTGAGGGTAATTTGCATTAAGTTATTAAATTCCGCATTTAGTTCATAGATTAGCATTGTCACCTATTCACCCCCCCCCCATCTAGGTGACTTTTCAGGGAAGACTTCAAGAAGATGAAGACTTGTGTCTAGGTATAAGATTTAGTTTTTGTTTTAGTTAAAAATGTAAAGGATAGATAGTTGGTGGATTGCTCAAGTAGATATCACACACACACTCTTGATTTTATTGTCTTTTCATAAAAGATTTTTTAGTTTAGAAAAGATTTTTCATTTTGAAAAATATAAGTTTGGTTTTTGGTATTTCTCATATACTTATCTTTTAACCAAAACCAAGTTTAGAGCTTTATGACAAAAACATAGATATTTCATTATGATTGTGTAGTGGATCATATCCATACACACTATGCCTTAAAAGTATATCTTATTTTTGTATTTGATGAAGATTTGGAAAAATATGTTTTGGAAAATATTGTTTTAGAAAAATACAGTTTTTATCATGGGCCAAATATTTTCAAGTTACAAAAATAGTCCAATCTTTTATAACATGCCTTGATCTTGTGCAAGCATGTTTGTATATCAAAGTATATTGGTAAAACTATTTTTGTAAATTTTTTAGTATTTATGGGATTTTATTTAAGCCAAAAAGACAAACTTTTTTATCCCAGAAAAACTGTTTCAGGCTTCAGCCTAGTCGACTTAACTAGTCGACTATACCTGAAGTCGGTCGACCGGGTCGGTCGACCGACGTGCACAAACGTGCACGCCTGTGTGTACTGGTGGTCGGTCGACCGTGCCGGTCGACCGCTCCAGAGAGCAGTGCTCTCTGGAAAGTTCGGTCGACCGCACCGGTCGACCGTGCCTCCAACGGTCAGAAATCCGACCGTTGACGGTCGACCGGGCCGGTCGACCGGCAGTACTGACAGATCCCAACGGCTATATTTTTCTGGCCTATAAATTGGGGGGTCTTGTCATTGTTTTGCCACAAGATTTTGGAGTCTCTTAGAGCCAGTTTTTCCCAGACTTTTAAAAGGGTTTTCTCCACAAAATAGAGAGCAAATATTTCCTATCTAAAGGGAAGTTTTTATCAAGAGTGTTAAAAGAAAGTCTTTGAGTTTTCCTCCACCTTTCACATCCTTACTTTATCTCACACCACACTTGAGCCATCCATTGATTATACATCCTATAGGTGTGTTGTAGTGAGAGTGCTTTAGGTGATCAAAGTGTTGTGATCACCAAAGATTTTTCTTTGTTCTTTGAGGAGACGGGCAAGTGTGCTCGTGATTGCTTGGGTCCTAGTGAGGACTTGGTGTTTTCGGGTTCGAGTGCGAACTCGTGTTTGAGGTGCGGCATCGGCGAGCCGGTGGGCTTGCGGTGTGTACGGGACTAGGGAGTCCGAGGGCTTGTAGGTGTTGCGGCACCGAGGAGAGATCCATTGGGATCTTGCATAGTGAAAATCCTTCGTGTGTCGAAGGCGGGGATGTAGAGCAAGTGTGCTCGAACCTCGAAACATACCCTTGTGTTTGCGATTGCTCTCTCTCTTTGTCTCTTATTTATATCTTGCATTCAATTATTGTCTATCTTTATATGCTTGATATATTCATTTGTGCTTAATTGATATACTTGCGTGGGATTGTTGCTAACACTAGTATTCAACCAAGAGAGCCAACGCGGCACCTCAACCCATTCAAGGGGAATCTAGAGGAGTTTGTTCAGAGCCCTTCACGGGGAATTCGGCAACACTCTTGTGTTATACATAGTGTTTAGTGTAAATATTTTTATTTGGTCATAATTGCTTTTAGCTTCTGCATCATTTGCATAATTGATCATTAAGTGACCATTAGATTAGCCATCACCTATTCACCCCCCCTCTAGGTGATTTACAGATACACCACATAATCATCTGAAATGGCAGATCTTCTTTCCCTTTGAGATCTCCTCAAAGCTGCCGGTTGTAGTGGTTCTACAACATTTTCAGTGGCGATATCCTCATGAAGTGGTGAACCATTATCATTATGTTGTTCTGGTGACTCAGCTTGATGATCAAGTTGAGGGACAACAATTTTTCTTGAAGGAAAGGGTATTGGGATATTTACCCTTATCACTTCAAGATCCACCTTTCTTGGTTCATCACTCCCACTAATTTCGCCATTCTCAAGGAATCTGGCATTACCAGTTTCAACAATTCTGGTACTATGGTTAGGACAATAGAATTTGTACCCTTTAGACTTATCTGGATAACCAATGAAATACCCAGATATGATTCTTGAGTCTAATTTCTTTTCATGTGGATTATATATTCTAGCCTCTGCTGGACAACCCCAAACATGTAAATGTCTTAAACTAGGTTTCTTACCAGTTCACAACTCGAAAGGAGTTGTTGAGACTGCCTTACTAAGAACCCTGTTCAAGATATACATAGCAGTCTTTAAGGCTTCATTCCACAATGAATTAGGTACATTAGAGAAGCTCATCATGCTCCTAACCATATCCATAAGTGTCCGGTTTCGCCTTTCAGCAACTCCATTCTGCTAAGGCGTACCTGGCATTGTGTATTGAGCACAAATGCCATGCTTTTCTAGAAATTTGGCAAATGGGCCAGGATTCTGTCCTGACTCATCGTATCTTCCATAATACTCACCACCTCGATCTGATCTCATGATTTTAACTTTTCTATCTAATTGTCTCTCGACTTCTGTAATGAACACCTCAAGGATGTCAACAGCCTGAGACTTTTCATGAATTAGATATACATAAGCATAACGAGACAGATCGTCTATAAAGGTGATAAAGTATCTCTCTCCCGTAAAACATGAAATAGAGAGTGGTCCGCAAATGTCTGTATGAATAATCTCAAGAAGCTCTTTGCTTCTTGTGGCACCTTTCTTGGTGTGTTTGGTTTGCTTTCCTTTTATGCAATCCACACACACTAAAATCAGTAAAGTCTAGGTTATCTAAAATCTCATTCTTCACTAATCTTTCAATTCTATCCCTGGAGATATGCCCCAGTTGTCTATGCCACAAGATAGAAGATTTTTCATCAATTAAGCCACGTTTAGAACCAACATTCGAATGCAGGGTTAAAAGAGATTGTGCAAACTCATAATTCAAGGAAATTTTATACAAACCATCACATAAAATTTCATGTCCAACTGAAATTGAATTAAACATCAAATTGAGTTTTCCACAACTAAATAAAACTGAATATCCAACAACATCTAATTTGGATAAAGACATTAAATTCCTAGAAATCGAAGGTACATAAAAGGTATCTACAAGATCCATCTGATGACCCGTCTCTAAGAGTAGTCGATAAGTTCCAACATTCTCGACCTCCACTTTGAGACGGTTCCCTATAAAGACAAATCTTTCACTTTCCTTCGGTTTCCTGGTTGTAAGGAATCCCTGCATTGAATTAGTTATGTGATTTGTGGCTCCAGAGTCAATCCACCAAGTATTAGAAGGAACTTCAGCAAGATTTGATTCATAACATACAAAAGAAAGATTCATACCTTTCTTTTCGAACCAAGCCTTTCTCTTGTTGCAATCCTTCTTCACATGTCCTTTTCTGTCACAAAAGTAGCATTTGACAGTGAAACTCTTTCCATGACCCTGGCTACTTTCCCCAGGTTCATTCCCTTTCTTTGGTGGAAACCTCTTACCTCTTTCATACTTTCCCTTCTTATGTATAGCTCCTTGAGTTACTGCCAACACCGAGTGATGTCCTTCTTTCCTCAGTCTCACTTCCTCTTGAATGCAAATATTAGTCAGTTCATTCAGATTCCACTTATCCTTATGAGTATTATAGTGAATCTTGAATGGTCCGAATTGAGGAGGAAGTGAGTTGAGGATGAACTGTACCAAGAAGGATTCATCTACTTTCATTCCCAGTGTTCCTAACTTCGCAGCTTTATCAGTCATATTGAGGATATGTTGTTGGACTCCTCTATTACCATCATATTTCATGGTAGTTAACTCAGCCATAAGAGTGCCAGCCAATGACTTATCAGCAGATTTAAACTAGTCTTTTACAGCAGTTAAAAGTTCTGAAGCGTTAGCAGTCTGAGGGAGTGAAGTTTTGATATTGTTGGCAATGGTCATTTTAATGAACATGAGACTGAGTCTGTTCTACCTTTCCAGGCTTTAGCATGACTAATCTGATCTGCTGTACTTTCAGCAGTGATTTCCTCTGGTTTCTCAACTAGTAGATCCATGTCAAGATCCAGTACACCCAGTGTGAATTGGACATGTTCAAACCATTCAGAAAAGTTTGTACCATCCAGGGCTGGAATGCTAGATGCATGAGAGTGAAGGAAAGTGAGAACGTTCACTGAAACAAAATAGGACAATGCTCACATTAAGGCCTCGAATCAATACAAAAGCATTAAATTTTATGAAGATGAACTATTGATATCACTTTGATTTCTCCTTTGGGCGAAACCTAAGCATATCCAGTGTTCACTCTACAGGTGAGACCTTTTATCACCTATGTAGGTCTAATATAATTTATGCCACCTAGACAGTAAGTCATGTTACCTTTGGGTATCCAATTCTACACCACTGAGTTGCATAAATTACACTACCCTACCCGGTTCGTAGTTATTTGAAAGAGACTTTCCTTTGGGCGAGTCCCAATCTCCTAACTAGAACCGCCACCGAGAATATTATTGACTTTAATGTCACCCTTATTGACAAATCTTTTATGTAGTTGTATATTCATAAGGCTCACTAATGTAGGTCACTTTGGCAACTACTAAATCAATAAACCATATGAATATAAAACTAACCAACAATATTCTCTAACCTTTTATTTGAGTTATTCTATAATACTCCAATATTGTCACTTGACCAATTCAATCAATATTAACACAATAACATTATATGTGTAACATACATTTATGATTGAACTAAACAAACATTAGTCGACTGGTCAAGGTAATCCTAGTCGACTATAAAGGTAAGACTAGTCGACTAGGGGCAAGGCAAGTCGACTATAAATTAAAGGTTAGTCGACTAAGGCAAAGCAAGTCGACTTCTGTAATAAAGGTTAGTTGACTGACAGAGAAATAGAGAACCACACACCTCTCGGGTCAACTTGTTAGTCGACTAGGTAAAGGGGTTAGTCGACTATACTAATTATTAGTCGACTAACCAAAAGATCAAGTCGACCGACAGTAAAATACAAGAGAGCCTTTATTTCCCTGGGAGGAGGCCTAGTCGACTAGTATTGTGGGCAAGTCGACTAGCAGTCGGTGAAACAGAACACTTATAACTGTTTATCGACTAAAGCCATTAAAATTACAATTAGGGTTTATTATACTAATTATTATCCCAGATTTGCACAATTAGTGGAATATTGAATATTAATAGAATTTCGAAGAAAAGCCAATAAATCCTCTTTAAAATTCTACAATTGAATGATCAAAATTTGCTTTTGAAACAGTTAATCATAAAACCCTAATTTGTCCATAATCAGTATTCTGAGATGTATAGATTCTTAACCAAGCTCTGATACCAAATGTTAGATTAAAAAAAAAAAAAAAAAACCTTAAAGAACTTCATGATAATGAAATCATGTATCAAGGATCTAGAATCCATACATCTCAAGAACAAATTTACAATAAATACATACCTGAAGCCATATGAATGATTGATGAAGGTGGATTGATGTAGATCTCAATCTCTTTCTTTTCTCCTTGCAAAAATCCCAATCTGTAAACACTTTCTTCTCTCTGTCTCTTTTTCTTTTCACAAAATCCAAAAACTGAAAAGTGATGGATGCACAAAAAAAAGGGGTTTGTTTTCCTATAATGGAGGAGAGAAGAGGGTCTACATATTGCAAATAACCATATGGAGAAAACCACCCATCATGGCCCTTAATCTCCTATATAGTTATTAAACTTATACAAATGTAACCTTTATATTTGGGCATGCATAATATCAGTTAGGCTATGATTATGGAATCTAATTAACAATAAAAGGTTAGTGGGCCACTTAATGTGAGACTAACATTTTACTCTTCCTCACTATATTTGAATTACTTATAGCTATTGCATTGTTATTGTTTTAGTTGTTATTATAGCTATATTGTTTCATTCAATCAAAATTAAGCATAAATTATTGTAAATTGATTTCAAACCCTATTCGCCCCCTCTAGGGTTGCCACATTTTCTTCAATTTTTAATCAATATTAATAGAATATTTATCTTTATCCATTTTTCATAGATTGAAATTTTTTGCAATAATAATATTGCCCTTTTTTCAATTCAGCAAGAATTGAGTCTATTTGAAAACGTATTGTATCACAACTTGTTCTTACCAAGAAAAAAAAATTGCAAAACCAACATAACTGTTCATAAATTAAGAAATATTAAATAAATTTAAATAATTAGAATGTGAGATAAAATAATACTTAGAACTAGAACTAGGAAGCACATGAATTCTTATTCTATATATCATAGCAGCAAATTTTAAGTTTATACCGCTTGAGTCAATTATCACCTACACCAACTATCTCTTGCTACGTCAAACATATAACTTGCTTTAATCTTCTGTCTTAAGCCCCAAGGTCCCATTTTTAAACTTGTATACATTTATACCCATTTTTTTCAGGTGTAACACTTTACATCTTTCTTGGCATAACGTCATATGGGTATAATATGTTTTATACGCAGTAATACTAGAATCTTTTACTCAGTTGTTAGGTTTTTTAGGAGTAGAAGATAAAAATGTTATAATTTTTTAATTTAAGAATTTCTTATGCCTAAATTTTTGGGTATAAAATTTTTTTTTTTTTTTTGGTATAAGAGACATAGATTAATATTGAGTGAATTTTAAGGTGAGTGGTAGGTACATGAGAAATAAAAGTGCGTATACCATCTTAATCCCTATTCCAAACAGACTTAAAGAAGAGCCTAAAATGTGAAGTTTTCCTTTCGACATACAAGAAATCCGATGTATAAACTATGCAATGAAGTACTTAAACTATGTATAGGTCCTTTGTAATAGGTACCAAGGATAAGCACTTGACCCGTAAATTATGGTACTAAAATTATTATATAAGAATCAAGCAAATCCGTCAGATCCTCTAAAAGAAATCATTTTTGATGTAGAGAAGAAGCCTACCGAAGATATTACCGAGTAGAAACATGTACAAGTGGCACAAAACCTTTCTCTAAATCCCTCTAATTTGCTACAAGGGACTGAACACTATTTTTTGAATTGTCTCGCAGAATTAACTATTGTTGATTAAGACAACTACTTTTAAGCAGACTAATGCAATTGTTAACAAGCTTCTTGTGAAGACTAATGCTTTCTTTGCAATAGATTAATCTCACACAGCAAGTACATAAATCCCCCACCATCCATCTATGTTTTTTGACGAACCCACAAGAGTTATTATTTCATATTTTATTTTGAACGACACCCAACTGTTTGAATGAAAATATTGTGTAAACCTTTTGAAGTTTGAACAGCAATCCATATATATATGGTACCAAGTTAGCATCTTCTTCTTTGTCTCTCCCACTCTTCTCTGACTCTCTCAATGGATCCTTCCAAAGGAAATGAATATGCAGCACCAGGACCAGGCCCTGCACCTCCATCAGTGACAGGGTTCCTAGTAAATCCTGCAATACCTGTAAACTGGTCTACAGGTCTCTGTGACTGCACAGAAGATTGTGGCAACTGTAAACTCCCAATTTACATCACATATATATGATCATGTATTGTACTGTTATTTACTCTAGTCTTCTCATCTCTGATGATGTATATGCATGTTTTGTTGCAGGTTGCATGACTTGCTAGTGCCCATGTGTAACCTTTGGGCAAATTGCCGATATCGTTGACAGAGGCTCACCTTGTATGTAACTATTTAAACTTTGTTTCTCATATTACTTCAATCACAAATATATAATGCACTAGGATAGTAATGAAAAGTTGTTGCTACTGGTTGCAGTTTGCGGGGTGAGTGGAGCACTGTATGCACTCATAGCAGTCTTGACAGGCTGCCGGTGCATCAACTCCTGCTTCTATCGATCGAAACTCAGGGCACAGTATGGTTTGCCAGAAAGCCCATGTCCTGATTTTCTAGTTCATTGCCGCTGCGAAGCGTGTGCTCTGTGTCAGTCCTATAGAGAATTGAAGAATCGCGGCTTTGAGATGTCATTAGGAGAGCAATCCCACATTCATGTGTCACATAAACACAGATCTTAGTAATTACTATATTGATGTCCTAATTTGCTTTGCAGGGTGGCATGGTAACATGGAAAGGAGAGGTCAGGGTTATGGGCCTGTTGCTCAACCACCCTCGGTACAAGGAGGCATGACGCGTTAGCTTGGGATACTTGATCCTTTGTTTCGAGTGTTGTGAAGCTTCAAGTTGTGATCTTACCTCACAGATTAATTTGATGTTTGAATGTTGTGGAGAACTTCTGTTTTGATTTGTTCTGTTTCACTATTTGTAACTAGTAAATTCTTGAATAAAATGTATGCCAGTGTGTATTATTGATGCACCTGAATGAGCAAATAATATGTATTGTTTTTTCTCCTTTCTACCATTTCTCAGTTTTCCTTCTATGATACATAATGCCGCTGCAACTGTTGCACCAATTTAAATTTTGGTAATTTCAGCTAAATCGTCTTGATCTTGAAGAAGTCATTCGAGAATCAAGGAAGAAAATCATAGCAAGTTGGTTAGAATGATAGCTGATATCATGAAAAAGAATCGTGAGAAGGTGTGAAATATTCATGACCAATCCCAATATATGTAACACCTAGGGACAACAAGGGGAGTTATATGGCTCCATATTCAACATCTGGATATTGCAAAGAATATAAATAAGTGGAGAAATACTTTGATTGGTTATATTGATGGGAATAAATCGTTTTATTCTCATCTCAAAGCTTGTGTTAGTAGGCTCTGGAAACCTAAATGCTCCCTTGATATTCATTGAGGAGAAAATGATTTTTTTCCTCTTTAAATTTGGAAGAAAAGAAGAAAGTCAATTCGGATTGCAAGAGGTATCTTGGCTCTTTAATGGTAGGCTCGTATGTACTGAAACTGTGGAAAATGTAGGTTTGGATATTGAGATCTAATAGCCCCAGTTCCTATCTGGGTATCTACCCACACCTCAAACTCCATATTAATCTATTCACCAGGTTAGTATCATTGCCCTATCTTCTAAATCCACATCTAGATTTGCTACCATCATGAATATTAAATTGTTCTGGCCATGAATCAGTATATCATAGTCTGATTTGGTAATTTATTAATTGATTCTTATATTGTTTTGACATTCTCGTTAGGACTTTATCTTGTTTCAAGAGGAGAAGATGATTCAAGAAAATCCAATTGAATTGAAGAAGAAGATAGCTTAAAGCAGAAGAAGTAAATCAAAGTTGAGCGGTTTCCTTTTCAGGCACTTATGCGTTCTCTTTTTTGGAGGAGTACGAATAGAATTCAAATTCTATTCCATGAAGCTTTATTTTTAAAGATTGAAGGATTTAGAATTTTTCTAAATCAAGAAGATCAACTCCAAATAGGATTGATCAAGATTCTTCAAACATCTAATGATAAAATCATCTCATAATCCAAATAAGAATTGTATTGTAAAATTCTATAAACAAAGGTTGTAACTCAGCATTGTAAAATATGGAGAAGACACAGAAAAAGGTGAAGAAAACTAAGAAAGAGGGGAGCAAGATGAAGGTGCATAGAGAGAAAGAAATACTTTTGTAATTGAGGTCTAAATTAAAGGAGAAGGTGAATACTCTTGTTGCATCAAAAGGAAGATTAAATCTCTTTATATTAAGTTTATTAATAAAGCTCTCTCAAGTTCTGTCCCCATGGATATAAGCCAAGTTTAAGTCGAATTATATTACATCCTCATGTTATTTCTTATGCTCCTTTGTCTAGGTATAACTAGCTTGTTTTACAGCAGTTTTTCTTTTGCAAGAATTGTCATATTGCCAAGTTTCGCAAATATCGATCCCGAGAGTAACAAATTGGTGTCATAGAGCGCTGATTTGTTACAACAATTAAAATCAGAGCTAAATGCTGACAAAGCATGATATGTCGAAGATAGGAGGTTCTACAACAAAGTTCGAGATCGTAAAATTCAATAACAAAGAAAACTTCAGTTTATGACAAAAGAGGGAGAAAACGTTAGTGGTGCAACAGGGTCTTCATAAGACCTGCAGGGTAAGTTATCAAAACCTGCAGGTGCATTAAACGACGATTGAGAGGAGATAGATTTAAAGGTGACAAATACGATCCAATTATGTCTCACAGACGAGGTGATACATAACGTGATATATGAAAAAACGGTTACATGGTCAAGGTTAGAAACGTTGTATATAACGAAAAGTCTCTACAATAAGTTATATCTCAAGAAATAACTATATGGGCTAGTATGAACGAAGGGACTGAACATACACCTAGAGGGGAGTGAATAGGTGTACGGCTAATCTAATGAACAATAATGCGAAATTAAAAACTTTAATGCAACACACTTAGTATAACTAACAAGTGTAGCCGAATTCCCGGTGAAGGGCTCTGGACCAATTCTTCTTGATTCCTCTGAATAAGAGTTGTGGTGCTATATGAAGCTCTCGTAGTTAAACACAAGTGAGCCACATAAACAAACACAACCAAGCATATAAATATGATGAGCAATATGAATGATGCGAGACACAGTGTAAGAGAGAGTTAGAGAAAGTGGATCAAACGCAAACACCGAGATATGTTTAGAGGCTCGAGCACACAGCTCTACGTCCCCGCCTTCACACAGAAGTATTCTACTAAATCGTCCACACAGGATTTCCCACACAGGGAACCTCCACTGAAGATTTTGGGCAATACAATTACCGGGAGTACACAACTTCTCTCTCAAATACAACACAACCTCTATACTTAGAGGCTAGGCACAAAGCCACCATAATATCAACCTCACAATATAGGTATAGGCACTTATTCAACAATCACAATCTCCTCTACACTTAGAGGGATTCCAAACCAACCTCCACACTCAACTCTACACAAGAGAGATTCAACAACAAGGAAAAGAGGTTTACAACTCAAGGTGATCACAAAGACCACAAACCCAATCTTTTCTCACTAAACAAAGATCATATAGATAGGATAGAAATAATAAGCTCAAGTGTGAGAAAAAAAGTGTTTGGAACAAAGAAAAATGCTTGGGAAAAACTCCAAATAGATATAGAATTTTTAGACCAAAAATCAATTCCCAAAAGACTACATTTTCTTTGAATTTCTAAAACTTTAAAAACAAATAAAGAATAAGAATTTTGAGCCCAAAACTTTTGCTAAAAAAACTCTTTAAGTATGTAAATTTTTCTCTATTGAAAACTTGTTAAAAACAACTCTTGAATGGGGTATTTATAACCCCCAAGAAAATCTGCCCATTGGCAGCTGGAAAGGGCCAGATGCCCTTCCGGGTGACCGGCCGGTCGACCGGCCAACGGTCAATAATGTGACCGTTGAGCCCAGCGATCGATTGTCGGTCGACCGTGCCAGATCAGAGAGCAATTGCTCTCTGACCGGTCGATCGGACCGGGCCAAAGCTCACGGTCGACCGCCCCCACCCGAGAGTGGGGTGACTTCAGTCGGTCGACCGCACGGTCGACCGGCCAAGCCAACTTGGCCTTTGTGCACGTCTGGTGCACATCGGTCGATCGGGTCGGTCGACCGCCAAAACCTAATAGGTATTTTTTAGGATTTAAAAACTAGTCTTTTTAACTTCAATTAAATCCCATAAAATTACATAAATTTCACAAAAATAGTTCTTGTTATATCTTTGAAATACAAACATGTTTGAGTAAAAATCAAACCATGTTACAAATATTTTGAACCATTTTTGTGACTTGAAAATTTTACCTTAAACCAAAAACCGTATTTTCCAAAACTTAAATTTTTGGAATGGAAATCCGATTTTTCCAAAACACATGTAAATACAAAAATATGATATTTAAACAACTTTGAAGCATATAGTATATGGATTGAATCCAATATACATGAAAAAGATATATATCAATATTTTTGACATTAAATCCAAAAATAGGTTTTGTCTAAATACAGAACTCCAAACACATGAATAGTGTATCAAAATAAGTTTTTCTAAAATGATGAAGCATATATGTATATAGATCAAATCTAATATATATTAAATCATGTAAACTTGTTTTGATTCAGTTCTATTCATGAAAACCAAGATCGGTTAAATCAAAAATCAAAACCAATAAACATGAAACTCAAAACAAGTGTGTGTTGTGAACTTGAGCATATCACACTATCTAATTTTTACAGTGGATCTAAGCTAAATCTTAACTAAACAAACCGAAGTCTTCTTATAAAACGCCGTCTCCAAGTTAACTCAATCCAAACGTGATTCCCCAAGCTTGACTCCACCGAGTGTTAGATGTGAACTTTGACGCTCGAGCTCTTGAATCACCATGTGAAAGCTCCAAAACACCTTTGTTGAAGCTAATCACCTACTAATATCTTGATTAAATATCTGAAATTAAATATCACAAGATTATTAGTAAACTATAACTATATGAGTTAATCATCATCAAAACTAGAGTGGAAGGCCTCTGGGCCAACAATCTCCCCCTTTTTGATGATGATAAAACTCATGGAGTTATATATGCATAGATTAAAGTTAAGCTTTAAAGAAGCTCCCCCTTAACTCATGCATAGCAATAAACAATAAGATATGCAATGAATGTTAAGCATGAATATGCATAAACATGCACAAAACAATGAAAGAAACATGCTCTTGATGCCAACTTTTTAAATAAATTACTTTTCCCTTTTCTTTAAAATAGACATGTTGTTAAATACAAATTGAAAATAAAAACTTATAGTAAACATGTTCTTTAAATAATTGCTCTTGATACCAATAAAAATTTCAATTGAAAGCTTATCAATAAGAGCAATAAAAGCTCTTGATACCAATTGAAAGATAATCAATTAAAACTCTTGATACCAACAAGAAAAATTTTAATAACAGTTCTTGATACCAACAAAACAAAACAACAACAAAATATGTTCTTGATACTAATATCCATACTTTTGATACAAATATCAACAAAACATAAAAACAAACTCTCTTGATACCAATATGAAACAAACTTTGATATAAATTTATAAATAAACATGCATATATACTCAAATACTTCTCCCCCTTTTTGTCAATTATCAACAAAGGGATTAAAGAAAACAATAAAATAATGTTCTCCCCCTTTTTTTCTGAAACAAAAAAATCAATAAGGGGTGAAATCAAATCAAAACATTATTATACCAATTATAAAAAAAATATCAATTTAGTGCATCATGATACCAATTAAAATAAATAAAATATACCAATTGAAAGTACATAAAACAAATGTTTTTAATATAAATTTAAATAAACATGCATATATTATACCAATTGATAGTAAATAAAACATTTTAAAGAAATCAACCAAAAAAATTTTGATATCAATTGAAAGATGTAAACATGTAGGTAATCTTGATACCAATTGTAAAAATTAGTATCAATTGAAAATATTTTACACTTTTGATACCAATTTGAAAAATATAAACCAATCTTTTTGTCAAACACTAAACTCATTTTACAATAGAGAAACTAAATAGAGAATAATATCAATTTAATATTTTTGATACCAATATTGAAAATGAAATATATATCAATTGAAAATAATGAAAACATATACCTATTGAAAACGATTTTCATTAGGAGCGTATGATACCAAAAAAAACCAATATCATTTTTCAATCATTTTTCAACATAAAGTGTGGGAGTAAAATACCAAAGGTAAACAAAACCAATTAAAAGGTGAAAGATGAATTTTCTCCCCCTTTATGAAATACCAAACAAAATGATGCAAAAGCTTGTATAAGATACCAATTGAAAAATAATCAATTGAAATATAATAGTCATTTAAGGAATCAAGCTTAGCAAAACCAAAATTTGTGCTCAAAGATATAGATATATAGTAAGCACAAATAAAATATATATATGAAAATTTAAAAACCAATCAAAATTGATACTATTTGAAGTGTAAGTTTTTATATATGTATGCTTAAACTTAAAATAATATGAGTATACAAAAAGAATGTCAATAGCGATACCAATTGAAAAGATACAATGATATCAATTGAAAACACAATAAGATCAAGTGTATAACTCATACTTCCTACTACTTATTTCATGCACATGCTTTAAATAGATTTTCAATTAAGAGCGTACAAGGCATAGTCGCCCAACCAACCGCCCATAGAAAGGTAGGGGTTTTCAAAAATAATTTTGATAATAATATAACACGTTTGAAAACTCTACCATATGAAGAATACGAGCTAGTTATATGAAAAATTTGTAAACTAGTACGAAATCATTCAAGTAAGGAATAAAACAAAAAAAAATTCCATGAAAATATGAAAATCACATGATCATCCAACACTCAAGGGTCTATAAAGCATATATCGTCTCATGAAAATAAATCATGAGTAAAAAAAAATGATGTGAGTGTACAAGTTTTTGTGAAAGACATAGTCATGAAAATAGGCAATCAAGCTCAATATGAATTCCTTAAAAACATGAAAATCATCAAAATAATTTAATTTTTAAGGTATATGTATGTTTTGTACAAACTAGTGTATACATACATATTCAAATATAAATGAGTCCACAAAAGTATATGCATAAAGGCAAGTGGCTCAAGGATGTATATGTATAACTTATTAGTTTAGGCAAAATAGACATATATAAGAAGTTTAAACATAAACATGAAAACATGTCAAAAATATGGAATACAAGTCAAAATGTATGAATCATCAAAACTAGACTATACTAGTACATCTAATTGGTACAAATGAGCATTTAATCACAAACATATAATAATCTATTTGTGGCTCACTAATTGTACAAGTATATATCTAAGTTTTAATGAAAACTAACATCTAAACATGTAGTCATAACATGAAGCATAGAAATCAAAACAAAACTTATATGATCATTATGATAAATGAACATGCAGTAGATCTATGATATACACAATAGCTAAACAAATGTGAGAACACAAAATATGGGTCCATATAAACATAGGTGTCTCAAATACTAATCATGTATATCACTAATCTAAATATCATGACCTTTAACATCTTAATTATAAAACATCAAAACATGCTAAAAATGAATAATATGAAAAACATGTAAACATAAATAAGAACTTAGAGATCATTACTAAAACCATGAAGGTACATCTCTATGTCTCCAAACCAAGGTGGTCCTCCCACCAAACTCCCCTTGAAAGTGATGCATCCAAATAGTCCTCTTTAAGCTCGGAACGCATCCACCTCAAGGCACCATCACTTTCACGTCATGTGAGAGCCCACACCTATATCAAGTAAAATAAGAGTGGTCTTTGGTACCCATACTCTTTTGGGACCATAGGGGTTAGCTCCTTTCCTAACCCAAACAAACTTATTTGCTAAATTTACATCATGTATCTTATCAAAACAAAATTTAGCAAGGTGGCCCTTACGTCCACAATGTGTACAAGTGTACACATGAGCATACAAAGTGTTATGGGTGTGTATGTGAGGAGCATGTGTATGCCGTGGTTTGTGTGCATGCATAGATAGAACTTATTTCTTTCGAAACATAGATTCCAAACGTGTATGGTTCAAAACACAATGGCTCAAAGTGGAGCCCAAATAATCCACACTCTTCTTCAAAACATTTATATCATTTTAAATACTAGAAGATAAAGTGGAACATGCAATAGGTGAGCTAGATGATGAAGCTACACTAGCATAGCAAACATGAGAATCTAAATCATTTTTCAAAGAAATATTTTTTTTCGAAACCAAATCCAAATCCTTTGAAATAGAAGCAATTTTGTTTTTCAATGATTCATTTTCTTTTACAACAAAATCAACTTTTGAAGATAAAGCCTCATTTTTCTTCAAATATTTTCACAATTATTTTTATTTTTCAAAATCTTGTTTTCATTTAGAGCAAGATCAAATTGGAATTTAAGTGAGTCACGTTCACTTGAAATCTCATCTCTTTCTTGCAAAGTAATCTCAAGTCTAGAAGATAAATTTTTATTTCCTCTTTTAATTCAAAGTTATCCTTTTTCAAAAGTTTATATTTTGAAATCAAATTTTCACAATTTTTAGCTAGTTCATTATTTAAGGCATGTGCATTCATACATTCATTACATTAAGAACTAGTACTAACATCTAGTTGATTATCCGAATGTACCTCAAGGGAGTCATTCTCTTGGACCATGAAGCACCATTCGTTGGACTCGTCTCGACTAGATTTCCTCTTCTTATTGATAAATGTTTGTAGCTCGGGAGATGTCAAAATGTTCCACACTGCAAAAGCGGAATCATAATGAGAAAACACATGTAAATATTTTTTATCAAGAGATGCTCTAAGTGCCTTCAGGGCTAGTGCATTGGCCTCTATATGCTTGCTATCACTAAGGTAGGATTCCTTAGTAATGGTAAGATAAACTTTATAACCTAGGGCTTTTAAATGACAATTCATAAGAACCTTCCATATATCAAGTCTAGAGATATCAAACATGGGAGGGATATCCATGAGTGCAAACAAAATGTATGCAAATGCAAATGATAGATTAGCAACCAAGATCACACTCGTAGGTGGTTAAACCTAATATCAGGAGCGTAGGCTCTGATACCAATTGAAAGTACACCTAGAGGGGGGGGTAAATAGGTGTACGGCTAATCTAATGAACAATAATACGGAATTAAAAACTTTAATGCAACACACTTAGTGTAACCAACGAGTGTAGCCGAATTCTCGGTGAAGGGCTCTGGACTAACTCCTCTTGATTCCTCTGAATAAGAGTTGAGGTGCTATATGAAGCTCTCATAGTTAAACACAAGTGAGGCACACAAACAAACAAAACCAAGCATATAAATATGAATGAGCAATATGAATGATGCAAGGCACAATATGAGAGAGTTAGAGAAAATGGATCAAACGCAAACACCGAGATATGTTTCGAGGTTGAGCACACAGCTTTACATCCCCGCCTTCACACAGAAGGATTTTCACTAACTCGTCCACACAGGACTTCCCACACAGGGAACCTCCACTGAGGATTTTAGGCAATACAATAACCGAGAGTACAAAACTCCTCTCTCAAATACAACACAACCTCTACACTTAAAGGCTAGGTACAAGCCACCACAATATCAACCTCACAATAGAGGGATAGGCACTTAGCCAACAACCACAATCTCTTCTACACTTAGAGGGATTCCAAACCAACCTCCACACTTACCTCTACACAAGAGGGATTCAACAACAAGGAAAAGAGGTTTACAACTCAAGGTGATCACAAATACCACAAACCCAATCTTTTCTCACTAAACAAAGATCCTATAGATAGGATAGAAATGATAAGCTCAAGTGTGAGAAAACAAAGTGTTTGGAACAAAGAAAAATGCTTGAAAAAAACTCCAAATAGATATAGAATTTTTAGACCAAAAACCAATTCCCAAAAGACTATATTTTCTTTGAATTTTCAACACTTTAAAAATAAATAAAGAATAAGAATTTTGAACTCAAAACATTTGCTAAAAAAACTCTTAAGTATGTAAATTTTTCTCTCTTTAAAACTTGTTAAAAACAGCTCTTGAATGGGGTATTTATAACCCCCAAGAAAATACCCATTGGCAGCTGGAAAGGACCAGAATGCCCTTCTGGTCGACCGGCCAACGGTCAAAAATGTGATCGTTGAGCCCAGCGGTCGACCGTCCGATCGACCGTGCCAGATCAGAGAGCAATTGATCTCTGATTGATCGACCGCCCGGTCGACCGGGCCAAAGCTCACGGTCGACCGCCCCCACCAGAGAGTGCGATGACTTCAGTCGGTCGACCGCACGGTCGACCGCCAAGCCAACTTGGCCTTTGTGCACGTCTCGTGCATATCGGTCGACCGACTACAGGTCTAATCGACCGTCCCGGTCGACCGCCAGAGCCTGGCAGGTACTTTTAAGGATTTAAAAACTGGTCTTTTAACTTCAATTAAATCCTATAAAATCACATAAATTCCACAAAAATCAGTTCTTGTTATTTCTTTAAAGTACAAACATGTTTGAGTAAAAATCAAATCATGTTACAAACATTTTGAACCATTTTTGTGACTTGAAAATTTTACTTTAAACCAAAAGCCGTATTTTTCCAAAACTTGAATTTTTGTAATGGAAATCCGATTTTTTCAAAACACATGTAAATACAAAAACATGATATTTAAACAACTTTGAAGCTATAGTATATGGATAGAATCCAATATACATGAAAGAGATATGTAACGCCCCGATCCTAAAGATACGGAGACGTTATGGCGACGCATATACGCGAGGAAAATACCCCACGTATACACGCTAAGCCTCAATTGTAACCTGAACAAGCTATAAATCAGAACTAAAATAATCATCGATCACTGCAATAATACATATAGTCAACCACGCATGATATCATATGAATCAAGAGCAAGAATAGTGACTGGAATAAGAACTGAGCTGATATGACAAGAATCAGGAAGTAATATGAAAGCTAAAAAGATAAGAGTACCAGAATAGAATAGGAAGAAGCTCCAGCTATTCGCGAAGCATACGGCCTCAACGAACACCTGCACAAAGGAAACCAACCGTCCAATAGCTGGACGTGCAAACCCAGGGTCGTCAGAACGCGACCATAATGAGTGTGTGTGTAAAGGGGAAACAGCTCGTGCAGAAGAAACCATGTGCATATATAATAGTAGGAACAACTGCAGATAGAAAGACTAAATAGCACAATAAATAACTGAACAGTAGCACATAAGATAAAAACAGGAATACAGGTGGAAGATAACTGGCACAACTGTAAATATGCAATCAATGTCAAGGCGTGAAATCTATCACATGTCACTAGGTTGGCATACAATCTGGTCCAAGTCATGGTCACAGGTCTGGTCCTGGTTATGGTCATATGTCTATCACAGTGATATATATGTACAGTTAGATGATTGTGGTCAGTTACAATTCAAGAACAGTTTATTTCCATTTATTATGTCAGCGAACACCAATTGCCACCTGTAATAGACGCATCCCATACTACGCCTACTACATGTGTAAATCGATATCCTATGTTATTGAAATTAGTGGAAGAGACTTTGTCCATGCTTTAGGTGGGTTCCGTACATACCCGGAACCACGGCCCAATCACCTGGCGCTGAACCAGGTCCTACCGCTAGGTAGTCAATAACAATAACAATAACAATGTGTCAATACAATGACAATATGGACAATACGGGATGTCAGTCATCCCCCGGAACCCTGCAGTGGAACCGTATCTCGGCTGCGCAACCTGTATCCTAGGTCCACCCAAAATACAGACGCTGTCTCCTCCATCAATTTTCCCAATCCCAGTGTAAGTTGTCAATTTATATTATTATTTAATTCAGTTCACTCAGTCAATGTATATTATTATTTATAACCATCAATATCCATGCCATGTCAATTACTGGGACGATACAGTAACAGTAACAATATCAATGTGACAATGACAATATGAACAGTATTACCGTATAAACGGTAGAACAATATAACAATGAAAGTGTTACGGTCCAACAATATTTTCCCAGTAACTTTCAATAACATGGATCTATACAATAACAGTAGATAATACTCAATAGCCAGTCTCATCTAGAACTGATGGATATCTCATATGCCTGTACTGCATATAACAATAGTCAATCTCAATAGTCATCATGAACCTAGCCTCAAATATTAATCCATGTCAAAGTGATCCGGTACAGTAACCCACCAGTCTAATGATCCAATAACCAGTTCTCTCATCATGTCAATCTACTCTAATCCTCGGGTCACCAATAACAGAGATCAAACAGTAAAAGCCATCAAACTCTGAATATATAATATCACCGATATCGATGGATTTACTTTCACAATAATTCTATCCCCTATTACTGAGTAACAGCAATAAATAGCAGTCTATCGGTATCCTCAAGATCAACTAATATAACAGACACCAAGATCACAAGTAAGGAATGGAAATGTCCTCCAGGAACTGCAATCTAAATTGTTCACCTATAAGTCAATACTAATAACTCATCCATATTCAAATAATATAATCAATCGGTACATCGACGAACTCTAGCTTCCAATAATCCGAGTCATTGCAACCAACTCTTATTTCCAATAGTTACTTGATCCCTAAGTACCAACCCACATCGAGTAATCTGATACGGTAACTATCATTCCAGCATATATCCATAATTCAGTACTAGTCCTCTCACTCCATCCATCCACTCTGATTCCCCAGCCTTCACAATTCCCTCTTCTATTAGGATCAATCATAATATCCCAACACTCAGTATCGCAACATATACATGCATCTAAGTTCTATTAGATCAAGTCATTACCACTAATATCCATCTCAACCACCCTCATGCTACATCTTGTTATGTCTACAACAATACTCTAGATATACATAGGACAAACATGGGGGTTCTAACATGTATCAAGAATCATGCATATTATTATCCTATACATCCAACATGTAAAATAAACGGGAGATGACCGTCCACCTTCATGCTCGGCGATCTCCACACAATAAAACATGTAATCTAAGTATTCTACTCCACAATTACATTACATATAAAATAATAGCTGCGATCACTTAATAAAAGAGAGGAGGAGGAAGAGACACTCACATTGGGGAATCTGGTCGTCGCCGGGCGAGTCGCCGTTACGGTCGCTGTGGTGCCGCTCTCCGCTGTCGGACTGCATAGGAGGGTAGCCAAGATCCTGGGGAAGACCTGGCTGAAATCTGGGAACCTCGCGCTCGCCGGAAGGGCCTGGAATCGCCGCTCGCTCGCTGCCTATGCTGCTGGTCTGGGTGGTTGCTACTGTGCGCGTCGCCGGGCGAGTCGCGCTGCCGCGGTCGCTGTGGTGTCGTTCCTCGCCATCGGACTGCACGGGAGGGTGGCCAAGGCACTGGAGAAGGTCACCGTGCTGGTCTCCGGCGACGGGCTGGCGTGGATCGGGAGAACTCGCTGCACGCTCGCCGACGTCGATCAACGGCATCCCGCGGCGAGCCCGAAAATGGTTCGGAGTAAGGATTTGCCGCACACAACCAAACAATTATGAATTAATACACTTACATAATTAATCAAAACACCTATTTGCTTTAAACATTGTATAATATAAAATAAAGAGAGATGAATAAAGGAGACTCACACAACAAGGCACGGCAAGGGGGCAAGGAGAAAGCTCTGTTGTTGTTTATCCTATACTTCTAAAAGGATAAACCAGAAAATGCAACAGAAACTCACCCACCAAGACCCAAACTCTTCCAGATTTGATCATCACTAAGTATTCATAGATTATGGTTCTCCAATAAGATACTAGTAATTTGAAACACCCATAACAAGTTAACAATGTAAGCTGCAATTAATATTCATTACAGGAAGAAAACAAGTATGTCCTTCAATACAACGATGAATCTAAAATCAAAGGTATGAACAATTACTCACCCAAGCTAATGAACAGAGAACAGACAGGGGTGAAGGGGAAGAACCACTCACAGCCAATGGAAGTGGGGGAGCTCGGCCAATGGTGGAGGACTCGGGCTGTGCGTGATGCTGCCGGGTTGCTGGTTCGCAAGGGGAGGAGGCCGACCAGGTTGCTGTTGCGGCTGGATCTGTGGTGTTGCCGGAGCCAAAGGAGGGGGCGATCATGGCCGGCTGTGGATGGGCGGGGATCCGGGTGCGCGGAGGAGGAACTCCGGGCTTCGGCGGGGCTCGTCGGAGAGGATGGAGAGGGGGATCCGACCTGGGCTGTGTACAGGAGGGACGGGCGCTGGTGTTGCCGGCCAAGGAAGAGGAGAGGGGATCCGGGGTGTTGGTGGAGGAGATTGGCCGAGTGGGGGTTGTGGGTGCGGCAGCCATCAAGGAGAGGGTTGGCTGCTGTGTGATGGAGAGGAGGAGGGATTCGACCAATCAAGGGGGGCGGTGGTGGTGGCCTGGGCTGAAGGAGGCGGCCTGGGTTGTTGGTGGTTGGGGCGGCCGGCTACTGGCTGGATCTCGCCGGAGGAGAGGGAGTGCGCAACCTGGAAGGGGGGTGCGGCCTGGGTATTGCGGCTGTGGTTGAGGGAGAAGGTAATTAAATTTAGGTTTTTGGTTTAAGGGTTAGGATTAGATGGATGATTATATAGGGTGTATTAGATAGTGGGTATTGGGTTTGGGTTATGGATCCAAATGGGTTTGAGGGTAATACTAGATTAGGATCCAATTAGGTAATTGGGTATTGGGCTATTGGGTGAGCTAACGGGTTTGGGTTTATCAAGATAATGGGTTATGGAATCAAGGAATAGAAGTGGGTATGGATAGATAACGGGTATGTGTAGGATCAAGGATACAAGGGAAAGGAAATAATGCTATTACCAAAAATATAAACATTCAAGTCATAATAATAGTAGTAGTCATAATAGTAATAAATACAAAATAGTACTAATAATAAATTCAATAACTCTTACTAAAAATAATAAATAATAACAATAACCTTAATTAGTAATGGTAATTATTACCAAGTAATAATAATAATCCTAATTAATAATAATAATGACAACAATAATAGCAGCACTAAATTAAAATAAATAATTATCAAATGTATTAATAATAGAATTAATCACTATCACAACCAATATAGTACAACTATTAGAATAGATAAATAAAATAATACTAACACTAATAATAGTTAATAAGCACCTGACAATAAAAATAACGATAACACTAATAGTAATTACAATAATTAATAATCATAATAGAATAATAATAATAATAATGGTAAGTATAAAACTAATAGAAATAAGTAACTAAAAATGTCGATAATTAAAAATGGTAATAATATTTAAAGCTAAAATACCGTTCATTATCTTAAAAATAATTTTCATATTTAATAATAGTAATAATCACAAGAAGGAAAATAATAAATTAAGTTGATTAAAAAAATGATTTGTAAATTTAAAATAAATACTTTAGGAAAATAAAATACAGTATTTTCAACTAGGGATCTTACAAGATATATATCAATGTTTTTGACATTAAATCCAAAAATAGGTTTTGTCTAAATATAAAACTCCAAACACATGAATAGTGTATCAAAATAAGTTTTTCTAAATAGATGAAGCATATATGTATATAGATCAAATCTAATATACATTAAACCATGTAAACTTGTTTTTATTCAATTCTATTCATGAAAACCAAGATCGGTTAAACCGAAAACCAAAATCAATAAACATGAAACTCAAAATAAGTGTGTGTGTTATGAACTTGAGCATATCACACTATCTAATCTTTACAATGGATCTAAACTAAATCTTAATTAAATAAACCGAAGTCTTCTTGTAGAACGCCGTCTCCAAGTTGACTCGATCCAAACGCGATTCCCTGAGCTTGACTCTAACCGAGTGCTAGATGTGAACTTTGACGCTCGAGCTCTTGAATCACTATGTGAAAGCTCCAAAACACCTTTTTTGAAGCTAATCACCTACTAATATCTTGATTAAATATCTGAAACTAAATATCACAAGATTATTAGTAAACTATAACTACATGAGTTAATCATCATAAAAACTAGAGTGAAAGGCCTCTGGGCCAACAGGGACAACAGTGTTGGAGTATTTAAACTTCTTTAACAAGATCATTAGCGAGCTTCTATCCGTTGATGTTAAGATCAACGAGGAGGACAAAGTGTTGATAATTTTCAGTTTGCTTCCATAGTCATATGGTCACATCATTACCACCATGTTTATTATAAGGAAACTCATCTTGGAGGAGGTCACGTCAACTTTCTTATCTAATGAGATTAGAAAAAAAGCCAAATCAAAAGGAGCAGACAGGATCAAGTTTGGTGGTCACAGAAAGGAAAGGAAGAAGAGAAGGAAGAAAGGTCCAGGCTCGTCAAAGGCGTGTCATTTTTGTCACAGGGAAGGTCATTGGAAGAATGACTACAAGCATTGGCAAGAGTGATTGAAGAAGAAGGGGCAATATATGAAGGCAGACGTAGCAAGTGGTGTAGAGAACACCGAAGTATTAATAGCTTCTTATGTTGAAGACAACAGTTCTCGAGATAAAGGCCAAATATTTGATTCGGGTAGTACGGTTCATGTATGATCCCAAAAAGAGCTGTTCAACTCCTTGGTTGCAAAGGAGGAAGACATTATCGAGATGGTGGATGGCTCAGCTTGCGAGGTTATCGGCACTGGGACAGTCAAGATTGCGTGCTCTGGAGGTGGTCCGGTATGTCTCGGAGGCACGGTATAATCTAATATCCATAGGGGTGCTCGACGAAAAAGATGTCGGATCCAAGTGGCATCACGTTAGCCAAGGAGACAGGGTAATCCTGAAAGGAGAGAAGTATGGAGGGTTATACTAGTTGAAGGACAAAAACTTCGTTCGAGATGGAGTTTCAGAGATAAGTTTGAAAGGGAGCTCATCGCGAGATGAAGTTTCAAGGAAGATTACAATAGGACGTGAACCGGTCAAAGTAATATGAGAAGGAGAAAGGATGCATTTGGACAAGGCCCGAGATGGCCTAAGCCATGGCGGTAAAATCCACCAAATGCCGTGGGGAGAGGGGCAAGAGTTAAAGGCTTAACGCTATGGTTACGACCAAGGAAAAAAATCAAGGTGGTACTACAAAATTTCAAGGTGTTTCACTAAAGGCTTGAAAATAAGTCAAGGTGGAGATTGTAAGAATTTTGCCTTGTTTTCAAGAGGAGAAGATGGTACAAAAAATCTAATTGAGTTGGAGAGGACGATGGCTTGAAGCAGAAAAAGCAAATCAAGGTGGAGCAGTTTCCTTTTCAGGCACTTTCAAGTTTCCTTTCATGGAAGAGTACAAATAGGATTCAGATTCTAATCAATGAAGGCTTGTTTCTAGAGATTGAAGGATCTAGAATTTTTCTAGATCAAAGAGATCAACTCTAAATAGAATTGATCAAGATTTTTCAAGCATCCAATGACAAGATCATCTCATAGTCTAAATAGGAGTTGTATTATAAAATTCTATAAATAAAGGTTGTAACCTACCATCGCCAGGTGTAGAGAAAAAGTGAAAAACACCAAAGAAGCCAAGAAAGAGAGGAGCAAGGTGAAAGTGCATTGAAAGAAGGTAATACTCTTATAATTTAGGTTTAAATTCAAGGAACAGGTGAATACTCTTGTTGCATCAAGGGGCAAATTAGATCTCTTTGTATCAAGTTTATTAATAAAGTCCTCTCAACGTGAGGCATAGGCCGAGTTTGGGCGAACCATGTTAAATCCTCGTATTATTTATTATTACTCTTTTATCTAACTATTACTAGTTTGCTTTACAACAAGTTTTCTTTTTGCTAGTATATTCATATCGCCAGGTTCCATAGACGTCGATCCCAGGAGTAACAGTTCATGTTAGAGCGCCAATTTGTTACAACAATTTCAGGTATTTTGTTGGATTTATTTGATAAGATATTACTTAAATTTGACAATTCTTCTACCGAGTTTGAGGAACTTTCAAACTCTTATCTTCTATTAAGTTTGAGAATAACTTAAAATTTTCTCTTTTGCTGAGTTTGAGAGTTTCTAAACATATCTCTTCTAAAGAGTTTGGAGATATCTCACTTTCTCTTCAAATGAGTTTGAGATATTGAAAAATCTTCTTCTCTACTGGGTTTAAGGATCTCCAAAATCTTCTTTTCTAATGACTTGAGAATCTCTCTAAACATTCTATTCTACTAAGTTAGAAGATCTCTCCAAACATTCTCTTCTACGTAGCCTTAGCACAATGTACTGTTAAGTCCCCTTAATAGTGTCAATATTAGTTTTTCATATTTATGTTACACAAACTCTCAGTATTATTCCATTATGAATTATGTGTGTGATGTGTTAAGACTCAAGAGTTCTAAGGTATTGGCAATATATAAACTAATTAGTCTGCATAGGATATAGTCTTGTATGAATTTATATAGACAGAGAATTACTAATGACTTTATATAACTATATTTTGTAATTTTTCTCAATCAATAAAGATGTAGCTTTTCATAACTTATCATTGATGAATTTCTTTAAAATTATAGTGGTCAAAATTTGATCCTCATCAAGATGAGGACACATGTTCCTTGAAACCGAGAGCTTTTTCCAAGAAATCCACATTCCCCAAAGTCCAACTCAGAGCCTCCTGAAAATACACCTAGAGGGGGATGAATAGGTATATAGCTAATCTAATGACAAATGACGTGGAATTAAAAACTAATTGCGACACACTAAGTGTAACTAAAGAGTGTAGCCGAATTCTCGGTGAAGGGCTCTGGACTAACTCCTCTTGATTCCTCTAAATAAGAGTTGAGGTACTATGTAAAGCTCTCTTGGTTCAACATTAGTGAGGCACACAAACAATACCAAACATATATATATATATATATATATATATATATATATATATATATATATATATATATATATATATATATATATATATATATATATATATATATATATATGATATGAGCAATATGAAATAATGCAAGGTAAATAAGAGAGAGTTTAGAGATAGTAGATTAATCGCAAACACCAAGATATGTTTCAAGACTCGAGCCACTACTCTACATCCCCGCCTTCACACAGAAGGATTTTCACTATATGTCCACACAGGACTTCTCACACAGGGAACCTCCACTAAGAATTTGGGTAATACAAACTTAGAGTACACAACTCCTCTCTCAAACAACAATCTCTTCACAAGAGGCAAGGCACAAAGCCACACAAGATCAACCTCTCAATAGAGGGATAGGCACAAAGCCAACATAATCACCTCTCACTAGAGAGATAGGCACAAAGCCAAACCAACCACAATCACCTTTACTCTTAGAGGGATACCAACAAACTCAAACTCCTCCACAATCACCTCTACACAAGAGGGATAACGCAAAGCAAAGAGGATTACAACACTTGCTGGTCTTAACAAACCACAAGCCAATTTTCCCATAAAAACAAGATCCTATAGATAGGATAGATATGATAGCTCAAGTGTGAGAAAACAAGGTGTTTGGAACAAAGAAAAACATTGGGAAAATCTCCTAATAAATATTGAAATCAAGATCAAAAACAATTCTCAAAAAACTCTCTTTTCTTTGAAATATTCCAACCCTTAAAACAAATAAAGATAAATCTTTGGCCACAAAAACTCTCTTAAACTTTTGCTGAAAAACACTTGAAAGATAGAAAATTTTCTCTTCTAAAATCTTCTCCAAAACAGCCCAAAAGGATGGGTATTTATAACCTATTCAAAAACTAGCCGTTAGGCTAAATCAGCAGAAAATTGTGTTGTCGATCGACCGCCCGGTCGACTGGCCAACGGTCGGATTTCCAACCGTTGTGCCACCGGTTGATCGCCCGGTCGACCGAGGCTGAATCCAGAGAGCAGAGCTCTCTGGCTGGTTAACAGCCCGGTCGACTAGGGCCATATCTAAAGAGCAAAGCTCTCTAGACGGTCGACCGACATCAAGCCTAAACGGCAGTGCATGCTTGTGCACATCGGTCGACCGGCTCGATCGACCGCCAGTCAGTCTGGCTGGGTTTTTATATGGACTAAAAACTTGTCTTTTTAACTTCTAAAAAATCCCATAAAATACATATAAATTTCACAAAAATAAGTTATTTTAAGATCTTTGAAGTACAAGTATGTGTGACTAAAATTCAACACATATTATAACAATTTGAACCATTTTTGTGATATAGATATTTGGACTTTAAACAAAAACGGTATTTTTCAAAACTTGGATTTTGAAATGAAAAATCGTTTTCTCCAAAACTCATATGGATACAAAAACATGATATTGAAACAAATTTGAAGCATATTGTATATGGATAGAATCTAATATACATATAAGATATATATCTATGTTTTGATATGAAAACTAAAATGGGCTAAACCGTAACCAAACTTTAAACTTGTGTGTGTATGTGAACTTGAGCATATCAACGCTTTCTAATCTTAACACAAGATCTAAACATTCTAAACTAAGCACAAACTGAAGTCTTCTTGTCTCCAAGCCGACTCGATCCAAATATGATCCAACGAGCTTGACTCTAACTGAGTGCTTGATGCGATCTTGACGTGCGAGCCCTTGAATCAATATGTATTAGCTCCAAAACTCCTTTGTTGAAGCTAATCACCTACTAAGATCTTGATCAAATATCTGAAACTAATTAAGCACAAGATCATTAGTAAACTATAACTACATGAGTTAATCATCATCAAAACTAGAGTGAAGGGACTCTGGGCCAACAATCTCCCCCTTTTTGATGATGACAAAACTCATGGAGTTATATATGCATGGATTAAAGTTAAGCTTCATAGATTCTCCCCCTTAACTCATGCATAGCAATAAACATAAAGATATTCAATAAATGCTCAACACAAATATGCATAAATGAGGAAATAAATATAAATCAACTTTCCAATACTTTTCCCTTTTTTACATAAACAAAATATATATGCATTAAATAAGAAATTAAACATGCATATAGAAATTCTAAAAATTCTTCTCCCCCTTTTTGTCAATTCATCAACAAAGGGGCAAAAACAAATCAAACAATAAAGATATATATGTGATATACATTCACGAAGAGGAGATACGTAATGTTAACTCACCCTACATACTTGCATTATATGAAAAAGAGATGACTAAACCCTAATCACATAACGTATAATATACAATGTATAAAAGGAGATATGAAGCTCCTCCTACACACGTGTATTACATAAAGAAGAGAGGTCAAACTCCTCAATATGAGATACACTTAACATGAATCTATATATAGAGAAGATGTTAAGCTTCCCTTGCATATAAGCGATATATATCAAAACTTTATGATACCAATTTATAACACCAATTGAAAATAAATAAAATTTTTAAGATACCAAAAATACCAATTGAAAATATCTTGTAAATTTTTGAAACCAATAGAAAATGAAACATTATACATTTTTTATACTAATTGAAATATATATAGTAAATTTTGATATCAATTGAAAATAAAAACTAATTTTTTAGGTAAATACAACTCATTTCAATATAGATAACAATTTAAAATGAAACATTATACCAATTGAAAAAACAAACCAACTTTTTGAACAAACACTAAAATCATTTTACAATAGAGATACCAAATAGAGAATAATACTAATTTAAGATTAATGAAACCAATATTGAAAATGTTAGCATATATCAAAACAAAGTATTTTTCATCATAAAGAGTGGAAGTAAGATGCCAATTGAAATAAAATCAATTAAAAGATAAAACACGAATTTTTCTCCCCCTTTATGAAATACTAATAAAAATAATGCATAAACTTGTATAAGATACTAATTGAAAAATAAATGTCATTAAGGAGTAAATCAAGCTTAGCATAAACATAATTTGTGCTTTAAGATGTAAAGATATTGTAAGCACAATCAAATCATATATATATGTATGAAAATGTAAATACCAATCGAAATTGATACTATTTGAAAATTGAAGCATACATATATGGGAAAATATATATGAGTATACAAATATAAAAATATCAACTGAAATAACAATTGAAAATATAATGAGAATCAAGTGTATAACTCATACCTACCACCCTATTCATGCACATGTTTAAATAGATTTTCAATTTTGAGCATACATGGCATGGTTGCCCATCCAACCGCCCTTTGAAAGTAGGATTTTTAAAAATATGAATTTGAAAATAGCATAATATATTTGAAAACTGTACCAATAGAAGAATACGAACTAGTTTTAAGATAATCTTATAAACTAGTACGAAGTTCTTCAAGTAAGGAATAAAACATGAAAACCATGAAAGTTTAATTTTCATCAAAATAATGCAAACTTCAAGCTATATGTATGTTTTGTCAAAACTAGAAGTGTACATACATATCCCAACACAAATGAGTCCATAAAAGAATTCTGCATAAAAGGCAAGTGACTCAAGGGTATACATGTATATCTTAAAGTTTTGGCAAAATTGTCATATACATGAAGTTAAGTATATTTTTATAGAAAACATATTAAAAAATGGGGAATACAAGTTAAAATGCAAGAATCATCAAAGCTAAGCTATACTAGCACATCTAATGGGTACAAATGAGCAACATAATACAAACACATAATAATCAAATGTGGCCCACTAGTTGTATAAGTATAAATATAAGTTTTAATGAAAACTACATCTAAATAAGTAATCAAAACCATAGAGTGCAAAATCATAAATAAAAACTAATATGATCATTAGGGTAAATGCACATGCTGTTAGAGCTATGATATACACAATAGCTAAACTATAGTGAGAACACAAAATATGGATTCATATGAACATGGGTGTATCTCAATGACTATACATGTATGTCATAAGTCTAATTAACATGGCATTTAACATAATAATTATGAAAAACATGAAAACTAATACATGCTAAAAATTAATATTGTGAAAGCATGTAAACTAAATGGGAGTTAGAGATAGTTACTAAAATCATTAGGGCTAATCTCTAGATTTTCAAACCATGGTGGTCCTCCCACTAAACTTTTCTTAAAAGTGATGCATTCAAAATTTGTCACGATTTAGCTCGGAATGCATCCACCATCAAGGCACCAACACCTCTCACATCATGTGAGGGCCCACACCTACATTAAATAAAATAGGGGTGAATTTTGGTACCCATACTCTATTGGGTCCATAACCGTTAGCACCTTTCCTAACCCAAACAAATTTATTTACAAAATTTAAAGTATTTAATCTATCATAACAAAATTTTGCAAGGTGGCCCTTACGTCTACAATGTGTACATGTGTAAATATTAGCATACATGGTGTCATGTGTGTGAGCATGAGAAGCATGTGTATGCCGTAGTTTGTGTACATGCATAGGTGGAGTATATTTCTTTCGAAACATAGATTCTAAACGTGTGTGGTTCATGGTACATTGGCTCAAAGTGGAACCCAAACAATCAACACGCTTCTTTAACATATTTATATCATTTTCAACATTGCAAGAAGAAGTGGAATATGCAACATGTTTGTTAATAGAAGATGAATTTATAGTAGTATGACAAACATGGGAAGACAAATTATTTTTCAAAGAAATATTTTTCTTGAAACCAAATCCAATTTCTTTGAAATTAAAACAATTTTATTTTTCAAAGAATCATTTTCTTTTAAAACAAAATCGAGTTTTGAAGATAAATCCTCATTTTTCTTCAAAATCTCATCACAATTATTTTTATTTTTTAAAATTTTGTTTTCATTTAAGGCAAGATCAAGTTGGGATTTCAATGAGTCCCTTTCATTTGAAATCCCATCCCTCTCTTGCAAAACAATATCAGGTTTAGAAGACAAATTTTTATTTTCTTCTTTTATCTTAAAAGTTTTCTTTTTCAAAACTTGGTATTTTTCAAGCAAGTTTTCACAAACAATAGATTGTTCTTCATTCAAGGCATGGGCATCTATAATATTATCCCTGAAGAACTAGCACAATCATCTAAATGAGTTTTCGAGTTTACCTCAAGGGAGTCATTCTCTTGGATCATGTAGCAAGTTTGTCGGACTCATCCACCAAGGGTTCCTCCTTCACATATTTCGTTATTTGTAACTTGGGAGAGGTCAAAGTGTTCCACACTACAAAAGCGAATCACAATGAGAAACCATCATAAAATAATCTTTACTTAATGTTTGTTTAAGTGCATCTAAGGCTTGTGCATTAGCCTCTAAATACTTGGCATTACCAAAATAGATTTTCTTAGTAGTGGCAAGATAGACATGCAAACTTAGGCTTTTAAATAAGTACTCATTCTAATCTTCCATACATCGATGTTAGAAACATCAATAGGTCAGGTCATGAAATCCATGAGTGTGTGTAAACAAATATGTGTGCAAATGCAAATCTACATTAGCTAACCAAGATCTCACTCCTAGGTGGTTAAACCTAATATCAGGAGCGTAGGCTCTGATACCAATTGTAAATACACCTAGAGGGGGGTGAATAGGCGTATGGCTAATCTAATGACAAATGATGTAGAACTAAAAACTAATTGCGACATACTAAGTGTAACCAAAGAGTGTAGCCGAATTTCTGGTGAAGGGCTCTAGACTAACTCCTCTTGATTCCTCTAAATAAGAGTTAAGGTACTATGTAAAGCTCTCTTGGTTCAACACTAGTGAGGCATACAAACAATACCAAGCATATATATATGATATGAGCAATATGAAATAATGCAAGGCAAATAAGAGAGAGTTTAGAGATAGCGGATCAATCACAAAAACCAAGATATGTTTCGAGGTTCGAGCCACTACCCTACGTCCCCACCATCACACAGAAAGATTTTCACTACATGTCCACACAGGACTTCCAACACAGGAAATCTCCACTGAGGATTTAGGTAATACAAACTTGGAGTACACAACTCCTCTCTTAAACAACAATAACCTCTTCACAAGAGCCAAGACACCAAGCCTCACAAGATCAACCTCTCAATAGAGAGATAGGCACAAAGCCAACACATGCACCTCTCACTAGAGGGATACGCATAAAGCCAAACCAACCACAATCGCCTCTACTCTTAGAGGGATACCAACAAACCCAAACTCCTCCACAATCACCTCTATACAAGAGGGATAACACAAAGCAAAGAGGATTACAACACTTGGTGATCCAAACAAACCACAAACCAATTTTCCCACAAAAATAACATCCTATAGATAGGATAGATATGATAGCTCAAGTGTGAGAAAACAAGGTATTTGGAACAAAGAAAAACAATTAGGAAAATCTCTAAATAGATATTGAAATCTCAAAATCAATTCCCAAAAGATTCACTTTTCTTTGAAATATTCCAACCCTTAAAAACAAATAAAGATAAATCTTTTAGCCACAAAAACTCTTTTAAACTCTCATTGAAAAACACTTGAAAGATAGAAAATTTTCTCTTCTAAAATCTTCTCCAAAACAGCCCAAAGTGATGGATATTTATAACCTATTCCAAAAACTAGTCGTTAGGCCAAATCAGGCCAACGGTTGGATTTCAGAACGTTGTGCACCGGTCGACCGCCCGGTCGACCGAGGCTGGATCCAGAGAGCAGAGCTCTCTGGCCAGTCGACCGCCCCGGTCGGCCGGTGCCAAATCCAGAGAGCTTTGCTCTCTGGACAGTCGACCGACCCGATCGACCAGCCCTCAAGCCTAAACGGCCGTGCATGCTTGTGCACATCGGTCGATCGTGCTGGTCGACCGACCACTGGTCCGGTCGACCGGCACGGTCAACCGCCAGTCAGTCTGGCTGGGTTTTTATAAGGATTAAAAACTCGTCTTTTTAACTTCTAAAAAATCCCATAAAATATACATAAACTCCACAAAAATAAGTTCTTTTAAGATCTTTGAAGTACAAGTTTGTGTGACTAAAATTCAACACATATTATAAACAATTTGAACCATTTTTGTGATATCGAAATTTGGCCTTTAAACAAAAACGGTATTTTTCAAAACTTGAATTTTGAAATGAAAAATAGTTTTCTCCAAAACTCATATAGATACAAAAATATTATAATGAAACAAATTTAAAGCACATTGTATAATAGAATCCATTATACATATAAGATATACATCTATGTTTTTGATATGAAAATCAAAATGAGCTAAACCGAAACCAAATTTAAACTTTTGTATGTATGTGAACTTGAGCATATCAATGCTATCTAATCTTTACACAAGATCTAAACATTTTAAACTAAACACAAACCGAACTCTTCTTGTCTCCAAGCCGACTAGATCGAAATGCGATCCAATGAGGTTGACTCCAACTGAGTGCTAGATGCAATCTTGATGCGCGAGCTCTTGAATCAATATGTATTAGCTCCAAAACTCATTTGTTGAAGCTAATCATCTATTAAGATCTTGATCAAATATCTGAAACTAATTAAGCACGAGATCATTAGTAAACTATAACTACATGAAATCATCAAAACTAGAGTGAAGGGCCTCTGGGCCAAAACCTCTGCCACATTAATTTTCTCGTAGGTAGGTTCAGCCACTGTCAGCCTTCACCACATCCGACTTTCCCGAGATCGTCCTTCTTTCCGAAGACCCTTCATCCCAGAGCCCCCTTCTACCACTCTAGGATCTTTAACTTCCTGAATCCCGCTCTAAAAGCTTCCAACTCTACAACCAAAAACTCCAGCAATAGTTCACCACTGAACTATTATCTGTTACGCAGCCCTAATATCTTCCACATTCATAACGTGTAATGTCACTCAGGTACGGGCAGTTATGAACAGAGGTGAATTTTTCTGCATTCAATCACAATAATCAGTACCACCGATCGCGGCTGTTGTAATGTGCAAATCTTAGATCACGCCTGTATTCACCTAACTCTATAAACAGCAGTTCAGTTAAATATAAAAAGACTCGAGCCTTCAACATAGAGGGGGAGTTTGGAAGGGTTCAATTTCAAATTCCATTCCTGATCCAAGGAGCTAAACCTCAATTCCAATCCGCACATCCCCTACACACTGTAATTCATATAACTTGAGAATTATAATAAAATTTCTCCTCTCTATAATTTTTCACAGTTAAGAGTTTTCACATAAAATTCACTATATCCTTTTGTGTTGTGTTTTATTTACGCGCAATTAATCTCCATTCTCATTCTCGCTTGTGGTAAAAATCGTTTGCGGCAAAAAATCACCACCACACAAACGTAACAAGCATCACCAAATCTGACTTAAAAGTGCTTACTCATCTAAACAAACTACAGGAATCGGATATGGATCATGATTCTTTTTCACCTAAACAAATAACATATTTCACTAGAACCTCTTTTCACGACCTCGTAGTTAAACGGCAAAGCACCATAACAGCATTTTCAACATATACATCATTCTTCCTGAATCACTTACAAGAACAAAACTGACTGCCCATGGCAGTCTTAGGAGATGAGAACATAAACTAATTACTTGTTCTTATCATCAAAATATTTCGCCTAAGCATTACATTGTCGTACATTCTCCTATGAATGTATAACAAAATTGCTTTTAGCTTCTTGGCCTCGCGACCCACAAAGAACTAAGTGCCCTCAAACGGGAGAAATAGTCGCTAATGGCAAGCAGTGCTCGAGCAGCCTGACGGGTGGTAAGTATGCGGTGCATTTGTTGCAATGTCTGCTGCCGCAAAAGATCAGCCTGTCAATGAAAAATACATGGAATGCAAGTGAGAAAAGGCAAAATTGGCACTATATTCAGAATATTGAAGGAAACTTTTAATAACTGATTTTTGCAAAATTAGCGCTGCTTCTATGCTATAACCACCAAGGAAGGTGTTTTTAACTAGGGAAGTTCATCAGATACATCACTAGTGCTTTCAGTAACTCAAAAACTTTTAAGACAGGAATATCTTCCTTGACAAACATATCATAATTTCAATCCAGGTAAATAAAAAAAAATTATTGGGAAAAGTTTGGAAAATAAGACTTGTTTAAGTAGAAGCTAAATCAGAATTAGGACTATCAAAATGGCAGTTATAAAGAATGTTTTTCTGCTACCTGGCGAAGGAAGTTCTCAATTGTGCCGAGCTTTCCCATCGCAATAGCCATCTGACCCATGTAATTGGCAACATTGTCAGAGCCTGCGGATTGTCTGGGAGCAGCAGCTGCAATGGTATCCAATAAAGATTGCTGCAGAGCTTCCATCCCCTGAGACAATGCATCCTCAGCCTGCTGGGATGACTGCTGCAGGTTACAAATACCCATTAACTGTTGGTCCGTCAATGGTTCAAGATGCCCAGCAAGCATCTGCACATTCATGATATCAGGTTTCAGAATATAGCCAACTCTCGGTTTGTGTTTATTATCTAAATTTATCCAATAACACAAAATGGAGTAGGTTATTGTTATATGTATAGCTACAGACCTTGAGAAGTTCAGAGGATCGATACCCCCCCAACCACATGAAACATCTCTCGGCTGGGGTTGTCCACATGCCAGAAAGCATGTGAAACACATCAGACTTCGTCCCGATACTTTTGAGCCTGAAGACCACATCATAGTGTGACATCACAGCATCGACTAAAACTCGTAGGTCATCATCACCCAAATGTGAATTCAAAGCTGATCTGAGTTCATTGATTTGACGTTGATGTTCGTCCAGCCACCGAGCATATTCCATATCAAAAGCTAAGGCCCCTATATTATAATTGAAATAAAGAAAACTATTAATCACACGACATGGACTTATTACTATTAGCAAATGCAAGAGAAAATATAACATGAGGAAACCTCGAGAAAGATATTAGTGCTTTACAACATTTGTATACATGCAATCAAAACTGTTGTTTTTGTTATAACGAAATTGATATTCTATGATAACAATGTTACTCCCAGGATTGACGCTTGTTGAACTTGGAAACATAATCGGTACTTGCAAAAGAAAACTATTGTAAAGCAAACTAGCAATATCTAGACAAAAGAGTAATAAGAAAGAACACGAGAATTTAACGGGGTTCGACCCAAACTTAGCCTACGTCCACGGGGAGAACTTGAGAGCTTTAATAATAACTTGGTACAAAGGGATCTAACTTTTCTTTTGATGCAACAAGAGTATTCACCTTCCTCCTTAATTTAGCTTAGATTACAAGAATATTACCTTATCTCTATGCACATTCACCTTGCTCTTCTCTTTACTTGGCTTTCTTCTAATCTCCTTGGTGTTCTCCACATTTTTTTCTCCTTGAGGTCAGCTTGATTGAGGCAATTACAATGCTTGGTTACAACCTTTATTTATAAGATTTTACAATATAACTCCTATTTGGACAATGAGATGATCTTGGCCTTTGGTTGGTTAAAGAATCTTGATCAATCCTTTTAGGAGTTGATCTCCTTGATTTAGAAGGATTTTTAGAAATAACCCTTCATCGAATAAGAATTTAATCTAATTCGTATTCTACTAGATTAAGAAAACTCACAATCGCCTGAAAAAAACTGCTTCACCTTGATTTGTTTCTTCTGCTTTAAGCCATCTTCTTCTCCAACTCAATTGGATTTTCTTGGACCATTATCTCCTCTTGAAAATAAGGGAAAATCCTAACAATTTCCACCTTAACTTGCTTTTCAAGCCTTTAATAAAACTTAAGATTTCGAATTAATATCTTGATTCATTCCCTGGTTGTAGCAGTGTCGTGAAGCCTTTAATTCTTTCTCCTTCCCAGAGGCCTTTGGATGATTTACCGCCATGACATGGGTCATCTTGGGCCTTTCCCGAATGCACCCTCCACCTTGCCATGAACTCCCTTCAAAATTTATCCTTGAAACTCCACCTCGAACTGAGTTTCCTTCTTTCAGCTTGTATAACCATCCACACTTCTCTCCTTCCAAGATTACCATGTCTCCTTAGCTAACTGTGACGAAGGCTTGTTGCACTTGGATCCGTCATCCTTCTTCGTCGAGCACCCTTATGGATATTAGATTGTAGCGTGCCTCCGGAACATACCAGACCGCCTCTAGAGCACGCACCGTCTCATCTCTTTCTGTAACATTGACTGTCTTAGTGCCAATGGCCTCGCAAGCGAGCCATCCACCATCTTGACAATCCCTTCCTCTTTTTCAACTAAGGAGTTAAACAGCTCATTTTGGGAACGTACATGAACCGTACTACCTGAATCAAATATCCAACCTTTACTTTGAAAAGTGTTATCTTCGTTCGAAGCCATTAATACTTCGATTTCCTCTAAACCGATGAATACTATGCCTGTCTCCATAGCTTGCCCCTTCTTCAACCACTCTTGTCGATGCTTGCAGTCAATTCTTCCTATGACTTTCCCTGTGACAAAAGTGACATGCCTTTGACGAGCCCAGACCTTTCTTTTCTCTTCCTTTCCTTCCCGTGACCACCAATCCTGATCCTGTCTGCTCCTCTTGATTTGACTTTTTCTTAATCTCATTACATAAGAGAGTTAACGTGACATCCTCCAAGATGAGTTTCCTTACCGTAGAGCTGGTGACGATGTAATCATATGACTCTAGAAACGAACTGAGAAGTATAAACGCCTTGTCCTCCTCGTCGAACTTGACATCAACAGTTAGAAGCTCGCTGATGACCTTTGTTGAAGAAGTTTAGATGCTCCAATATAGTTGTCCCTTCATTCATTCATGCCTAGCCCATATAATTGTTTTTTTTCAGATACAGCTTGTTGGAGAGGCTTTTCGTCATATACCTCTGTAACTTTGACAACAATCTGATAGTCGTTTCATCCATCACATTATACATCACCTCGTCTGTGAGACATAGTTGGATTGTACTTGACACCCTTAGATCCATCTCCTTCTAATCCTTGTTTGACACCTGCAGGTTTTACTGACTTACCTTGCAAGGTCTTGTAAAGACCCCATTGCACCGACTTCACCCTCTTTTGTCATAAGCCGAAGTTTGCCGTTGAACTTCTCGATCTCGAACATTATCGTAGAATTTTCTATCTTTCGATATATTGACCTTCATCAACCTTTAGCTCTGATACCAATTATTGTGATGAAAATTGATATTCTACGATACCAATTGTTACTCTCTGGATCGACATTTGCAAAACTTGGCAATATAATCAGTACTTACAAAAGAAAACTATTATAAAGCAAACTAGAAATACCTAGACAAAATAATAACAAGAAAGAACACGAGGATTTAACGTGATTCGGCCCAAACTTGGCCTACCATGGGGAGAGAACTTGAGAGAGCTTTATTAATAACTTGATATAAAGAGATCTAACCTTCCTCTTGATGCAACAAGAGTATTCACATTCCTCCTTAATCTAGACTTAGATTATAAGAGTATTACCTTATCTCTATATACCTTCACCTTGCTCCTCTTTGCTTGGCTTCCTTCTGATCTCCTTGGTGTTCTCCATCTTTTTTCTCCTTGTGATCAGCTTGGTTGAAGCAATTACAATGCTTGGTTACAACCTTTATTTATAGAATTTTACAATACAACTCCTATTTGAGATAATTTTAGCCTTCAGATGGTTGAAGAATCTTGATCAATCCTTTTAGGAGTTGATATTCTTGATTTAGAAGGATTCTAGACCCTTTAATCTTTCAAAACAAACCTTCATTGAATAGGAATTTAATCCAATTCGTATCCTACTAGAATAAGAAACTCGCAATCGTCTAAAAAGAAAATTGCTTCACCTTGATTTACTTCTTCTGCTTCAAGCTATCGTCTTCTTCAGCTCATTTGGATTTTCTTAGACCAACATCTTCTCTTGAAAACAAGGCAAAATCCTAACAGTTTTAAAGGTAGAACGTTTTTATCTATAAATGATAGAATTAAAGGGAACTCAATATCTAAACAGAAGTTATGATGACTTCACTACGAGAAATTCTGGGTTATCCAGTCACTATGAAGTTATATGTCATCTAAAGAGCAGAAAAATCCAATTCTACAAACTATTTTTGATGCGACATCCAAACGCCTCCCTGGAGCGTGTATCAATGAAGGTGAAGGCTCGATGTAGTTCGAGCAATTATGTATTTTCTTTTATTTTATTTTGAATTTTTAGTAGTTGTTTAGTCCCACATGAAGTGGGAATTTTGCTCTTTTGTAGTAGTTTAGTCCCACATGAGTTATTGTATTGTATTTGGATTTTGTAAAGCCTATATAAGGCTTTTTTACCAATTAATAAAGTTAATGATGATTTCCGAATTTTAATCACAATTATTATGAGTGAGTGTATTCTCTCTCAAATTTTCTCTTTGGAAGTGTAAAACCCTAAAGAATCCTAATCTAAGAGTGTAAAACCCTAACTAGCCCTAGTTTAGGAGGATGAACCCCTAACTAATTATCCCCTTCCTCCATCCCAAACCCTAACCCTAATCCTATTCAAATCCTTAATATTCCCCTCTATTCACTGATGCTGTCCAATCTCCCCGCACTTCCGCCCTCTTCCGGCCACCGCCATTTCTCCTTTTCCTCTTCCACATGCCAACAATGTCACCATCACCATCACATTCCTTCAGATCCTCATCTTGTTTCCGCCGCTACATTGCTCTCCTGTCTCCTCCCTTGCTGCGCCACCTCTCGCCGCCCCATCTCCTCGTGCCACTCCTTTTTCTTCCCTCTCCTCTGCCCAGTTCCTCCTTGCTGTCATGCCACCTGCCTTCATCTTCTCTCCTCTTTCGTGCACAGCCGCCAAGATCGCCGCCTGGCTGCTCTCCTCTTCCCACAGCATTTATCGTCTACCCCTTCCTGCCACCACGTCACCCTCCCCTTCCTCCTCCCACTGGTACTTTGCTGACACAAGTCGCCCCTTCCCTCTTCCCTGCTCCCCTCCTCTCCAACTGTTGTTGTTGCTGATTGAAGAACCCAACTCGAGTTCATAATCAAACCTGACCCAACCAGATAGCTCCACTGCCCGACCCGACCCAATTACTTAATTGATTTGGGTTTCAGTTACAGAACCCGATTCAACAGTGCAGATCTGGATCCAACCCGAATCAACAGTGCAGATCTGGATCCAACCCGAGTCAAGAGTTCAGACACGTTTACAAACCAGACCCAATTTCAGACCGAGTTTGATTTTCGAGCCATTTTTCAGCCATTCAGAGTCCAATTCAAGCCATTATTGAGGCATTGGAACGTGAGAGAGCTTTATGCACCACCACGTAACTAGGACTCTCAGGTCGAGCGTGATCCTCAATAAGTGAGTTTTTTGAACACGACAGTTATTATAGTTTGATATAGATCTATGAGTTTTTATCTACTTTACTGTTGTCCACTTAAATTGGTGAGATTGTGCGTATTTGCATACTCTTGATTTATTAGTCTTAATCTTTATCGTAGAACTTTGCCTGCATAGCATAAGTAATATTGTTGATTTGTTCTTGATTGAAATTGATTAGTCTACGCATGATACATTGATAAAACTCATCTGCTAATGTTACTAGTTTCGTCCTTTCCTACCCAACAAAAGTATCTTGTTGGTGAAGCATGGTTCAGTAATTTTATCACTCCCACATCGGGCACGTTTCACTTCAATTTCACATGTTAAACGCATGGTCAACTACAAAGTATCCCAATGTCAAAGTCATGGTCAGTCCTAAGGTAAGTAATTATTGTATTGATCCCTGGTTTTAGAGTAATGATTATACCAATCCATGCTTACCAAATTCTCATAATGTCAGTTTATATATTATGCTTGCCCAAAAACATCTCAGCATATAATTTGAGCAAGTAAATTTTAAGTTGTGCCCATTTCTCATCACTTGTCTCAACCCCAACCCTCTCCTTCTATTAGGGTAGGAAATTCCTCTATTTTGCGCTCCTCGAGACTTTGAATCAGTTGCCTCTGTCAATGTCAAGCGCCCTTGCAAATTTTGCTACTAGTAAAGTATTCAACACGGAACTAAGCATTATCTATTTAATGTAACCATGATCCTTTGTTCAGGCTTGGAACCAGCGGTGAAAGTACAGTACATTAAACATAGCATAGACACAGTAAAATTTATCCAAAAAGAAAATATGTAATATGAGAGAGGCAAACCATTTCCTCCCACTGAATATCCATGATCTGATAGGCTTCCACTGGCAATGAAAATGCCCTTCATAGTAAATGAAGTTGGGTTAGCTTCATCTGGCAAGGAAATCAAACCATAAATTTACCATTCAGAAATGAAAGATCCTAACGAAGACCATACTTGCTGTCTTGCTCGCTGAAGCTCTTGTTCTAGTTGCAGCAACTTCACCCGGCTACTTTCAAGTTGCTGAACATATGCCTACATCAAATAAATATCTATAAGATGGTAAAGAGCGTCATTCAACTAGAACGCTCACACCCCTTCAAAGATGGATGAGATTCTAGTTGATGAATTAAAACATAACCTTGTTGAAATAGTTTATTTATCTCCTTATGAAAAAAGCACATACAATCGGAAAGAGAACAAGCACAAGAGGAAAGCTAGTACGCATAAATAAATATTACAACAAAGAAGATATATAAAACATAAGACTAATTGCTTTCTCCCCATCAATATGAAGGTGTCACCATAGCTAAGTTTCTTGAGCAAATATTGTAATCACTTGTATGGTAGAAATCTGGAGCTCACTGATATTTGTTTGATGATAAAGGAATCTTCGCTAGAATTAATAGATCTCTTTCCTAGACTTGCTTTTGTTCGAATGACAAAGGAAGCTTCCACGGGATGTAATAGAATCTCTTTCCAAAAGAATTTTGGGTGATCCCATTTAGTACAAGATGAACAAATGACACAGACATCGAGACGCGGCCTTGAAGCGTATATCATCGTTGGCGAAGCCGTGTGGCTTCTATATGGTTCCAGTATTGAGTCAGAGAATATTTTTATTTCATGCTAAGTTGGAGTCCGTATTTTCTCTGAACTTTATTACTGTTATTTTCTCTCTTTTTAGTACCACATCGGTGGTGAAAAGAGTCATCAGTTTGTAAGCCTATATATATAGGCATGAGTCAAATAAAATGTAATGAAGATTTGATTAATGAAATTTAGAGTGTGAAGCCCAATTCAACCGGTTCTGGTGTGAAGCCCTAATCTAGTTATCTCTTGTGTTCCCACTCTCTCAAACCCTAATCCCTATATCCTAATCCTCCTCCAAACCCTGCTTTTCTCAATCCATCTCAAATCCTAGAGAGAATTAAAAAATAAAAAAAATAGAAAAGCCTTATTGTTCACCTTCCTCTCTCTTTTTCTCTTCAAAACCACAAAACCTTAACCCAGCCTAGGTTCCACTCTCGACCGCCTCCACCAACTCATTCCCGCGACCACCACCCGCCACCACACTCCACCGCTTGCACCATCACCGTGTTGCTGCCTTTCCCTTCCCTCAACATGCGTCGTCACCACCTCCCCCTCTCACGACAGCATCACCCGAACCATCTTCAAGCCCTCATCCCGCCCGTCTTCTTCCTCGCGTTGATCGCCCACAAGCTCGACGAGCAAGCTGTTGTTTCTCCCAAGCACAACCAGCCCACAACTCACTCCCAACGACCTATCACCCCCACGACTCCTCCGTCATCACCAACTCATCTTGTCGCCCTTACAATCGCGCTTGATGTTCGAGCCCCGATTGGACTCATTTTGTCTCTCCCTCACCGCCGCCTCGCACTACTGCCGACTTCTGACGACGACAAAGACGACAACAAGATCACCATTTGAAATTAGTCAAGTCGGTTTCAGTTCAAATTAAAATTCGACCCGATTCAATAAAGCAACCAGATCCGATCAGTTTACTTAAGAGGCGAATCCGACCAACTTCAACAACGCAACCCGGATCTGATTCGTCTCTGCAAACCTGCGAAGCTACAGTGTAAACCCGTTAAGGCGAGAGTTAAGCAAACAATGTGATTTTTAGGTCATATCTCAACCATTGGAGCCCGGTTCGCGCGATTCTTGAAGCGATGGATTCGAGGAGATAAGAGCTACACATTTACAGCAACATGACACTGAGATCGAGTGTGGTTCTCAGTAGGTGAGTTTTTTATTCTACAGTCAAATTATTTATCGGGTTACGTCAAATAATTTTCTCGAGAATATTATCACTGCTTCATGTTGTCCATTATAATATCGCAAGTTATGAGAATTGATAACTCATATTCTACTGATCTTCAATATTACGAGTGGGACTATTGTGCTTATAACTAAGTAATATGTTTGATTTAATTGAGATTAGAACTGCCTAAATTACAATTGCGACTGATTGTTAAAATTCATCTGTTTGACATTACCCGTTTTAAATCATTTTCCTACCCAACGATCGTAAATTATTAGTGAAGAGTGAGTTTAGTGATATTAATATTGATTTTCGAACACATACACATTTCACATCATTTTGGTATCAGAGTCATGTTAGGGTAGGATTTACATCACTTAGGCCTTTGCTAGAAATTTTAACATTTTCTTGAATTTAACTTAACAAAAATTTAACTTAAAAAAATAAAACCTAGCTAGAGTCGTGTCTTCCCTTACCTTTAGGAGAGTCTAGTCCATTCCACATCACCGCGATGGATTCCAACCGACAGTAACATTTGATGACCTAACAACTAAGCTTGGTGTTTTGATCCAGTCCCTCAACCAAGAATAGAAACTTCTAGTGCAGCCTCATAGGTCTAGGTACCGTACCATCCCTACTCAAGACTGATGTTAAGGGCAAGAACATCGAAATAGATAATAGAAACAAAGGTCCCAAACAGAAAATTTTCAAAATTGGTCCCATTGCCAAAAGCAATAAGTGCCAATGGTATGGGTATCTAGCTGTCGATTGTACCAATCCTGTTAAGATTATCATAATTAATGGAGTTCTCATTGTAACTCCTGAGTCTAAAAGCACTATTTCTCTGAAAATCACTTCTGTGATTAAGGAGTTTAGTGTTGCTTTCCCAGCTCCCGCATTTGTTGTCCCTGCTGCCACTGCCACAACTACTGCCTGTCTTTTCTCTCTTCTCAGGCTCTGCTGCTGAATACACCTCCCCTTCACCACTGGTTGTTCCTTCCTTTTCCCCTGCTGTTATGGCTTGCTCTGATCGCCATCCTCTTCCTCTACTGCTGACCCCCACTATCGTTGCCTGCTCCAGTCTCCATACGTTTTCCCCTCCATTGCCAATACCATTCCTTTCCTCTTTTGTTTTACCACTTCTCTTGCGTAACCCTATATCTGAACATGTTGAAAATGAGATTTCAAGTTGTTTACCGCTGAATTTGCTTGTAATACGTCTCTTAATATGACAACAGATAAAAGGCCTTAAGAAATTATTTGTGGTGTTAAATCTAGGTAACCCATTGATCATACCTTATACCTGAATACTATAAAGCATCTGAGTCTAAATTTGCATCACATTCACAAGTTACACAAGAAAATCAGTGATAATGTTGCACCTAACACCAACTACGAGTTACGATCTGACATTGGGAAAAGATTTAATTTTGGAGATGTTAAATAGTTGCATGCTTGTAGCGCCGAGCCTTTCAAAATCTTGATAACATTAAATAATAATGCTTATTTTATAAACCATTCTAAAAAGTTTGGAATCAGTCAGACTTTCAACGTTAAAAAAATAGTGAATTACAAGGGACTTGATTTTATCCTACTTTTGATAAGCCCTTCCTTGAGCCATTTTCTGAGAGCCACTCATTTCCACCACTCCCAGAAATTCATCCGAATACAGGAGAGAAAAATGACAATTTTAGATGATGAAATTTTCTCTAATAGAGATGGTGTAACCCGATGATATCTGATTCGCTGGAAAGGAAAATAACCTGTCGAGAATACATGACTGAATCGCAGCGATTTGGAGTAGATTGGCCCAGCTGTGTTGGACTGTTATGAGAGCCTTTCTGTGCCCAACTCGACGTGGTCGAGTCTCCCATCGGGGAAGAATGATGCGGACATCGAGACGCGACCTTGGAGCGTATATCATCGTTGGCGAAGACCGTTTCTATATGGTTCCAGTATTAAGTCATAGTCTGTATTTTTATTTCATGTTGAGCGAAGTTTAAATTTTTCCTTTATTTTATTAGTGTTATTTTCTCTTTTTTTAGTACATCGGTTGTGAGAAAAGTCATATGTTTGTAAGCTTATATATAGGCATGAGTAAAAATTGTAATGAAAATCTAATTAATGAAAATTTGATTATTTTTTCTATTGAAAATTTTTCTTTGAATTTGTGTGAATCCCAATTCAACCGATTTTGTGTGAAGCCCCTAACCTAGCCTAGTTATCCCCTCTTCTCCCTCTCGCGCAAACCCCAATTCCTATTCAAATCCTCCTCCAAACCCTACTTCTCAATCCCTCTCAAACCCCAGAGAAAAAATAGATAACCCTGATTATTCATCTTCCTCTCTCTCTCTTCAACGCCACAAAACCCTGACCCTAGCCTAGGTTCTACTCTCAGCTGCTTCAACCAACTCCTTCCCACGACCACCACCCGCAACCAGACTCCGCCTGCACCATTACCACGTCGGTCTCCTTTCCCCTTCCAACATACGTTGTCACCATCTCTTTCTCCCCCTCATGACAACAACACTTGAACCATCCTCAAGCCCTCGTCCCACCCGTCTTCTTCCTCGCACTGACCGCCCACAAGCTCGATGAGCGAGCTGCTGTTCCTCCGAAGCACAACCAGCCCACAAGTTTCGCACCAATGACCCATCACTCCCACGACTCCTCCGGTCATCACCAACTCGTCGCCCTCGCAGCTGCGCTTGTGTTCGAGTCCCAGTCAGACTTTCTCACTTTGCCTCTCCCTCACCGTCGCCTCGCACAACCGCTGACTTCCGATGACAACGAAAACAATAAGATCACCATTTCAAATTAGTCAAGTCGGGTTCAGTCCAAATTAAAATCCAACCCAATCTGATAAAGCAACCAAATCCGATCCACTTTAATTAAGAGGCAGATCCAACTAACTTCAACAGAACAGTGCAACCTGGATCTGATTCATCTCTGCAGACCCGTGAAGCTACAGTGCAGACTTGGTAAGGCGAGACAAACCCGTTAAGCAAACTTGGTATTCAGATCAATAGTATGGAGTCTGATTTGCACAATTCTTGAAGCAATTAAATTCGTGAAGAGAAGCTACACATCTACTGCAACGTGACACTAAGATAGAGCACAATTCTCAGCAGTTGAGCTTTTAATTCTACAGTCAGATTATTATCGAGTTACATCGAATAATTTTATCTCTGAAATATTATCATTTCTTGCTATCCAAAATAATATTGTGAGTTTTGAGAATCTGATAACATTTATTCTGTTTATCTTCAATATTGTGAGTAGGGCTACTACATTTATAACTGAATAGTGCATTTGATTTAATTGAGATTAGAATTGTCTGAATTGCAATTGTGACTGATTGTTATAATTCATCTGTTTGACATAACTAGTTTTAAACCTTTTTCCTACCCAGCGATCATAAATTGTTAATAAAGCGTGCGATTAGTGATATTATCAGTGATTTTCGAACACATGCATACCATTTTTTACATCAACGAAGGTACACATAGAGAATCATAAGTTCTAAACAAGTGGTGCTACTTTTTAATGACTAAATAATACTAAGGTTTGCTCCAATGCGCCAAGGACTGAATATATCAGTATGTGTACAGTAGAAGATGAAAATTGAAGTTTTAAAACTTAAATGGATAGAGTAGAGAGATTTGGACATTGGAGAGGAAATGAGATATTAGCAGCAGAAGCAGACCTCTAGTGTTTGTTGACTGCAGATACTAGAAAATGCAATACAAAGACTTCATGGTTGTCAGTTGACTACAACTATTATATGGCAGTCGACAGCTATAACTCAGTCTGTCGACAAACGAAGCTCAATCTGTTGACAGGGGACCAACAGAGGTTGGGGTTGGCTCAGTCTGTCGACAAGCCCTTGGAGCTATCGACAACTATGTGTTCTGGTAGTTTTCGAATTGGTTTATGAATTCGTTTCTGATCCGATTTTAGAAATTTTGGTTTCTTTTTCTTCGTGGGTTCTCTGCCTATATATTGAGGGGTGTTGTACCCTATTTTGTAATCTTGAGAGATGATTTGTATTGAGAGTTCTAGGGTTAGTTTGTTTGAGAGATTTCTATAGTAAATTGCATAGTTTCGTATTTAGATCAATCTTTACCAGTTGATCTTCGGATCAATTTGTAACCCTTGTAACTCAGTTATTTGAATAAAATCTTCTCCCTTCTGCCCAACGTAGGCAAGTTGCCGAATCTCGTTAAATTGTTTATTCTCGCTTTCTCTCTTGGTTGTTTGGTTCATGCTATTTTGATTTGTGATTGACTCGGCGTTGTTACGCTGATCTTGATGTTTGGTGTGTTGGATTCCTCCGAAATGTGCAACCAGTGGTATGAGAGCTTCCCGACTCGACTGGAATCAATTGTCGATCCTAAGAGCATCGTGTCTATTCAGCAGAGATCGTGTGTCGATCTTGGAGCGGTGTTGGTCTGTTTGTGGGATCGTTCGTCGATCTCAAACATTGGTTTTGTCTTTTGGGATCAGTTTGGGTGGAGTAAATCGTTCAGAAACTGTCTAGGTTGTCACTTTGAGATAAAGGCTCGATCTTTATCTAATTTGGATCTACTTTTCTGTTTGGTTTTTCGCATTGTATTTGGTGTTTCCTGGAGATTACTGAGGTTAATCAGTCCACAGTGAAGACGTTAGCATCCACCAGCGGATGATTGATGTGATGAAGTTTGATGGCATGAACTTTGGTATGTGGAGATACGAGATGACGGATGCATTGAACGCGCATAATTGAAAGGCACGCTACTTTTGCAAGAGAAATCAGTGGAGACTTCAGAGAAGCATTAAGGCATGATGAATCGGACAGCGTGTGATGTCATTAGATCTTATTTGACACAAGACATCAAAAGCATCATGTGATGATAGACTTCTGCAAAAAAGATTTGGGAGATCTTTGAAAGCAAGTATTTGATAAAGAGCATTAAGAATCGCTTGTATTTGATAATGAGGATTTACCGCTTCTAGTTGAAGAATGAAATCTCCATTAGTGAGCACATGAATAAACTACACGAAGCTTTTTGCAGACCTAGCTAATGTGCATGAGGTGATTAAGGACGAGGACAAGGCGTTGATTCTGTTAAGCTCTTTCGGATGAAGTGTATGGTATGAGACCTTCATTCTAAGCTTGATCAATGGTAAGTCTTCAGTTAGATACAATGATGTGTCGACTAATCTTGTGAATCACGAGGTGAGGAAGCACAAAGTGTTTTCTTCCAGTAGCACAACAGCAGAGGCATTGACTGCAAGAGGAATTGGCTCCAATCATAAAAGGACAAGGGAAATGTTGGTAAGTTCAAGACCGGCAATCGCGAATTGGGAAGAATCAGTGTGCTTTCTGCAAGAGAGGACATTGAAAGATTGATTGTCCAAGGCTCAAGAAGGGATCAAAATCAAAGGCAAACATCGCACAGGTGAATGGTACTTATTCTAACTATTTAATACTCTGTTACTCCTAAAGTTGGCTATTAAGAGGAATCTGAGTATATTTTGGATACGGGTGCTACCTATCACGTTTGTCCCAGGCGGGAGTGATTTGGTAGTTTTGGAAAACTAGATGGACACGGGGTCGTTTGGAGATGGACATGCATGCCATATTGAAGGCATAGATACAATTAACATCAGATGGGACAGTGAGAAAATTATAGGATGTGAGGTACATTCCTCAGTTGAAAAACCTTATCTCAAAGCTTTTGAGACACAGGGTCTAAGAGAGACTCTTAGAGAAGGCATTCTCAAGATGTCTAGTGGCTCATTAGTTGTTCTGAACGACATCAGATGCAACAACTATACAACTTGAAGGGTAGTGTAGTTATTGAAAATTTGGCGACTTCAGAACGTTTGAATGGTAATTCTACCAGATTATGACATGAGGCTTAGACATGTTGACATGGATTCTTTACAAGTTTTGGCGAACAATGATTATTAGAAGGTGCAACTACTGTAATTTGAAATTTGGTGAACGTTGTGTTCTGAACAAGACAAAGGTGAAGTTTGGCACCGTATTTCACCACTCGGGAGGTCTTTTTGATTATGTTCACATTGATGTTTGAGGTCCTACCAAGACTGCATCGCTTGGAGACCATCGGTACTTTCTTTTGTAGATTTATCCAGACGTTGTTGGGTCTACTCTATGAGACAAAGATTTAAAGTCCTAGATTTGTTCGCGAAGTGAAAGAAGTTGATGGAGAAACAGACTGACAGGAAGATCAAGGAGGTGCTCCAATTTGATCATGTTGGATTACAAGGATCGGTTCCTGCAATTTGACAAGAACGATACCAGTATATACTTCAAAGTTAGAAAACAGATTGGGGTGGCTAAGGAGATAAATTGTGTCTTGCTGGAGAAGGTTCGGTATTTGTTGTCTAATACATCATTAGATAAATTATTTTAGGCTGAGACTATGGTGTATGCTAGCCATCTCATGAATAGATTGACATCGACTATGATAGAAAGTAAAACTCTGTTTGATATTTGGTTAGGTGGAGCTGCTTAAGACTATAGTTTGCTACGAGTATTTGCATGTTCGGCCTACTTTGGAGTCCACGATGACAAGTTTAATCTGCGAGCAAAAAGGTTCGTGTTTTCAGTGGTCAAAAGAAATTTGAAAGGCTACAAGTTATGGGGCTCCGAAAACAAAATCGTGTTGAGCAGGTTCGTCACATTTGATAAGGATTCATTGTTGAAGTTTACCGTCCCTCAGCAGATGGATAGATGAAGACCAAAGACGTACCGAGTGAGTGAAAGTTAATGTTACTCCACATCTCCAGTTGCTTCAGTATCATTTAGGATCTCACCATATGTTACACCAGGTGGAGATCATGTAGCCGGTTTGGATGCTGAACAGGTTGAAAGAAAAGTTGAGTTATTTGCATTTATAAGAACCAAGATGAATCCAAGAAAGTGGGTGAAATATGAATCTCAAGTTGAAGAGCTAGATCAGCTCCAGTTGAAGATCGTCATTCCATGATGATCGTGATAAGGAGATTCGTATGACTAAGCCAGTTGGTTAGATGCTGCAGATTTCGGATAGTTAAGCTTTCTGAAGCTCATTTGGATGAATTACGTATCGCTTGATCCCTTGCGCATGAGACACGCAGGCAGTCATAATGGTACAACACGTTTGATGAGCTAAAATTGATTATTCTTGGTGCTCGGCTCATATTTAAGAAATCTTTACTGAGATAGAGAATTGTAAGAGAGAAGATGAAAGTTTTAGTTTTCAAACTCAAATGGATAGAGCAAATAGATTTGGACATTGGAGAGAAAAAGAGACATTTGCAGCAAAAGAAAGTCGTCGACAGGCCCCTATTGGCTGTCGACAGCAGATACTCGACAATGCCATACAAGGACTTTATGGTTGTCAGTCTGTCGACAGCTATTGTATGGCAGTCAACAGCTATGGTGCTCAATCTGTCAACAGGCCCTTGGAGCTGTCGACAACTATATGTTCTGACAAGTTCTGAATTCGTGTCTAAATTTGTTATTGATCCATTTCAGAAGTTTTGATTTTCTTTTCTTCGTGGGTTCTCTGCCTATATATTGAGGGGTGTGGGGGTGTTGTACCCTACTTGGTAACCTTGAGAGAAACAGTTGTAACATGAGTAAAGAGTTCATTTCTCAAAAGAAATCTTTTGTTACTGTACAGTTATGTGGATAAGTGTTGTTGATCATGTGATATTCTCTAGACATGGACAAAACAAACTAATGGAGTTTTGTGTAATTTTGTAGTACACTCTGCTTTTTCTCTCAAAAAAAAACATTTCTTATTTTTCCTCATTGTCCTAAATGGATAAGAATTGTGTTTTTCTCCCATTATTATGTCACCATAGTGTTGTCCATCTCAATGAAAGGAGCTGATAGGCATTCAGGAGATTACTATTTATATCCACAATGTTATTCTGAGGGATTTTGTCATCAAGGGATCAACAAGCAATTCTTCAGGAGTTCTAATTGAATGCATTAAAGGCAATTTTGAGATGTTTTCATTAGATTGGATTGGTCCTGTCATCAAGAAAGATAAAACTATTGAAGCCAACGGTGATGATAGTGATTTGAAAGATACCATACTATGGTATTCTGTAAAGCAACACTCGCTTCCCTTAACAAATCTCGTGAATACTACAACAGCTATGCTTGATCTAAAGGCTTTGGAATTAGAATGAAATGTCATTTAAGAGCTCGGAAGAAAGGATATAAAATTGCTCATATATTCTCAACTTTCAGAGTTGTTGAATGTGATAGATAGGAAGAGAAGAAAGAGAGAAAAAGAAACAAGCGGTCACCAATTGTGTTAGCCAGCAAGGCAAGAAGTAAAGTTATCAAAATAGTAATAAATGGAATATCTCATATTTTTGTGATAATCACATCCATATGATAGTTGAATCTAGTGAAGTGGCTTTCCGATGATCTCATTGAAGAATGAACAGTCCAGAGAAGGAGACCAACTTATTTCCCAAATTAGGAAATATGTATGAACCTAAAAAATTAAGGTCTTTATATATACCCCACAAATCTTTCCTATTTCAAAAAACACCCCCAAATCACAAATATTGTCAATTTACCGTTCAAATCTTTTGGATCTTAAACATTTTACCCCTCCGATTAGATTTTGAATGAAATAAGAGTGTTCTACTCATTATATCATTGTCCTTTCTCTACCTTTCTTCTTCTTCATTGTTCTTATATGACCGAACTCGGATTCTATCAAACCAAAAATTCGTATTCCCAAAAAAAAACAAAGGTCCTTTAAAATTTCTCTCAAACATCACCCTAAAATTTTCTTAGAACTTATCTCAAATTCCTAAAGGGACATGAGAAAATTATTTAATGTGGGCTTTTAATATAAAATAATGAAATAGGAATATGTTTGATTTGAGAGAGAGAAGTGGACGAGAAATAGGTAGAAAAGAAGATGAGTTTACAAGTTGGGATGTATTGGTTTAATCACATAAATAAGGAGTTTTTAAAATTCCAAAAAAAATAGGCAAGTTAATAGAATCAAACTGGAATAATATCTCGTTATTCTAAAAGAGGACTAAACTTTTCAGATCCAGAAGATTTGGAGGGAAGGCAAATTGGCAATATCAATGATTTAAGGGTACTTTTCTTAATAAGAAAGATATGGGGGTTATATATCAGAAAAACCAAAAAAATAATGCCTACTAGGTCACGGGATGTTAATATTGAATACACAGCTAAAATATTTGTATAATCATTGCAATTAAGAGGAGAAACTAATAATTGAAAGAGATGCTCGAACGTCTTGAAACTTATGAGGACTATTTATAAAGATATGGTGCTTTCTTTAATAAATTAACGTCGATAAAGAAGATCGTCTTGCCTAAAATATTTGTCAGTGTTAATCAACATTGATAAACCATGTACTTTGGATGTAAGTGCTCAAAAGGAGATTAAAAAGTCTACGAATGGTTGTTCCGGTCCGTTCTCCATTGCATGTATCAAAGAAAACTATTAGTTGTTACTAATGGGACCCAACAATGTTTAATTTTGTTCCGCTGATGTTAAGCATCGGCTGTGTTCATGGCATACCAGCAAGAATAGATCAAACATCTTAGCACCGTGGCTCAAGTTTGGGGTTTAATAAGCACAAAGATTACCCAAAAGATGTCTGGAGAAAGAAATGGAAGAACTGCCCCAATAAAACTGGAATATAAAGTAATCATCAGAAGGTGAATGCACAGATGTAATTTCCATGATGTGGGCTTTAAAAGATGTGGTCCTAATGGGAGTGAGGATTTCATAGTGTAATGAAAGATGAACACGATGATCTACAATTAATAATTTAATCATGCGACGAATCTTAAAGACTTGGTATTTGATTATGAATTGTGTGTGAACAAAGCTCGTCACAAAGACACAACAAAAGATAGCAGGGATTTACTCCGTATCTCGCTTTGAACTATCACAATGTAGAGAGAGTTACAGCAAGTACTTACATCCTGAACATACTAAATCTAGGCTGGAAGAGATTGTTGCTTAAATTCCTATCAGCACACTATAGTGAGTAGTGTACAAGGTAAGTTTAAGTGTACACTATACGGTGAAGAAAGCTGAGGTATCTAAATTTGTTTGTTGAGATAGAAGAAAAATGTTAATATCTTGCCATGTCATAAAGTAATTTACTTTTGGCTAATTTTCTTACCCCTTAAACTTTCATGCTTTAAAAAACCCTTCAGCTTAGAAAATCCCAAAAGTACCTTATATAATCCTGAAAATTCCCAAAAAACTACCTTATGTTAAATTGCAGTATGAGGGCTAGACACGTAGGTAGCACGTGCCTAATTTATGACCAGAACACTTTTGCCTTATTTTCAAGAGATGATGGTCCAAGAAACTCTAATTGAGAGTTGGAGAAGACGATGGCTTGAAGCAGAAGAAGCAAATCAAGGTGGAGCAGTTTTCTTTTCAGGCGCTTATTAGTTTTCTTTTCTGGAGTACGAATAGAATTCAGATTCTATTCAATGAAGGTTTATTTTTAAAGATTGAAGGATCTAGAATTTTTCTAGATCAAGGGGATCAACTCCAAATAGGATTGATCAATATTCTTCAAGCATCCAATGGTCAAGATCTTATAGACCAAATAGGAGTTGTACTGTAAAATCTTATATATAAATGTTATAATATAGCATTGTATGAGTCGTGAAAAAGGTGAAAAATACCAAGGAAGCCAAAAAGAGAGGAGCAAGGTGCTGGTGCTTAAAGAGAAGGTATACTCTTGTCATCTAGATCTAAATTCAAGGGGAAGGTGATTACTTTTGTTGCATCAAGAGGAAGGTTATAGATATCTTTGTATCAAGTTTAGAAATAAAGCTCTTTCAAGTTCTCTCATCGTGGATGTAGGCCAAGTTTGGGCCGAACATTTAAATCCTCGTGTTATTTCTTATTACTCTTTTGTCTAGGTATTACTAGTTTGCTTTACAACAATTTTCTTTTTGTAAGTATCATCATATTGCTAAGTTCAGCAAATGTTAATCCTGAGTAACAATTAGTATCATAGCACATATTTGTTACAACAATTGATATTAGAGCTAAAAGTTGACGAAGGACGATATGTCGAAGATAAAAAGTTCTACGACAAAGTTCGAGATCGAGAAGTTCAATGGTAAAGAAAACTTTGGTTTATGGCAAAAAACAGAGTGAAGGCATTACTGGTGCAATCGGGTCTTCACAAGACCTTGCGGAGAAAGTCAGCAAAACTTGCATGTACGTCAAACGAGGATTAGGAGGACATGGATCTAAAGGTGACAAGCACGATCCAATTATGTCTCAAAGACGAGGTTATGCACAACATGATGGATGAAGAAACAATTACGGGATTATGGTTAAGATTAGAGACGTATATGACGAAAAGCCTCTTCAACAAGTTGTATCTCAAGAAACAACTATATGGTCTACACATGAACAGACAGCGGTGTTAAAGCATCTAAATTTCTTCAATAAAGTCATAGCGAACTTCTACCTGTTGATGTCAAGATCGACAAGGACAAGGCGTTGATACGTCTCAGTGCGCTTTCACAGTCAAACGATTAATATCGTCACCACCATGTCTACAGTAGGAAAACTCTCATCTTGAAGGAGGTCATGTCAACTCTCTTATCTAATAAGATCAAGAAAAGGCCAAATCATGAGCAAGAAGGATCAGGTTTGGTGGTCATGGGATGGAAAGAGAAGGAAAGAAAAGTCCTGGCTCGTCAAAGGCATGTCACTTTGGTCACAGGGAAGGTCATTGGAAGCATGACTGCAAGCATCAGCAAGAGTTGCTGAAGGGGCAAACTGTAGAGGTAGACGTAGCAAGTGGTGTATCAGACACTGAAGTATTAATGTCTTCTTGTGTTAAAGACAACACTTCTCAAGATAAAGGCTGGATATTTGACTTGAATAGTACGGTTCATGTATGTTCCTAAAGGAGCTACTCAATAACTCCTTTGTAGCAAAGGATTGCAAAGGAGGAAGGGATTGTCAAGATGGTGGATGGCTAGACTTGCGAGGTCATTGGCACTGGAACAATCAAGGTTACAAAAAGAGATGGGACGTGCATGCTCTGGAGGCGATCCGGTATGTCTCGAAGGCAGGGTACAATCTAATATCCATATGAGTGCTCGACAAAGAAGGATGTCAGATCCAAGTGCAACAAGGCATCATCAAAATTAGCCAAAGAAATAGGGTAAAATCCTGGTAGGAAAGAAGTGTGGAAGGTTATACAAGCTGAAGAAAGAAAACATAGTTTAATGTGGAGTTTCAAGGATAAGCTTGGGAGGAAGTTCATCGCGAGGTGGAGCTTTAAGAAAGATTACAACAGGACATGAACCGGGTTAAAGTGTTGCGGGAAAGAAAAGGGTACATTCGGGCGAAGCCGAGATGGCCCAAGCCATAGCGATAAATCAGCCAAAGGCCCCTGGGGAGGGGGCAAAAGTGAAAGGCTTTAGGGTATGATTACAACCAAGAAAAAATTCAAGGTAGTACTCCAAGTCTCGGGTGTTCTACTAAAGACTTGAAAAGCAAGTCAAGGTAGAGATTATTAGGATTTTGCCTTGTTTTCAAAAGGAGATGATGGTCCAAGAAAATCTAATTGGGTTGGAGAAGACGATGGCTTGAAGCATAAGAAGCAAAGCAAGGTAGAGCAGTTTCCTTTTCAGTCGCTTACGAGTTACTTTTCTAGAGGAGTACGAATAAGATTCAGATTCTATTCAATGAAGATTTGTTTCTTATGTTTGAAGGATTTAGAATTCTTCTAGATTAAAGAGATCAACTCCTAATAAGATTGATCAAGATTCTTTAAGCATCCATGACCAAGATCATCTCATAGTCCAAATAGGAGTTGTATTGTAAAATCCTATAAATAAAGGTTATAACTTAGCATTGTAATGAGTGGTAAAAATGTGAAAAACACCAAAAGGAAGCCAAGAGAGTAGCATGGTGCCGGTGCATAGAGAGAAGATATACTCTTGTAATTTAGACCTAGATTCAAGGGGAATGTGATTACTCTTGTTGCACCAAAAGAAAAGTTAGAGATTTTTTTGTATCAAGTTTATTAATAAAGCTATCTCAAGTTTTTTCCCCGTGGACGTAGGCTAAGTTTGAGCCGAACCACGTAAAATTCTCGTGTTATTTCTAATTACTTTTTTGTCTAGATATTGCTAGTTTGCTTTACAATAATTTTCTTTTTGCAAGTATCATCATATTGCCAAATTCCGCAAACGTCGATCCCGAGAGTAACAATTGGTATCATAGCACCGATTTATTACAACACGATCATCATGTGTATTAACACCTTTTTTCTGGTCATGAGTTAAGGATATTTTGATCATAAATTAGTCATGTGCAACCAATATAAGCACTCACCAGATGGTCCATGTTCTTAGGGAATTTTGAGAACAATTCAAGGCAGTTATTTGTGGTCCTAAGTTGAGAGGGATTTTCCAGGAAAACCATGAAAGTTTGAGGGTTATTAATAAAATTAGCCTTTACTTTTTAAAAAAAGGGTATAACTTGTTGACACCTATTCTACATAATAAAGATGTATGGGATGAAACTATGAATGGTTGTGTTGGAGAGTGTATAACAATTAAGTGTTATTGATGATGCAACTTTAATTTCAATCATAAGAAGCAGCTTTAGTGGAGCACTCGGATTCTTTGGTAATATATCAATACCTGTTAAGAGTTGTAAGCAACTGTTTTGAAGGCTACTGATAATGAGGATTGATACAATGATATAAAAACTGGATAATACAGTTGTATTTGTAACAAGAACATTTATGCGTATGCTAAACTATTTATTTATATTTCATATAACATAATGCAGCTAAGATGTTTCACCAAAACATGCGATCCATGTGAGAAATGACCCAACGGTATCCCTTAACTTAGTAATGCATCATTTGTCACTAAACAGTGTTAGGAATTTCGAATGTGTTTACTAACATGTTAGGGAGACTGGAGTTGCTTGGTGCAGGCTTCAAACAGAGATAGGTAGATGGGTGAGGCGATCTTCTCCATCAACCTTAAATTTATAATAGAAGGCACCAACTTTCTTATGCCTACTCTTCATAGCTTTCATGACAGTCTGCGCATCTCCTTCTCAGATTATGTTCTTTTTTCCCCTGGATAGCAATGGTTATACAAATCTTTTGGATGTATATCCAACATTCACATACCCAAGGACCTCATTTTTTCAGGTCTACGATCTTGTATTTCCTCATTTGGGCCCACACAAAGTTGTTAGCCTCTCCAATTTTTGGTTCATCTTTTGACAAGATCTTAAGAAACCCACTTTATCAGGTCCAACTATCATACAGTTGTGTTTATCATCAAAATATGGCATGCTATTTATTACTACTATGGGGAGAGAGAAGATAGAGGAGATAAAAAAGTCATCGGAGAGGAGATAAAAAGATATCGGAAGAGTTTTTAAACTCATCGGGAAAAACAGCGCAGAGACCAAAAGCCAAAATTAGCGAGAACGAAGCTTGTTGCAGACCACGAACAGAGCCCGATTGATCGGTGTGCACGACGTGCACAGGCATGGCCCGGTTGATCGTGGCAAAGGGACTTCTTCGCGCATCATCTCTATTGGTAATTCCTCGCTGGTTGTTGTCTCGCGCGTAATAAGTGGTACCCAGTGTTTTAAAAAACCCGTTATGTAACCCGTTATAACTCGTTATATAACGTAACACTGACCAATCGTTATGTAACAGGTCTAAAAAAACGTAATATTTGATAACTATGGTTATTTTATCTGTAACTTACGTTACGTTACGTTATTAATGTAACGCCCGTAACCTACGTTATGGTGCAAGTCGACTTTCTATAACCCCCCATATTCTTTCAGTCTATAGCAAAAAAAAATTTCCCAAATCGCTCGCTCATCGTCCTCTCTGCAACCTCGTTGTCATCTCCTCGTTGACGCCGAGAAGAAAGAAGACCACTCTCTGATCGACAGCAAAAGAAGAACTATCTCTAGTGTTTCTCCGTCGTGGTGGTTCTTGCCGGCGTCGTCTCCAAGCGGTGGTTCTCCGTTTTCAAGCACATGTAAGCTCTCTCTACTCCGATCTCTCTCTCTCTCTCTCTCCCAGTCTCCCCTCTGATCTTTCTCCCTCCTGATCTCTATCTGCTCTCTCTCCCGATCACTCTTTGCTCTCTCTCCCTCGAGAGGGAGAGAGAGCAAAGAGAGATCGGGAGAGAAAGCCGAGAGAGAGAGAGAGAGAGAGAGAGATCGGGAGGGGGGAGAGAGAGTGATAAGGGAGAGAGCATAGAGAGATGATTGTGGGTAAAATATCAAAGAGAGAAAAAATGGAGGTATAATTGAATAGCATATTGTAAATTGAATTATAAATTATAATAAATAGCATAACTAAAAAATTATAAATTATGATTAAATTATAAATTCTTATAGATTGAATTATGAATCTTTGTGTAGATTAAATAGCATGGCTAAAAATTAGGAATTATAATGAACTGTGCGGATCATTTGTTGTTTGTGTAGATGAAATTATGAATTATAACTTGTGAATGTGAAAATTTGTTGTGATACTTGCTAAATGTTTTATATATTGCTTTGATATTTTTTTTAGATTTTTTAAAATTATTTTCTTATAAAAATTCTTAAATATAGTATATATTTTTATTTTATTAAATAAATATTAAATCGCGTAACCTACGTTATACGTTACGTTATAACCTATATTAACATACAAAAGAAAAACGTTATCATATACGTTATCGTTGTTTTAAACATTAGTGGTACCAGAGCATCCCAGGTTCATCGTGGATCGTGTGTTGATTCCAAGGGCATCAGTGGCTGTTTGGTGGAGATCGTGTCGATCTCAAAATAGCGTTTGGACTGCTCAGGAATCAAATTTGGAGTAGATCGCTTCAAAAACTCTTCGAGGGTTTCGCTTTGAGGTAAAATCCTATCTTTATCTAGTTTGTTTTGATCAACTCTGTTTATTTTCGCACTGTCTGAGGAATCAATTGAGAAGATAAACCGGGAGATAGTACATCTATGGTGAAATCTGTAAATCCACATCCATTGAGGATTGATGTGAAGTTCGACGACAAGAACTTTGGCATGTGGAGATGAGGTGATGGATGCTTTGACGACATCAAACCTCGAAGACACTCTACGGTTGGAGAAAAAGCGTGAGACTACTACTGAAGAAGATTGGGACAAGATGAACCAAACGGTGTGTAGCTTGATCAGGTCTTGTTTGACACAAGACATCAAGTATCATGTGTTACATGAAACATCTGCAAGGCAGCTATGGGAGATCCTGGAGAAAAAATATCTGATGAAAATTATCGAATCGCTGTTGCAGTTGAAAAGAAGGCTTTATCGTTTCCAGGAGACGAGAGGATGCTCCATTGACGAACACATGAATAGCTACACAAATCTTCTTACAGACCTAGTTAATGTGAATGTGAAGATCGATCAAGAAGGATAAGCTGGTAATTCTATTGAATTCTCTTCCAAAGAAGGGTATGAGACCTTTACTCTTATCCTGATCAATGGAAGACAATCACTTAATTACAATGAGGTGTTTGATGTTCTTGTAAATTATGAAGTAAGAAGGCAGGACAGACTGTCTTCTTCTGCGAGCACAACAGCAGAAGCATTAACGGTAAGAAGCAGGAGTTCCAATCGGAAGGACAGAGGTGATCATGAGAGATCTAAGTCCAGATCAGGATTTATAGACCTGAAGAACCAGTGCGCCTTATGCAAGGAGCTAGGGCACTGGAAGGTTGATTGTTCAAAAGCCAAACGTAAAGAATCAAGACTGAGACAAATCTCGTATAGGTGGTCAGTACTCACGCAATACTTCACAGGCGGATGGATCAAACTCAGACTCATCGGTATTCTCTTTCTCAGTTACTACTCCTACTGTTAGTTACTCAGATAATTCTGAGTGGATCTTTGATACATGAGTTACCTATCATATGTGCTCGAACAGGGACTAATTTTCTAGCTTTGAGAAGCTAGATGGATGTTTCACTATCATAGGTGATGATCATTCATGTAATGTGGAAGGGATAGGTACAATATGTGTCAAAATGTACGAGAACTGAAGGAAGTGAGATATGTACTTCAACTTAAAAGGAATCTCATCTCAGTTGGTGCTTTGGAAACGTTGAATTTTGTGGTGTCTATACGAGATGTTCTCAAGATAACCAAAGGCTCAATGGTGGCTATGAAGGGCGTCCGCTGGAACAATCTCTGCTACTTGAAGGGTAGTACAATTACAGGTCAGGTAGAGACTTCTATTTTCTTCAGATGATGTTTGTACACAGATCTGACAGATGAGGCTCAGACACGGAGAAGAAAAGTCTCTGCAAAGCTCCAAGAAAGAAGGGATGATTGGAAGGTGTATCTACCTGCAACTTGGAATCAGGTGAACACGGCGTTCTAGACAAGAAAGTGAAATTCGGCACTTCTCACCAATCGGAAGGTCTTCTTGATTGTGCTCACGTCAGTATTTGGGACCTGCTAAGACTGCATCACTTGAAGGTCAAATGTACTTTTTCTTTTATGATAATTTATCTAGGCATTGTTGGATATATCCCATGAGACAAAGGTTTGAAGCCCTCAAGATGTTGGTGAAGTGGAAGGATATGATGGAGAAACAGACTGGTAGGACATCAAGAAGCTACAAATTGGTAATGTTGAAACATACAAGAACCAGTTCCTACGATTTGGCCAGAACACTGGTATTGGTACTCACTTCACAGATGAATACATGGGTTGGCTAATGAAATAACCGTTCCTTGCTGGAGAAGGCTCGGTATTTGTTGTCTAATGCACGATTAGACAAATCGTTTTGGGCTGAGGCGATTGTGCATGCTAGCCATATCATAAATGGATTATCGATTGCGATAGGAGGTAAAACTCCACTAGAAGTTTGGTCTAAGAAAGCTACTCAAGATCATGATTTGCTACAGGAATTTGAAAGTCCGCCTACTTTGGTGCCAAAGATGGCAAGGTGAATCTGCGAGCAAGAAGTTTGTGCTTTTGGGTGTCAAGAAATATGAAAGGCTACAGTTGTGGGACCCCGAAATAAGATCGTGTTGAGTCAGCATGTCACATTTCATGAGACTTCAGTGTTGCAGTCTACCGTCTCTCGCATGTGGAGAGGACGAAGACCAAGTATCGCAGCAGAGGTGGAGGTTGATGCTACTCTACCACCTCCAGTTGGTTCGATATCAGTGAGGACTTCACCGAATATGATACCGGTGGAGATCATATAGCCAGTTTTGATGTGAACAAGTTGAAGACATTGACAAGAATGTCGAATTGTTTGTAGCCATTAGAAACAAGATAAAATCATGAAAGTGGGTGAAAAAGCATGAATCTCAAGTTTGTGACCGCGACGAACTCAAGTTGAAGGCTGTTGTTCTCCATGACGGTAGTAAAGAGGTTCATATGACTCAGCCAGTTAGGTTTGCTGCTAAAGATTCAGTCACAGGTGCTTGAGCTCCGTGGAGTTCATTTCCAATGAATTACAGTTGGCTTGATCCCTTAGGCAAGGTATGTAGACAGCCGTAAAGGCGCAGCCATTTGGTGATGCAACTCGTATGAAGCTATTCTCGAGAAGCTGATTGGGACTTCACGTAGAGGTGAAGAGTTGGAATTCACGTAGAGGTGAAGTATTGTGATCTCAATGAACGGATAATCTTCTGGTAAGAAGATAGTTGAGCTTGCATACATCCAGTTTTTGAAGCCGATGATGGTGTATGGTGTGCTCTACTCAGATTGGTTGGACCGTCTTGAAGACAGACTGGAGAGAGCCAGTCAGTTGGAGAGTCAGTGTTGGCTCATGTTGGGTTCTTCTTGAGGTCACTTGGAATAGAGCTCCAGGAAGTTGCTGATTGTAAACACGTTCGGTGGTCAGCTCATATGGCATTTCTCGCCGGTGGAGTGATGGGAAGGAATGTATAGTGCATTCCGTTTGGATAGCTGAGCTAAAGTTGGAAAACTTACAATTGATATTGGAGCTTGGTGAGAGTTGCAAGTGACGACGATAAACTCAAATTAGATCTGATGTGATCAGTGAAAATCAATTGTATGTGTGCTGGCGATTCGTTTTGAAGGAACTGGTTTCATCTGTTGGCCAAATCGAGATCGTATGTCGATTTCGCCGAGATCGTGTCGATTTCGTTCAAAGCACTCAAGTCAAGATCGTGTGTCGATTTCGCCGAAATCATGTGTCGATTTCGCCGGGTGTTCGTTGGAGTTCGTTCAGATTTAGAAAAACTTCACCGAGGTGGAGAATTGTAGGGAGAGGAAATAAAAAGACATCGAAGAGAGGAGATAGAGATAAAAAGACAGAAGAGTTTTTAAACACATCGAGAAAATAAGCGCAGAGACCGACAGCCAAAGGAGCGAGAAACGAAGCTTGTTGCAGACCAGGAACAGAGCCCGGTCGACCGGTGTGCACAACGTGCACAGGCATGGCTCGGTCGATCGCCCGGTCAACCGTGCAAAAGGAACGGTCGATTGGGCCGGTCGACCGACTGGCATGAGCTAACTCTCGGTTGTCCCGATCGACCTGACAGGTTGACCGAGGACAGGGTCGGTCAACCGGCCGGTCGACCGACAAACGCGTTCTGTTCTCCTTTCAGAATTCGAACTTCTTTTCTGTTTTAGGTCGAATCCAATTGGGGCTTCCTAAATCTCCGGAACTCTCTGGCTATAAATATGGGTTAGAGCCCTCATGAATTGTATCCAACTGAAAATCTCTTGAAAATTCCTTGAAGTAAGGAACAAGCTGTAATTGATTGTTTATCAATAAATATCTCCCTTGCCCCGGGACGTAGGCAAATTGCCGAACCTCGTTAAATACTGTGTTGACTTGTTTTCTCTCTTGTTTCTCTGTTCTTGATTGTGTTAGTACTTCTCCGCTGCATTTATCTCTATAGGTGGTTCCTCGCTGGTTGTTGTCTCGCGCGCAACTACTTTAACCCAGCTTTACTTGTACATCTGGACAACTACAAATGTGACCTCTGGTTCTTCTTTATCTTTTCTTTGAATGTTCTACATTGACGTTTAAATTGTTGAAATTAAAAATATAAAA